>CM060175.1:66725244-67135244 GCA_030549775.1 Tamarix chinensis
CAAATCACAATGGGTAGTGTGCAAGTATGAAGTTAATCTTCTAAGCATGTGATAAAAAATTATTTAATAGACTAAATACCTACCAAATAAGGTGAAACAAGAGTTTGTCAAAATTATTTGATAATTTAGAATAAGGATATGTTCTTTTTTGCTTGATTTTTGTTGATCTAGTTTTATCTAATCTAATATGAATATTTTTTTATTGTTTAGATTGTTATTTTTATTTAATATACGATCTTCCTTTTATTATTTTCACTTTGCAATGTTTTATACATGCTCCTTCACATAAATAATACATTTAATAAAAACCCTAGATCATGCATACTATAAATTCATAGAAATCAAAATAAATGCATAACACTTTGCATATAATTTCCTACACCTAAAGGTTAGGTTATAATACCTATCCTCCAAGCTCAAAATAAAAGAATTAAGGATACTATCTGATACTTCCTCCTCAATACAAGAGTATATACATTCAACCACCATTTAAAATACAAGAATATATACAAAAATAGGAGAAGAATAAGAAGAAAATTAAAATAATCCTTGTTGAAATGGATAAATTCTAAACAAAAAGAATATCAAGATTGGAGAAACAAAGCTTAAGGGGTAAAATCTAAACAAGACCAAAATTGAGACTCCTAACCACATCAAGTTTTCTAGTATATAATTAAGGCATTTTAAAATTGATTCTAGAAAACAAATTGAAGAAAATTTTAAGTTGAAATCAATCAACCTCATCAAAAATAGTTTACAGATAAGGGTTTGTATCTAAACATTAAATCAACCGATTTTAGGCACTTTATCCAAATTGATAATGTAGAAATGATATATGATAGATATTAAATAAATCTAACAAATCAACTGAATTGAAATACAACAAATGCTCATCTAATTTCATCTAATTTGATTTGAGGATTACACATTTTAAAACAAATTATAAATTATTTGATTCAAGTTGATTAATTCCAATTGGCGATGTTGATCAAGAATCCTTACTAGAAGTTTTTCTCCCACTGATTTCGAATCCAATACCAGCTTTGATACTAAATTTGATCTGGAAGATAATGAATGGTTAATATTATAAAATTAAGGACCTTTTATCTTGTGAATTGAGTACAAAATTATGGTTCCAAGATGTTGGAAATGTTGACTATGATTGATGGTTTTGTATACACTTTGATAGTTTGATATTGGTCTACTTTAAGATCAAATCAATTCAACAGAGAAATCACTTAGTTTTCTCTAAAGAACAATATTCAACTTCTCAAGAAAACTCTCATTTGATAAAGAAGAGAAAAGAGACTCGAAAGTAGCTTTCAAATGGCAATTTTATTCACTTGTTGTGGTTCATGTTATGAATGTACAAGGCACCTTACACACACACACATGCAGACCTAACTTACTCTTTAATAACCAAGCTCATCTAACCAACCTAATTAACAAAGATCAACTAGAGTGCACACCTATATTACATATATAAGGCTACAATTACAAATTACAAACATTACAAAGTATACATTAAAATAACAAAGCTACACAAAACCCTACGTATGTAATACATTAAATAATCATATGTAATCAAGCTTTGTGTCATGCAGCCTTGTCTTCCATAAAATTTTGTAATCCTTGTAATGTCATTGTCTTGTAAATTAGATATCTTTGATGGATTGATCTTGCAAATATATATGATACCTGTAAGTGTTACTTAATAAGATATTAGAAGTATTAGGATTTAAGAACAATTGACACTATAATACCTCAAAATTTTAAAATCCTAAATTTATTTATCAACAAATTAATTTAAACTACTTTTCTAAATTTTATTTTATTCAATAATCCTAAGTTAATTATATAAAATTTATATTTATTTATTTATTTATTATTACTAATTCAAAAATTTTACTGTAAAAATCTAACCTAAATCCCACACTAAAAAATTTTCTTTAACCTTTTCCTTTTTCTTTTTCCTTCTTTCCTTTTTTCTTCCTTTCTTGTTTTCTCTCCTTTCTTTTTCTTTCTTTCTTCCCCTCCTTCTCCCTAGGCTGCATCATCCCAGCCCAAGCCCCTTTCCTTTTCCTTTTCCTTCCCTCCCCTAAGCAAGCCAGACCCATTCTTTTTTTTCTTTCCCTTTTTCTCTTTTCTTTTCTTCTTTTCCCTTTTTCTCCCTTTCTTCTTCCTTCGCCCATTTTCTTTCTCGCATCACCCTTCCCCTTTTATTTCTACGTTTATCTTTGCATCCTACATGGTGCCCCATCCACCTCGCCTTTCCTCTCTCGACCATGCAATGCCATGCACACTAGCCTACACCCAACACCCTTGCCCCTACGACCTCGCACCCTATCCATGCACCACCACCTTATACTACCTGCAACCATATCTCCTTGTAACCATGCATGCCAAAGCTGTAGGCCACCCCTATCGTCTTCCCTTCTCCTTCAACCTCTCCCCTGTCTATAAATACCCCCTCAAGATTCTCCTTCCTCTACTCTCCCACCTACAAATCCCCACCCCTATTTTTCTTACTTCCTCCACCCCTACTAGCTCCAATGCCTTTGTCACCTTTGATGCCCAACCAGCCCTCTACCTCCTCTCTTCTTTACCTACACCCTGCCCTCACCTATAGAGCCACCCATTTCCCTTTCCTTATCCTGCACCTGTAGCCGTATTTGGTTGCATTTCCACCACCACCACTACTGACCCTTTATCCTCCCTCCTAGCCATCACCACGTTGGAGCCACCTTGCACAGGTTCCCTATCCCATGCAACCACCCCAGCAAGCCCTCCCTTCTTCTTTCTTCCTCTTGGTCGTGCGCCACGCTATACCACCATTGGCTACTAGCTCCACCACCACTAACCACCCCTAACTCCAACCATTCCCAATGTCACCCCTTAACCCTAAACTGCCAACCATCACCTAACCCCCCAAATCAACCATCATCGTGCCACCTGCACCATTTTTCTCCCTCACCTTGGTCACCTCCATTTCCCTTTTTCCTCTTTTAGCTTTCCTTAGGTTAAAGTCTCTTTTGTTTTTTTTTTTTAAAAAGAGAGAAAAATCTAAACTATGTATATTTTCATTTCAAGGAAATATTCCGGTGATAGCGGAAGAGGAGATGTAGGTCATCCATACTTAGAGATCGGAGCCTCTTCGGTAAGGATACAATCATAGATTGGGTTTTACTGTGTTTAATATATGTCATTGTTGTGTATTACGTGATGGCATGCATGAAATGATAAATGACTCTAGTGTTGTATATGCAGTTTTGTCTTGATAATAGTTGAAGGTAAGAAAGTTTTGTGGTCATGAATGTATTGATTTCAAGTGTTTATGTATATCCATGTCCATGTTATATGGTATTGCATGTGTAGAAATTTGGAGTCTTTGTGTAGGATGTCCAGTGACTTAGGTAGGGTTTTTGAGACCTATGGGAATTTTGGTCAATCCTATGGAAAAGTGGCATGTAGGGTACTTTAGGGTATTTATTGACATAAATTAGTTTGGAGATACTATATGAAATAACTAGGGCAAAAATAAAGAGGCTTATGGTAAATGTAGTACGAGGAGAAAGACAATAAATGGGATGAGTAAAACCTAAGGAGAGTTATGATCAAATGTGAGTAGAGTAGGGGTTTGTTGTATATGAGGTTAATGATGGCATTTTGGGAAGTCATTTGAGCAATAGGGGAGGAGATATGACGAAAAGGTGAAATTAGGGTTTTGGGAAGCTAAGGAGCAAAACTCTAAAGTTAGGTTATTAACACATGTACGAGATGGGGGATTTGGAATGCAGCATTGAAAAATGATGTTAACCATAACATTTTTGGAATGGTACCAAATTTAGTAGCTATGCAGGGTAGATGGGAGTAATGACCAAAATGAGGAATTAAGGTTTTAGAAGGGGCTTGAATAGGAAGGGTATTATAACATGCGCAAAATGGGGGAGTTAGGCCACAACACTTGATTTTATGGTTAAACATAGCATCATATGAATAGGTATGGAATTTGAGGGCAAGATAAGTATTAGAGAAGGGACTATGCCAAATAGGAGATATTAGGGTTTTTTAGGGGTAACCTCAGAGGCTGGTTATTATCATATGTGTTAAATGTGGGTAACAGACCATGAATTTTGACTATGGGTTTTCTAATGAAATTTTGAGATTTGTTGGGTAGATTGGGGTGAAATTAGGATTTTTATAGGGAACATGATTATTTCAGAGTAGTAGTTGGGATAGTGCCTTGCATGAGTAGGTGTACATGACTGTGTGATGGATATGAAGTAAATAAAATAAGGATAATACACTAATAACTTAAAGTGGAAGATCACATGAATCGGGCTCAGTTGAACTTGCCAATCCACCGACAAGAATAGTGGTTAGGAGTATCTTGCCTTGAAAGTTGTACCCTATTACTATTCCACTGATGAGAATAGTGGGGTCCTAAACTTGAGTAAACCAAATTATTGGATGATAATAACCCACGGTTAAGACACTAATTAATTACAACAGAATACCACGTGGATTAAGACCGATTAGACCTTGATTACCAATCCATCGGTGAGAATAGTGGTTAGAAGCGTTTTGTCCTAGGGTTGTACTCTGATTACCAATCCACCTATGAGAATAGTGGCTAAGAGTTTCCTACCCTTGAATTTGTACTTGTTTATCATTTCACCAGTTGAGAATAGTAGGGCCCCTGAGCCCAATGTGAATAAAATCATAAGATAATTATCATTATAGTAATATCGTATGTTCAAAATATATTAATTAAAGTTGGTATGATCCATTTATGCATGTGTCATTTCTTATTGTGGTATTATTGATTTATGTGACCTTCTTGATTGTATTTTTACGTTACTTAGTACATATCATACTAATCACCCTTATTATGGGTGTTGCTCATTCCCACAGGTAGAGACCCCTATGATTTTATGTAGGTAAATGAGGACTTATTAGATGACTTTGCTACATATGATGCTATGAATAGGGTAGAATGATGCTATTATGACTAGGATTGAGAATTGGAAAGTTGTGTTGTCTGGATTTTATTTTTAACGGGTTTTGTCCTTGTTATTTTCAAATGAACAATTATTTATGTATTTCAATTTTACTTTTAAAATGAATGCCTAACTTTTATTTATGATATGGATTGTACTTATGATATATTTATCATGCTTTGTGTTTTATTTTACCTTTTCCTTGTAGTTGGTATAAGGATGGTCTATAGCTAGACTTATACCAATTATGGTGGTAACACCCCTCTTATATTTAAATATTTCTTCCACTTAAACAAAAACTTTTAGTAGTAAATTTTAGGGGTTTTAGAGGCACTATCCCTAAGTATGTTAACTCTTATTCTTCAATACTAGAAGAGTGAGACTGAGATACTCCTACATCATTCTCCCATTGTAAAGAATAATTTTTCTTCAAATTAGTGTCACTATAGTAAGGAGATAAATCACCAATATTGAAAGTCCTAGAAACTCCTCCACAGTGTTCAAGTAATTCTAATTCGTAAGCATTATTTTTAAAAATTTTTAAGATTTTAAATGGTCCATCAGTTCTTGGCATAAGTTTTTTAAAAAAATAGAAATATTTCTTTTCTTAAGTGTAACCAAACCAAATTTCCCAATGAAAACACTTGTTGAATTCAATTTATATATGCTTGAGTTTGGTATTTGGCATTAGATTTCTTAGTGTTGTTTTTAATTTGTTCATGAAATTTTTTAGAGAATTCTATTCTTTCTTAAGTATCAAAATTCTTAAATTCACGTTTTATTAATGACATCATATCAGTAGGTAAATAAGGATTAACCCCATAGACAACTTAAAAGGGACTCAAATGAGTTAAACTAGAATAACTCCTATTATAAGTAAATTCAGCTTGTGCAAGTTTGATATCCCAATTTTTAGTACTTTTATTAACTAATCCTCAGAGTAAATTTCCTAAGGTTCTATTAGTCATTTCGATTTGACCATCTATTTCTGGATAATGAGATGCACAAAACAACAAATTAGTACCTAACATATGACAAAGTGTCTTCTAAAGGTAGTTTAAAATTTTGATATCTCTATCTGACACTATACTTTTGGGAACATCGTGTAACCTTACTATCTCTTTGAAATATAAATATGCAAAATGAGTTTCTTCATCTGTTTTATTACAAGGTATGAAATGTATCATTTTAGAAAACCTATCTGCTACCACTAGAATAGAATCATTTCCCCTTTGTGTCATTGGTAAATCTAAGATAAAATCCATGCTAACACTCTTCAACAATTGGCTATGAACTGATAAAGAAGTAAACAAACCTTTATGGAAGAAACTTTTACTCTTTTGACAAATCACATGTCTCCCAATAATAGCTTACACTAATTTTATCATTCATGGCCAGAAGAAATTTTCATGTAATATTTCCATGGTTTTATGAACACCAAAATGGCAAACTATATCCCCCGCATGTACTTCCTTAATAAGTAAATCACGTACACTAGAACAAGGTATACATAACTTTTTAAGTTTGAAAATAAAGTCATCTTGTTGCACATAATTACCACAATTATTATTCCTTTTACATGCATTATAATTTTTTTTAAAAAAATTCATCTTTGCATATAATTCCTTCAATATTTCAAAACCTAATAATTTAGCATCCAAAATTTCAAGTATTATAGATCTTCTAGATAAGGCATCTGCTATAACATTTTCTCTACCATCAAAATGTTTGACAGAAAACACAAATGATTATAAGAAAATAACCCATTTTTCATAACTAGGAATAATCTTCTTTTGCCCATGCAAATATTTGAAACTTTCATGGTCAAAATGCAAAACAAATGTATTAGGTCTCAAATAATGGCTAAATGTTTCTAAACTTCTTTTGATGGGATATAATTCTTTGTTATATGTGGAATAATTTAATAAAGCCCCATTTAATTTTTCACATAAAAATGGAACGTCTTTTTTTTTTCCTTTGAGGTCTTGTATTTTTCAATCTGATTCCTTAGCTTCTTATGAATTACATTGATATGCAAATCAATTAGGTAAAGACACGCCAGGCATTAATTCTATAATATGTTCTATTCCACTTTTAGGTGGTAATCCAGGTGGTAAGTCATCAAGAAATACATCATGATATTCATTAATAAGCTAATTTAATTTAGGATTATTTCTATTTTTCTCCCCTTATAGGGATTCCTTAATAATCATAGCATATAAACTATCTTATTATTTAATACATTCTATCATCATCTCCCATTTATCTTCTCAAATAGATCCTTCTTCTTATGAAAACTTGTAGAGTTTGAAGTACCAATTCCATACTCTGTAGCTTGAGTACTTGAGTAGTACTTTATAGAAGAAGTAATTTTCCTGGCATGAGGCTTAGTGGACTTGATTTTCTTTTCAAATATCAAAGATAGCATAATCATATCATCAAGAGAATCATATAGACAATTTTTAACTTTGTCTCGAATCATCATGAAAAAGCCACCTAGAAATCTAGCACATGTTTGTTCCTTTTTCTCATAAATGTCACATATAAATGCTAATCTTTCAAACTCCCTAACATATTCTTCAAAACTTAGAAGCCCTTGTCTCAAAGTAGCAATATAATATAATTATCTTGTTCATACTCTTTAGGCATAAATTTCTTCCTTAAATGTTTTTACTCTTATCCCAATTTTGATTTTTGATTTTCCTTCTCTTTCCCTAATCCTTTTCAAACTATCATACCATATCCTAAAAAACTTCTTAAACTTAAGGGTAAATAGTTTATTTTTATTTTTCATCATGATAATCCTTGAAATCAAATATAGCATTTACCTCATGTAACCATTTAAGAAATAAATCAACAATAAGTTTACCATCAAAATCAGGAAGATCAAGAAATAAATCAAAATAAGTTTAATACCTTTGCCTTCTCTTTGGTGATGCTTTGGTTGATGGTCATAGAACTTTTGATTGCTTCCACTCCCTTGTGACTCTTCATCATGGTCTACACTTGATTTTAGGTATATTTCTCTTACTACATTATTTGGTTTTAGAGCACTTCCTATTCGGTCTCCATAGAAATCTCTTTGTTCTTAAATATTTTGGACTGACTCTTACTCGGCAAATTGAGATTCCATTATTTATAATTATGTTTACATCGCTAGAATTTGTATATGTTGAGCATTGGTTGCATCTTGATTGGTTAAGATCTTTTGGATTACCTCAAACATGGCTTGAAACTTTTGGTTCCCCTTTCATTACTTTGACTCACTAGCATACTTAATCACAAGTTAGAAATCCTTAGGGTTTCAGTTAGGAAACCCGAATCAACAATTGGCACCCTTCAATTCTTGGTCGGTTCTTGCAAGAAATTTTGATTCCAATGAATCAAACACACAGCAAGAAATCACTTATACCACACATAAAAAATGAATTATCATACTTTACACCTTTTTTTCTAAGTTCTTGATGTAGAATTTAGCAAGGTTATATTCATTCAACTCGAGACACTACCAACTATCATACACGTTTTTATGTTTCTTTGTGTAATATAATCAAAGTAAAAACAATTCACTAATATACACTTGTCCTAAGAAAATATTCCACAAACAGAATCGACCAAACCAGTAACTACACATGAATCTAAATTTAAGAAAATCAAACAAACACTCAACACACTCCTAAATCAACTAAGTAATGTTACAAGAGAAACACATACATAGTCGATTTGAATATGTACATGGATCACCACAAGTGATCATTCAGCACAAATACTATCCTACACACATAAGAATTCATGTAGAATGAATGCTATCAGTCCAAATAGAACACACATAACATACACATATGATTTTCTTCCTTATATCTTCAAATAAAAAACTCATGCAACTAGTTTTTTTTTGTCGATTCTTTTGTATGCAATTATTCAAGATTATTTTCAAGATCCCTATATCATATTATCTACACCATGCATGTCCTAATTAAGAGCATTCAAATCTTTAAAGTTTCAAAGAAAGCAAAAAAGAAAGATCAAGAATCCTTACTGAAGAACCGATGGTGATATATTGTTGAAGTCAAACTTAATGATGAAAATTTTCTTCAAATGATGTAGAATCCAAGACTAATTTTGATACCAAATTTGATGCGGAAGATAATGAATGATTAATTTTGTATGATGAAGAACCTTTTATCTTGTGAATTGAGTAGAAATTTCTAGTTCCAAGATGTTGGAAATGTCAACTATGGTTTATGGTTTTGTTTGCACTTTGATAGTTCGATATTGATATACTAGAAGATCAAATAAAATCAATAGAGGAATCACTTAGTTTTAACAACCTTCAACTTCTCAAGATAACCCTCACTTGATGAAGAAGAGAAAAGAGGCTCGAAAGTATCTCTCAAATGTCGATTTTATTCACTTGTTGTAGTTCATGTTATGAATGTACAAGGAAATTTATATATATATATAGACACACACACATGCAAGTCTAGCTTAATCTTTATTAACCAAGCACATCTAACTGGCCTAATTAACAAAGATCAACTAGATTGCACGCTTATATTATATATATAATGGCTACAATTATAAATTACAAACATTACAATGTACACATTACAATAAAAAAGCTACACAAAACCCTAAGTATGTAATACATTGAATAATCATATGTAATCAAGATTTGTGTCCTGTAGCCTTTTCTTCTAATCAATTTTATAATCCTTGTAATGCCATTGTCTTGTGCACTAGATATCTTTGATGGATTGATCTTGCAAACATATATAATACCTACAAGAGTTAGTTAACAAAATATTAAAAGTATTAGGATCTTCATGAATAATTGGCAACATTTCTAAGTAGGCCAACTCTTATTCTTCAATATTATAAGAGTGAGATTGAGATGCTCCTACATTAGCTTGTATGCCTTGTTTCTATTTTTTGTGCCCTATGGGTTCTACACATTATGTCCATGCTTGTGACTTATAGTTCATTCCATATGCCTATGGATTATGTAACCTTCTATTATGATTATGCTATTAACCTATGTTTCAATTATGATGGGAAGAATGTCCATATAAGACATAAATACATGCTAGAGATTTGTATAGGCTTTGCCTGATTCTTTCCCATGCCTTTTTCATCCTTTTTGATCCTTTTTTTTACTTGGTATACCATATAACATATTGTACATTATATTCCACCCAAGGTTTCTAGCTTAAACCTGACCTACATGGTTAATTATTAGCATGATGTATTATAATGTCATAATGTGTTTTGCATAAATCATGCTTATGTGTAATAATTAGTTCTTACTCAATTTTACCTCCATATCGATACCATACTATTCCATTATTGTGTAGGTTTCTCGTGTTTGGATTGTATGGGGTTCAGAGTGTCTAATCAATAGGTTAGCTTAGTAGGCATTTTGGTTTAGATCCTCAAGATCTAGCATTCTTTTTCTTTTATCTCTTATTGATATTTGTTAGATATTAATATTCTTACATTTATTTTCTGTATAAGTTTTTTAAGCCTTATATATGACTTCAGTTCAATGGCAACCACACATGACTCTTGGGATATGAGTTTACTCTTTATACTTGCACATGTCATATTTTTTATATTGGTATACCTCTTATATATTAGATATATGGTAACATCCTGTATTTCTTATTTAGCGTCAACAAAATGTCTTGTAAAAAAATTAGTTATAAAAGTAGGAGTGTTACAACCATACACTAAGACAACCCACATTCACTCACCACATAAATCAAATCAACAATTACCTACAAAATAAGATGGCGTGTTCTCATAGGAATGAGCAACTATAACTCCCTTACGCTTTTCAACTTAAAATTTTTATTTTGAAAGTATAATGCAGGCGCTAAAACTAAAAATGAAGGGTGTCACCATATAATATATTATGAGGAGAGACACGTGAGTTCATTTAACCTATGATAGATGTAAGGTTGGGTATGAATAACATTCAACAACAAGAAATATAAAACACCATGTAAGTTAAAAGTGTTTACATTATAAAAGCTTAATCTAAACTTTCAAAGCTAACATACACTGACTAGATCCAAAAAACTTGAAATTTATAATAAAAGATAATAAATTGGATGCCCCACTCTCTGGTTCCAACTCAAGATCCAAAAATATCTAAATCACTTGTGCCACAACAGCTAAAAAATAATTTATTCAGTACAAAAGTACCAAGTATACACACTTAACCCTAAGCAAATAGCATGCTTTTCAAAACATATTCACATGCAATAACAACATCATAAAGCCTAAAATAATATAGTGTTGGGCACACAGCCACCATAATTGGTAATAATCCCCACAACATATTATCATGATACTCATGTTGTCAAAGGCAACTTAATATACTTTAAACCTAGCATGCTCAATAATTTTATGATGCACAAAGGTATAAAATCATGCATAACTAACCATACACAAGCAATAACATCAAGTCATGCATGAACTCTAGGTAATACATGTATCAATATGAAATAACAACAACCATATTAATACACATGGTTAGTGAACATAATGCCTCATACCAAAATAATAACATGCATAAAAAATAACTCCAAATCACTTCTATGGTGAACTAGCTAGGGAAGACACACAAGCACCTAGTCATATGCAACTCATCAAACTAAAGTAATTCACTCGCTTACAAGACAGACTAGTCAAAGAAGCCACACAACCACCTAGTCATGTGCATATCATATGAGAGATATAAACTCAACTTGAGAGGGATTATAATCTCATCCATGGAAATTACAATAAGGATTCATAACTCTTTCTTCTAAGACATCTATCAACGAATCCATTATGATATATTATCCACCCACCAAAAATAAGTTTCTAGTTCCTTAAGTACACATATCCCCAAATGGTTAATCATTTTACTTTTGAAAGTACCCTTCAACCTGAAGGCCTTTAGCATTGAAGGCCTAACCGAGGCTCAAGATGCTTGCCCAACTCAAATCATCTTTTTTCTTTAAATTATTGATATTTAAATTCAACCAAGGATTTCAAGATCTAATGACAATATTTACTTCCAAACTCTCTTGGCAAGGAATGTAACACTTTTCAAGGCCAATCCACTTGAGAAATAAGGAAAAATATATGCGAAGTTAAATATGATGAGGTAATAACCACCAAAATTAGTGTAAGTAAAAAATTATATATTCTACTTATACTAGCTACTAAGGCTAGTTGAAATAAGGAAATATATCAAGCATTAATATTAACTCATATAAAAGGAAAAAATAATGCCTGATGTGTGTGGGAGGATGGGATTCTCAAATTTATGAGAATATGACTCGGTTGTGATGATACTAATTAGAATGAGAATTGGTGATGGTGTATTAGGCTTTAAAACATTTGAATAGGATGGAAAGAGGGTGGTGATGATTCGAACAAAATAAATATGATTTGATGGTGATGGTTCGAATGAGTTGTGGTAATTAAGATATGCATTCGATAATGGTGTGTTGATGATGACGAGCTTCGAATTTTAGGGTTTGGATGGAGGATGAGGTCGTGGTTTAGGTTTTAGTTCGAATAGAAAGATCAAAGTGATGTTTGGTTCGGATGGAAGGGTGTAGGTTTTTGAAAAGTGGTTTAGAGTTTTTAATGTGTAAACCGAATTAGGGCTGCAATTATCTTCGAATTAGAGTGAGGTTTGGATGATAATGATGGATAGGACAATATGGAGTATGGAGAGTAGAAAAGATATGAATTAATCTCTAATTCACATAGATAAAGAGAGTAAAACTTTTAAGTTAAATCGTTCACAGATATTCAATTAACTTAAATTGAACTCACACAGAATTCAACTTGTATTCAACTTCAATATTGATCTTCAATCTTCAATCTCTCATACTCGTGCCTTCTATGTTGTTTATAGCTATTCTATCATTATCTAAAAGAATAATTCAAAATATTCCAAGCTAAAAATATATTATGCTCCTTTATCATGGGGGTAAACCTGCAGGGGGAGAGACTAAAGTCCATTAGGCCTCAACAAATTTTATCAATTGAGCGAGGGTAGGCGGATATCCAGAAACCATCCCAATTAATGTGTGTGCCCATTTTTTCTCGTCTCTCATAAGTTCTTGCGGTTGCAATTTGGCCTTTACAACTTGATGCTCAATGGAAGGTGGAGAATAGGCAAGGTTAAGGATAGATTGCTCCTAACGGTTTTGCATAAGAATTTCCCTCCAACTTAAGTTCGGGCAATTGAGATCAATTCACATCTCTTGGGGATTGTCTTCTTGAGTCTTGGTTTTTTCTGGTGAATTCTTAATTTCAAATTTTGATGCAGGTCCCATAGGAGGAGTATGCAAGACTCTTAATGCGATACTCACCTCCTAATCCATGGTAGTTCTAGGTTTCAACTCATGTTTTTTGCTATTCAATCTGATTGAAGGGGTTTTGTGCACTAAGACCTGGACCCTTTCTTGGTTGTCGAGGATGACTTCTTTTGGCGATTATTTCTTGCCATGGCTAGCAGCCGCAAGCAATTTCGTCAATCTCTCACCAGAGTCTACGACGAGAGTAAAATCGACTTTCAATTCTCCTAATACTCCACCTATATATAAGTGTATTTTAGTAAATTTGGCATGATAAGGGTGAAATGGTAATTTATAAGAATAAAAGGGGTAAAATGGTAAAGTAATAAGTAAGAAGGGTATTTCGGTAATTTGGCATAATAAGGGCCAACTTTGTAATTTTAATAAGTGTGAAGGGTAATCTTGGCAATTTAAGTCACCAAAAAGGGTAAGTTGGTAAGCATAAAAAATATGAAGGGTAATTTGGTAATTTAATAAGCCAAAAGGACAATTTGGTAATCTAACCAACTAGAATGATAACTTGATAACTTTACAAACAATAGGTATTTCAGTAATTTTGTAAGGATATGGTTAAGACCAAATGGTGTGTTATGTGTTTCTGTGTGTTGGTTATATGCTTGTATCCTATGTGTTATGGATTATACACTTGTAACACAGCTTGCTAAGCATAGATCTAAGGTAAGTTTTATATGTGTTATGACATGTGTAATATGATGATGACTTGTATTTTGTGTTCTGTCTTATATATTGTTGCCCTAAATGAGATGCATGCTAGGAGTCCTTAAGTAGTGTGATGAGGTTTTGAGGAGATAAAAGAAGTAAAGAAAGTGGGGGTGGCTAGAGGGAAGTGAAAAAGACCTAAGTACCTTATAACTTATGGGTGGAAAATTAAAAGGATAATATAAATAAAATAGGAGGATCGAGTAAATCTTGCATGGGAAGTGTAAGGCTTGCATGGACGTAACTTTTACATGGAAAAAGATGACTTAAGGGTTAAGAAAGGTGAGGGAAGAGTATTTTGGGTGATTAGAGTCCATGAGTGAAAGATAGTATGTGGGTTGATATGAGCGTGCATGGGGGGCTTAACTAGGGTTTGTGGAAAAACCTTGAGTGGGGGAAGCGTGTGGAAGGGAGAGTTGATGGTAAGTGGTAGGAGTGTAGAGGTTGATATTGGAAGGGTATCACATGGAGGGGAAATGATTCAAGTGGAAAAGGGAATGATGTGTGGGTGATGAGAGGATGGCATAAAAAGAAGGGAGAAGTAATAAGGTTTGGGGTGACTGACTAGGGTTCTCATGGTCACATGTGAAGGATAGGAAGTGATGTTGTAATGTTAGGTGTGGTTTGAGTGGAGTAGTGGTATTGGGAGCAAAGGGGAGCATGGGTTATGTATGATAGGGAGAGTTGAGGCCACATAGGCCATATTAGGGTTTTTTAGGGCAATCCCTAGAGGACAATGGTGACTTGAAGTGAAGATATAGGAAGTGGGCCTTGATCCACATGCATAGGAGTTTGGATTTTTCATGGTGAGTGAGGGAAAGGTAAGGAAGAGGTATTAGAGTCCTAGGGTGCGTAAAGGTCCCAAGATATGGGACAGGGCTTTTCAGGAGAGTAGGGATAAAGGGGTGAGAATGGGAAGTCCAGTGGATCATGCATGTCTACTTGAGTTTGTGTGTGGAATAAGATATGAGTAAAACATTAAATAATTAAAGTGAAAGATTATTGAGATGCGACAAGGTGAGGATAATTTTCAGTCCACTGGCTATAATAGTGGTCAGAAGCATTTTACCCTAGAGAGTGATTTTTGGTCCATCGGCTAGAATAGTGGGGGTTCTGAGGTCGGTAAACCAAACTTTGCATGGTAATAAATCATGGAAAAGATACTAACTAGTTACGGTGGAACCCCACGTGAGTCGGGGCGAGGTGAGGATAATTTTTGGTCCACCGACTATAATAGTGGTCAGGTGTGTCTTGCCTTAGAGAATTTTCCAGTCCAATGGCTATAATAGTGGTCAGGTGTGTTTTTCTTTAGAGTGTTTTCTGGTCCATCGACTATAATAGTGGTCATTTGTGTTTTTCCCTAGAGTGTTTTCTAGTCCACTGGCTATAATAGTAGGGTCACGTGGATATAATTTGAGAGATGATGTTTAATGATGTTTAATTAATGGCTTATGACCAAAAGTATTGATTTCACGTTTATGATCCATGGATATGGTATAAGTTTGGCTTTGGTACTTGTCCCTATTTTGGTATGTGATGGAGTGCTAAGTGCATGGACTTTATGTTATGCATTTCCTATTGTACATGGTGTTGCATTGTGTAATAGTTTTATATCAATTATGATTTTCCCTAAGCCCGTGTATGTTATTGCTTTTATATCATTTAGATATAATGTGTTGCATGCGGGCCCTACCTTTCAGCTTGGTATAAAGGGTTACCTGGTACCATAGTACTAAAGGGGTCAATTTGTGGGCCCTGCCTATTCAATGGGTAACGTCCCTTGCAGGTTTATTGCAGGTACTATTATAGCTGGTATTGAGTACGAGTGTAAGGATTGTCCGAGAAGCACTTTAGAGTTTCTCTTTTAACCTTATATTTCCTTATTAAATTATTTTACTTTTGTAACCACTAATAGTGGGTTTTACACTTGTAACGAATTTAATGCGCTACTATGATTTAAATAAAAGTCTGAATTTGTGTAAATCATGTTATGTTCCTTTTATCCTTAGCACTTGGTACTGGAACGGTAGGAGGAAACTGGTATGGTACTAAGAATGGCGGTAACATCCTCATAATTTACAATTTTTGCTTCCGCTAATTTTTAAATAAAGCGAAACTTTTCAGTAGTGAATTTTGATGGTGTTAAAATGATGATGATGATAAGACCAATGTGGTGGATGTGGTCAATCGAATTAACTCCACTACTATAGCATTGAACATTGGAATTGAAGATATGGATGCCAATGAGTCTGCATATGGAATTGACGATGACAAAATGCAAAAAGATGACATGGAAGATGAAGTCTTAGGTTATTTGGATTCGGATATGGACGACATCGAGGAAGATGACTATAGTGATAATTATAGTTTTGGTTCTAACTAATGTGTATTTGATGTAATCATACTAATATTGACTAATGTATATTTGCTGTAATTTTTGTATTAATTATTATAGTTAAACCTGATATATGTAATATAGTTTTATTATCTTGTGATATGCTGATTTGATATAATTGATCTTTTTGTATTACTTTTTTCATTTTTTTGCTAAAAAATATAGTTATGGCCAATATTGATAGTGCATATCACGGTGGAGATGGGGTGGGTGATCCTCCTCCTAGACCTCGTGCATTACCTTATGTGTATAAGTTCTAGTGAGATAATATACAAAAAATTTATTCACCATTTGAATATACGACTTTGAATAACTATTTAATCATACTAATATTGAATTTGAAATTTATTTTTTTAGCACCACTAGCACAAAAATAGAAGGGGAGAGGAAGAGGAGGTATTTAGATATATATGATATATAATTGACTAAGTGAAAAAAAGTCATTGCATATATAATTTACTAATAAAGATGGCACATATTGTAACACCCCCATTTTAAAAAACAAAAACTCATTAAAAAGTATGCGCAGAAGCTAAATATAATGGCAACAATATAAATAGGCACCATAGCCCCACTCACACTAAATTCTAAGGCTAAAAAAACACACACACACTCAAAACATATTTATTAACTCAAACCAACCGAACCAAAAATTTTACTACAACTGAAATCGTGAAAAGAGTCTACTAAAATTAGTATGATAAATGAAACTCTGAAAGTCATCACCACTCTCACTCTTTCTCATCATACATGCTATCTACGCCTTGAGTAAATTCATACACAACCTGCATGAGATCATCTGGTCACCATATACATCATAGATTATCACAACCCCATTTAAAACATGTAACAAGTTAGCTAGGAAAATAGTTAAGTAATACGTAAATATAAAGGAATAATATTGTATGTTAACATTTATATAAGCATATAAATCATAGATATACACTCGAATCACATAAGGAAATCACCTGATTATTAATCTTTATTTAGGTGGTCATGACATATAATTTTTAAGTGGGTAGATCAACCAGGAGGTCACCTGGTGAATCAAAGTCTGAAGACCTATCACCAACTATATAAGGAATACAAATAGCAACTGGGTCATCCTAGTGGATATATTCCAAAGAAGATAACAAAAGTTCAAAGACCTACCACCTCGGTCATCATATTCTTAAGTGTGCACACCCTCTAATAGGGTCTGGAGAAGCCTATAGACTAGACGAAAAACTTTAACCAGACATATAGCAATTAAATAAAATCCACAAAAGAAAAGAGAAAGATTATTGTCAATCCCCAACTTCAAGAGGTCAAACCTGAAGAGTCCAGATCTCACTTTATATTCCACTTTAAGTTATGGTATTTTAATTAAGTGTAGTCACACAAGATTACACAATATACCATATTATATCCAATTTACCCACATTTCATGTTGGGTATTTTCTATAAATTAAATAGAAACATACCACACAAAGGCCACCATTCTATTTTGACAACACTAGAATAAGAAGAATAAAAACAAAAAAGATCAAAATAATTCAAACCTGGTTAAAATATCCTAGTATTTAATTATGCACACACATAATTAACAAAAACATAATTTAATTGTATAAAGTAACAGTCTTGTAATATATTTATGATAAAGGAAACACTTATATAAAATCAACTCTTTATAGCCATATATAACACCTATAAAATTATAATATTTAGATTAAATCAATTAGGAACCCACATTTATATTAAATTCATAAGAAAAATAAAATATCATTCACGGGGCCTAAATATACAAAATCGTAGATATTCACATAAGGTCACATATCCTAGGAAGAGAGTCTGTATCAAAAAAGTGTGTAATTAAGTTATGCCCGAACACACACACACACACACATATATAAGTCAAAAGTAATGTAACCTAAAAAATAATCAATGCAACACCACGTTTTTAGCTCTTATAATAAAATTAATCTACTATTAAAATTAAATAAATATAATACATATATCATATGTGTGAAAATTAATTACTTTCTGATGTTTATCAAATAATTATTATTCAACCCCTGAAATAGCTTTAATCTATTATTAACATCAATTAAACACAATATATATCGTTAAGGCATACAAATTGATTTGCTACTTAAGTAGTACTGATAAATAATTAACTAACCCGATTTAAATTACCTAGTTCATAAAAAGGCATGACCTTTACAATAACTAAACCCACTTATTAGTTCTCCAAACAATTTTACAAAATAAAAATGAAAACATTCTAACATAAGGCTCCTTTAAGTAACAATTCTAAACAGTCAAGCTTTCTTTTCTTTTTTTACATATAAGTCAAAATAACGTCAATTCCTCAACAAAAGGAATGGCTTAGGTCCTGCACTCCACCATTCATTACCATCATCTTATATACGAACTTATTTATTTTTGTTTATGAACCTACACCACGTCATTCATTTCTAATATATAATATGGTAGTAGTATACCTAACCACTTGCTCATACATATACGAAAAAAGGTACATTTTAATTGAAAATTTAGGGGGGGAAATCAAAACAAAGAAAAACTCTAGCTGGTAGAAACTAGATTCTTTAATCAACAAACAAAAGTCATGGGTTTCGTGAAGTTTATATAGTAGCATTATTATAAATAAGGTAGTATGCAGGTGCTATTGATTTTGAACTAAACTCCTCAACAAGATAGGTTAATGTGCTATATGAATATCTTAGCTAACTATGTATAATTGTAGGGAAATTGTAGAGTTACTTATGTGGAATGTCAAAAGATTTTTTTGTAGGATCCACCCAATTACTTAATAGTTAATTAACCTATTATTTAATTTCTATATATGTATAGAGATAGTAATTAAAATTTAAATCCTTAGCATTATTATTAAAGTTAACAGGGTGTTACATAAATGAAATAAAGTAATTACTGTATCCAACAAATGATTAGTAACCAAAAGTTCCTAGAGATAAAATATTAGTGAAAAAGATAATTATGAAAATTAATAAAAATAAGTTTTAAGTTGTCAAATTAAACTTGACTATTCAATAGCTATTGTTATTTATTATAACTTTATAATCGACACAGTACTACTGTAATAACTATAGAAAAAAATCATTATTAATTAATTAATTAAGTGCTAAAACTGTGGAGTAATACATTTTATAAAACTGATATAAGAATAATGGTCAGATAAAATTGTAGGTTATCACACATAATTTTATGGGGGTGTATAGGCCAAAACTTTCTCATTGTGTTGGAAATGCAATAGGGGAGTTCATTCCGTCGTCAAATAAATCATGGGCTCATGTTTACGAAAATTTAAGTTCTAAAATTCATCCACGACTTCAGGTATTTATATATTGGTGATTTTCATATATGAATTATAGTATTTTATAAAGTACCAATAATTTCTATATTAATTTTGTAGAAATATTTTGATCTCAATTATTGGAGATACAACCGCATGTAGGATCTGAGTCTATTTGGTCTTAGAAGGTTGTTTTAGGAATAATACAAGAATAGGAAGAACAAGATGAAGACGCTAAAATAACAACTAGAAGTCAGATAACTTTAACTAAGAAAAATGGAAGAAGAGTGTAAACTATTAGACATTAGATGAGGTAAAGGTAAAAATTTAACTCTGCTAGTGTAAATGTTGAAAATTCTAAATCATTTATTAACTTTATTTTATATGTGTAGGAAAAATCTGAGAAAAATAAGAAAAATAGGTCTAATATAACATATCCTAGTCTCCATAGGTTTAGATATATTTCAACTTACCGGTATATATATAACAAATAATTTATCTCTAATATTATTAATGTATTAATTTAACCAAATATGATAGGTTGATCAACAAATCCAACAATTTCTATCACTAATCAAGACTTTTAAGGATCTACACACGAAATTTGCCTAGTGGATCATGGATCATGCGAGAGAAAACTATGTAAGATTACTCATGTTACATTTTGTTTTAAAAAATAATATTTGAAAATTTTTGTATAAAATTAATATTTTTATTTTTATAGGATAAAATGGTGAAGCTACGTGATGAGGCTTGGACAGCAATACAAGATAATGAAGTTAGGATGAGCGAGGTCGTCTCCACTATTTCTATAGACCCATCATTAATCGGTGAGACCAAGATAATGGCATGAGAGCTTTAAGAAGGGTATAGGGTGCATATTATTCTATGGATCTTCCTCATCTTCTGTCGGTAGTTGCCATTGATTTCCATTTGACTAGTACCCCATCATCCACCCATTTTCCTACAATTGAGAATATTTATGAGATTATCCAGTCTCAACAAACGCAAATCAATGAGTTAAGGAGAATAGTGACACAGGCACAAGGATATTTATCTACCCCTCACCTATCAATCTAGATTCAGCAACCCTATGATTAGCCTCAACACTAGGTTCAACCTTTATATGGTTACCTCCAGCACCAAATTAAACCTTCCCAAAATCTCCCCTAGTAAGAAGACGAAGAGAATGATTTATTATAACCTTTTTTGATTTTTGATATTTTTATGTGTATTTAATCAAACAAGTTCTAGCATTATAACTATTTCTATGTTGTTATTATAAATATTTTTAGTGTCCATATTTTGACTGCTAATTATTTTTGAATATTTCAATGTTGATATTTTATATGATATTGTATACTTTATGGAATGTAAAAAATTCAATGTGATATTTATTTTTGCCATCCTTAAAAGCTTAAATGACAACGAGTTATAGAGGAATAAGATTTTAAAAGTCTTCCCTAATACTCTTTTTAGGGACAACATATTGTAACTATTTTTTTAAATTTTGTAGCCAACATTTAAATTTTTTGGTGAAAGTAAAAAAAGGGGTATTAGCAACAATATGTTGTGCAAAAAATCATATATTTTTTTAAAAAATTGAACCGAGATTTATTTATTTATAAAATCTTGATAAAATAACCTCGCTAAAAAGGGTATAATGGGCAACATTAACGTCCTAAACAATTAAAATTTAAAAGTCATCAACTAAAATTTAGACTACATTAGTTACTAATAATATAATTAGAGACAACATTATCATTGCTAAATGTAGAATCGATGTCCCCCGTTTGATCATCCCAATGTTATCTTCTATAGCAAGGATATATTAGGGACAACATTTTCTCGACGATTTGTTGTCGCTAAAAAGTAATGGCAATAACTTGCAGGTTATTAACGATAACATTTGTCATCACTAAATATGCATTTTGATAGTATTTATCCTTTTTTTGTGCACATTCATAAGTGCACCAGTTAGACAATCAAATATATTCTTCTCGATATTCATCATATCAAAGTAATGTTGTACGTATAAGTCCTTCTAAAATTAAAGGTCAAAAAACATTGACCACTTATTCTACCCGATTTAAAGGGATTGCTTTCTTATTATTATTTTTTCTCAAATAGAACATTCAAGTCTCTCACTTTTCAAGTATGTGTTGTCTAGTGATTATATTTGGAACTCTTGCTTCGTCAAAATTTCCATTAAAAGCTTTTATTTGTCTACGATAATGACCAGTCATAGGTAAAAATCTATAATTTCCAAGATAAGCAATTTTCTAACTTTTTGGTAGGTAGAGAAAACTTGTGTAACTTGTGTTATCTTCACAATTAGGGCATTTAGAGTGTCTACGCATACTATAATCGAAGAGATTACCATAAGCCAAGAAGTTATTTATGATGCAAAATAACATCACTCTCAAGTTAAAAAAATATTGGTTTTGTGCATCAACTACTTCAAATTTGTGATCCCACGGATATTTCAAATCCTCAACAAAGAGAGTCAAACAAACATTGATGTCGTTACCCATCTCATTTGGACCCGATATAAACAAGGATATCATCATCGATTTCTAATTTATGCATAAAGATGTGGGAGATTATAGATCACAAGAACAATAGGTCATAGACTATAGTTGGTGTTACCATTAAAAGAGTACATTTCATATGAACATAGTACAAGTTGCAAGTTTCTAACTTCATCACTAATATCAAGGTATGCACAAATGATCATCTTTCACTGAGGAGAATATTTTGGGTGTCTAAGCTTGTTATTAGAAATTATTTCTTTCACATGTCATATGAGAATATCCATTACCCGCCTTCAACCTATACAAACGTAACATGGCTAATAATTTTGTAAATTTAGTGCAACCATTATACAAAGGCATCTCTAAATCAATAACCAACATTTCAAACAATTTCATAATATCTCTAAAATGATATTCAACATTATTTATCAGATATTATATGTAAACAAAGTCATATGTAATTTCAAATCATCATGGTTGACAACACTAGGTTCATTAAGAAATAGTTTCCCATGTCATATCTACCTAGTATAACTCTTACAAAATCCAAGAATAATCATACGACCTTATATCCCATTTACTCCTCTCCTTAACTTATTTCCAAAATCCACATATAGACAAAATATCTGCAAAGGATATTCCAAATGTTGAATGAATATCTTTAGAAAGTCGTGGACATTATTTATATATTCTTCAGACAACTTTTGTGCATGTATCTACTTACGATCCATAATGAGAAATATAATCCCCTAAATTATTAAAAAAAATATGGGGAGTCTCAAAATATTATTTAAGTCAAGAAAAATCCACTAGCTAATACACCACAATAGCATTTACACTATAAATATCTAGTACACAATTTTCATGCTCCTATATATTCCCTCTCTATACTCTATTTTTAGAAATAGGGTGATATAATAGCTAATAAATTCTTTTTCACCTCCAAAAGGCATATCAAAGCAAAAACTAAAAACATGTAAAGTATAGATATGCACCACAATAATATTTACAGTATAAATATATGTGGCTTTGTTCAAGTTTGCCAAATAAAAGAAAAATTCAATGTATTTTAAAAATGCATATTTTATCAACAAAACATAAATTTTAGAAATAAAAAAATAATAATGTATCATATCATGAGTAGAAGAGGATCAAGACAACGACGGTAAAGAGGAGAAGAAGAAAATAAGGAAAACTAACAACATAGGTGGCCGGGGGAAGGCGATAGGGGTAGGGGAAACATTTGCTTCAAATGGATTTTATGGTCTCTATCTCTCTATCAAACTAGGTAAATTAAAATTTATGGGTGATATAAGTTAAACATCGATGGAGTATTAAAAAAAAGTAGAAGAAAAGTATGCACAACGGTTTTAATGCAATCATTGTCTTGTATACCATTACTATAAGAGCACTTCTTTAATAAGGATATATACAAAGGTTATTTAACCCAACCACTGTATATGATTAAAAAGAGTTTAAAATGGAAGTATACACAATAGTTTTCTATGATAATCATCATGTACATTTACTAAAAATCACTCTTTTAGTAAGTTTATACGCGCAAGTTAGTATACAAAATCGCTCTGTATACTTCCATGTTTTTTAACAAAAAAAATCCTTTGTGTTTTATCTTACTGAATAAAGGTATTTATGAAAGGATAACTTTAAACCACCTTATATTGTATGTTGTGTATTCAAATCCGAGTACCAATGTAATCACTCTTTAATTTAAGCATTGCTAGTTGAGAATGGAGAATAGGCCAAATGTTGTCAAGGTCGAAAATGCTCATGGTAATGAATTGGTGAGGAGAATAAAGGAGGCATAGGGTCAATGATGGGAGGTTACTAGCTACTCGGGTCATGAGTGGAGGAGACCAAATCTGGCAAGGAAGAAGAAAGAAAATGGAAGGGGTGTGTTTGGTCTCTTTTAGTTTATTTTTATATAATATAAAACATGTAATGTACATTTATCTAAATAAAAAGCAAGAAAAACTTTAACTGCAAAAAATTGAGGAAAAAAACTAAATTTTTTTCACTAATTTTTTTTTCTTTTGTAAATTACTTGTAAGAAAACATACATTGAATATAGTCTTAAAGATAAAAAAATTCAATTTTAAAGATTTTTTTAAATAAATCATAGCAAGAATATTCTAAAATTTATGAAAATGTCCAAGTTAATATGTTAAATGTTTTAGAACCAAGAAGTATTATTATAAAGTCATTTTATAAGAATTTAAAATTCTAAGCTAAAACCCAACAAATAAAATAAGAATAAGAATAAGTAGTGTTGGGGCACTAAATACAAAACGTATCATTGAATTTAGTTTATATTACCTTAAAAGGAATAATAAAACGTAAAATAAGGTCTTGAGGTAAAATATATTGAATGTAGAAAATTATCATAATATTCATTTAGTTGAAAAAAGCTTGAATAGCCTTAAGAAACTAAAATCCTATGTAAGGTTTGATAAAACCCAAGTGGAGAATTTTATAACTTATAACTTGTATTTCATTATTAATAACAATATTATTTGTATATAGAAATAAAATATTTAAAATATAAATATTTAGGAAAAGTTTCTAGGTTAAACTGAAATAAAATATTAGACTTTTCTTTTTAATGATATAACTTAGCCGAAATGTATTTTGAAAATGAGATCGAAAACGCATTGCAAAAACTTTGAATATAAAATACAATTCAAATATTGAAAAATAATAATTCTTTAAAATAAATACATGATCGTACATAAAACAAAAGGTTTTCACAAAAAAAATATATGATTCCAAAATAAATTCACATATGACTAAATGATAATTAGAATTAAAATATAATGTTAATTTGTGACATAAGATTATAAAAAATAAATTCATAAATTGTAAATCAAAAATTATAAATCATGATTTTGATTTAAGATCATAGCCATTATCTGAAATTGGACTTTAAACAAAATTGTAATAATAATAATAATAATAATAATAATAATAATAATAATAATAATAATAAATCATTATAAAATGGAGAATAACATTGAATAATTGATTTATGAAAGTCTTTTGACAAAATTAATATTTTTTTATGAAAAATAGGTCTTTTCATTTAGAAACTTAGGAAAGCATTATCAAGTTTATTATTTAACTCTAAAATACTATTTTCAAAGGTTCAAAAGTTCTTAAAATATTTTTTAATCTTCAACAAAATTGGTTCAACAAAAATTAATAACTCATACAATCGAAAAACTCTATTAATTTTCAAGAATTAAAAATATAAAAAGATAGATCAATCTTAATAATACTAAAATTGATTTACATAAGAAAATTCTATTAATTTATAGAAATAACATTTTTTTTTAAATGAGATATTACAACATTGGTATTGTAGCTTCATCCACACAATTTTGATGATTTGGCTTTCTAGGAATAATTTTGTCTTCAACTCTAATAATTTTTTTCATGATTGACCCATTGATGCGAGAACATCCTCATTTAATGATCACACTCTTTCCCCTTAATTTTTATTATTTTGAGAGTCACAAAACTCTCCTTACTTGGATAAATTAATCACTCCTTAGAAAACTAGTCATGCAAGCCATGTAAGCCATGCAAACCTTGTCAACTTTTACTACTCCCACATAATAAAATCCCACATTTTTAAGCCACATTTTCCTAAGTTTTTCCACCCTTTTTAGCTCATTTTATTTTATTATTCTAGCTACAAAAATACCCCAAAAATTCAGCCCATTATGCACCCACAATAGCCACACAAAACAAGCTAGGAGTCTTTCTCAAGCTACATGACAAGTCCTTTTCATCACTTATTAAGAACAATGCAGATTTTTAGGAAGAATGAAGAAGGTTAAAAGACATTCTTTACTATTTTTTATCCTTTAAAAGATTAAAGTGATCTTTATCTCTTTCCTTGTGAACCAAGTAGCAGCTGCATAAGTTGGAAACATGTTAGAAGACCTCCCCATTTGAAATCTGCACAAACACACACCCCATGGTTGAATCACTTGTGTGGTGTATTAGTTGTCTTCTTTAATTATTTTTAGCTCAAATTATATGTATTAGTTGACTAAGTTGTAACTTTTAATCCTGCACTCCATCTATAAGTGTTAAGCAAAGAATGAAAGAGAAATCAACTTGTTTTTAGCTGCACACTTTTCTCTCAATACCAAAAGTCATTCTTCATTTAACTCCAGAGTAAAAGTTTGAAGTTTTACAAAATCTTCTAAGATTTATCCTAAAATTTTAAACCTTAGGTTGTTCTTGTGAGTATTGATTCAAGGAGTTACTAAGAGTCAATTTCATCATCTCAAATCACTTTCCATTCTACTCTTAATCTTTGGTTGATCTAATCTTTAATTAGATAACACTTCCTAGCATAACCCAAGTTGGATCTCATATACATCACCCATTCATGATGGATGTCTATGGATGGTTGATTACTCAACTAGACACACTTATAAGTGAATGACCAGTCATAGGGGGAAAGTTGTGGGTAAATGGCCTATTGGAAATGAGGTATTTGTAGGTGACTTATCTATTGGGGGTGATCTACGAACCACTAGTAGGGTGTAAAAATTTTGGGCAAATACAACAACGTATTAAGCTTATGAAAAATTTAAAGGTCCAAATTAAAAGGACTATAAAATTTCTTAACTTAGACTAATCTACATTTGTAAACAATTAATTGAGGCAAAAAGATACATTACAATTTTTTTTCCTTCTAATTTTTTCATTTTTTTTATCAAATAGAGGATTACAAATCCAAACGTATGAGCATGCACCTCAAATAGATACGTTACACTAACAGGGAAGGATACCACAAATCCTATCAAACATCATCTAGTAAAGAACAAGGGAAGGGGAATCATAAATCACATGGAAAAAAGGGGTAGAATGACCCCTATGAGTGAGTTTATCCAAAACAATATTAGGATCTCTAAATGTATGGAAAACAATACAACTGTCAAAGGAGCCCGATAGAGAATGACGTGCATTTGCTAAGTTAGTGTATTTATGAAGCATGCCACTCCTAAATCACTACCTATATGAACTCTTTGGAACCCTCTTTCTCAAATGTGGAGAATCTTGCATTCTTCCAATTTGTTCCTGCATATCAAAAGGGCACGCCCATGTTAGAATTTGAAAGTATCATGTATAATCATCCTATAATTGAACTATTTTTATTCAACTTATTTTATATCAGATTAGTATCAACATCAATCTGATTAGATAATAAAAATTGTTATTGTTAATAATAATAATATTATTATTAAATAAAAATAAAAATATGAATAAAAATTATATTATGAATATAAAAATCATTATTATTATCTTTATTATCATGATGATATTATTTATAATAACAATAATATTAATAAAATATGCCTTTGATTATTATTGTAATTATTACTATGGTTATATTTAGTATTACTATATTATTTTTAATAATATTATCATTGTCACTTATAATAATTATATATAATAGTAATAATTAGGATAATTTTTAATTAGGTGTCTTGACATTTAACCTAATACTTTTTTGACACCCTGTTTTACATGATTCCACTTAAATATCTTCACATTTGAATTTTCTTAGTTACATAAATGGTGAATAATCACATTCCTAATTCCATGAAATAATTAAATTTATATTTATATTTACATGTATAATTAATTATTATAATAAATATGATTAGCATAAATATAATAATAATATGATTCATATATTAATAACTGTTATTATATGTATAATTAAAGTAATCAATAGAATAATTATTATTTACATGAATATTATATTATGATTATTATTATCATAAATTAATATGCTAAATATTTTTTTAGAATTTATGTTTTAATAATTATATTTATAATTATGAAAATAATTATTATTCTTATAATAATAATTAGAAGCATCATTATCATTATTCTTAATTATGAATATAATGACTATTTTTTATTACTATTATAACAATTAATATAATTATTATACTTATAAATATAGTAGTTAATTTCATAATAATTGCTATAATTAATATTATAATTATTTTTTATATTCTTATTATTATAGTTATTATTGCTATTAATATTGTTATAATGTCGTCGTTGTTGCTGCTGCTATTCCTACGGCTGATAGTTGTAGTAGTAGTAAGTTACTTTAACTTCAATTCTCGTAACATCAGATCAAACTAGAAATTTTAGACAAAGAAACAAGAACTTAAGCAATAGACACATATGTACGGGGGCACATAATTCATTTTGATTTTCCTTAGCAAGCTTTTAAGATGTTGTGAATCTATTATAAAACTATTTCGGTTATTTGTTGGTTATTATGATTAACCATTTACTTTACAATGATTTCTTAAGCTAAACCTTAGTTTGTTAAGTATTATGCACCAGCTCACACTCCCTTGATGTATAATCAGATAAAGTAATTTAAATGTATGAGAGTACCTAACTCTAAAAGTAAGTGGGGGTAACAAACCCTCTACTCCGAGTAATATAACAGAGTAAACATATAATTATTGTCCAGTGAGTTGACCCTGGGTATAGTGGTTGGGACTTGGGAGTTCAATCCTTACTTTCCATTAATTGTAACGTGGTAGAATTAAATATTCATAAATCTAAATATGTGTGCAAATGTTGGACCTGATTGATGTCCACACGCCTAGTTTGCCAGATAATTTAAATCGGATTTTGAAATCTTAAGACTAGCTGACGGGTGAATGAACACAGGATTGGTTTTCTTGTAAGAGTATGTGTAATGGGAGAAAATAAACTCATCCCATTTTTAAATTTGAGAAGAAGATTTGTAATTAGTAAAATAAATTATTTTAAATTTTTGGTTATCTCAAAAATTTAGTATATTTGAAGTAATGTAAACGAGGAGCATCAACTTTTATTTCCTATGCAACCTAATTTATGTCATGTTATCTCTTTTCGGTATACTTTTTAGATTAATTTTTATCATTAGAGTATATGCGATATATTACAAAAAAAAATCATTAAGAATGGTAATTATTTTTTAAAATATTTATAAATGCACTATATTTTACCCAATAATTTTTCATTTAATATTTTCTAAATTCTTAATATAAAATTATTATAAGATCTTTAAATATATCCATTTTTCTTCATTATTTTCATTTAAAAAAATAGATTCTACTCAATTTAATTGATTGAATATTTTGGATAATCTAAGGCTGATAATTAGAGCATCTACTCGTATTCAGTATATTTCATCTTATATATGCATACATTGAATTTACTTATTTTTTCGTAATATTGTTGCGACGAATTATATACCGCTATCATTAAGATAATATGATTCATTTATGCTATCATTGTAATATTTATATAATATTAAAAAAAATCTTTACTTTTTATATTTTAATTAATTATTAAATTTGTATTATAAAATTATTTGTAAACGTATATTTAATTAAATTTGATTATATAAAATTATTAATTGATATTTATTTATTAATATAAATTAAAAGTTAAATAGAATTAGTTTAAATGATTAATATTGTGATTGATAAAAGTGAGGTAGTTTATAGTAGAGTAGATAATTTAATTTTAGATAAATTGATAAAAGCATAAGGGATGAGAGATAAAATAATTAAATACTATAATTAAGTACCTTGAATTTGAAAAAGAGATTTGGATGCTCTAAGTTACAACAAAATTTACAGCCATGTATATGTACATTTATTTAACTTACAACTTTTAAGGAACTATTTGGTGGACTTTGTTACTTATTTGCTATTTAATAACATGTATTTGAAGTTATTTTTTCACCTTATTATTTTTACATTATTATAATCTTAGTATCTATAATTTATTATTACTTCATAAGTAAATCTCACAAATTTTAATTATATTATAATAAAAAAAATCATATAGTATTTATCATGTATTACAAAAATATTTTTTTATTAATTAACTCTACCAATATCGTCCTTATATCTAAAATTATCATTATATGTCAATTCATTACATTTTTAAGATGCTGCCAATTTCTATTATTACTTTGGATACATTTATATAAAAGTAGTGTATGTTCATCAGACACTCTGCTGTATTATTATTACTTTATTCTATATTTAAATCATGTATTAAATTAGTCAAACAATACCTAAATATCATGGTTCGTGGAGGTTAACTAAATTTATTTATGTATATATAGCAGTATATAATAGTAACAACAAAATAATATTTCAAAATATACTCTCAATTTAAATGTCAATATATTTTGTGGTAATTTCACTTATATTTCATTTGATATATGATTTATTTATATACACAAGTTAAACCCTTTTTTGAGGGAACAATGTCAAGACCTTTTGAGGTTACCTCACTTTTAAACTTGGAGTCATAGATGAATACCTAACTCTATATGACATTTTGACCTTATCTAGACAACACATGTTCGGAAAAATAAGAGAGTTAAGATTGCTTTGATTCTTCCAAAATTATTTCCCTTTTTTTTATCCTTAAATAAATGTGTATATAAAAGTCATTTGAGTCCATCTAAATTTCATTTTCATTAAAATTAGTCTCTCTAAAAATGTAGCTTTCTCAGTTTTACTCCCTAAAATGAAAACATAATCTAACAAGAATAAAATGATTTTTTTTTAATTCAGTGACTGAAATAGATAATGTTGTACTTTGGAGGAACCAAAATAATATTTAATTCTAAAAACAAGATGATAGAAGATAATAAATTAATAATTTATGATAACTTTTGTTCAACTTTATTCTTTATAAATAAATGTAATTGAAATAAACTGTTCAAGCCCAATCCAAATGTAAGATGATCAAAGTCATTGAACTCACGTTTTCTAATGATCTACTTCTATTCTACAAGGGTAACTCAACATCTATCTTAGATCTCATGGACACCTTCAACAACTTTTTCAAGCTCTTGGGTATATAGCCTAATGCCCTAAAAACCATACATTTTATGGGAGGAGGATCAGTAGACATCCAGTTGAACACATTCACCCCATGTTGTGAAATAATAAGGGTTTCTTTTGGTGAAATACTTCCACTGGTGGAGACTCATCTGAGGACAAATCATTACTAGACTCTATCTGATAAGGTTATAGCTAAACTGAAACATTAGCAATAAAGGGTTCCTCAGACTATAAAGATAAGCTACAAATTGTCATCTTCTTAGTTTAGGGGATTCACACTTTCTAGAGCCTGATGGTCTTACTTCTACAAAATTTACTACATGAAGTTAATACAAGTTATTGTGATTTCCTTTGGTTAGGTAATGAAACATCTTGCAAATACGTCATTCTTTAGGATAAGGTTTGTGCTCATAAAACGGAAGGTGGCTTGGGTGAAATGAATCTATTTTACTAGAATAAAGAAACTACTGTCCAACATGTGTGGAACATAGTTCACTAAAAAGAACTATTGAATATAAGGTGGATGAGGATCCATGTCCATTATGTCAAATGTACAGAATTCTATAATATGAATGTACCATCGACGACTTTTGGATCTTCATAGTTGTAACACCTCATTTTTTTTAAACCTAATTACCTTGTGTGATTAGACTTTCTAATCATTCAAAAATATTTTAGCCTCGATTATTCACTTATTTCATTTCTTATTTAGCATTTCCCTAATTCATTTCATTAAATTGTGTAAAAACTCATTTACATAGTTATATAATTTTACTTATTTGTACCAATTTTAATTTGTTTGGACTTCAAACCAACTCTTATACTAAATATTTTTATATATTCGAGCTTTTAAAATTGTTTCACACATTCTCCTAATTTTTTTAAATTATTTACTATTTTTCCAATAAATGCCTATTATTGGACTTTCTTTACAATTAAATTATGCAAAAGTAACTATAAACCAACCTACTAACTAACCATTGGAATCCAACCAACTCTCTAACCAAACCAAATCCAATTTCCAACTTTGTTACTTTCATTCAATAAAAAAATCTAGCTATATGTACATTAATCATTCTTTTTGTCATAAATTCTGTACACTAAACCTCCCACCCACAAATTTGATCCTTCAACCAAATGTTGAGAAATTCAAGTCCATTCCCCCCACCCCAAATCATTTTTAAAACTTATTCTATACCCCTCATGTCCACACATTTCAATGTTTTTAGTCACAAAATCCCCATTTTCCCATCTATTTTGCCCTTTTTCATGGTTGATTAGTTTGGCTTGTAGTTCTCATATTCCACCCCCATTCCCTCTCCCTTTTTTCTTGTTCTTTTTTATTTTATTTTTACATTTCATGTTATTATTCAATCACTACCATTTTTCTTCAATTTTCTTTGGCGTTTAGATAGTGTTTAGATGACAAACTTTTGACGTCTCACCATTTGTTGTCATTGAGCTATTCATGGTTCTTATCAATCGTGAGCTTGTAATAATTATTTTGTGGCCTTTTATTCTATTCTCCTCTTTGTTTACCTTCCTTTAAGTTCTCAACACTTTATCCTTGCATACCTTAGTGATTATGGGTTTTTTTAATGGTTTTTGTGGTGATTGCCCCTTCCTTTCCCTACTCATTTTACCCATCGTTGTCACTCGCTCTTCCTCTCTTTTTACTTCCCTCGTTTGGCTTTTGTTATCCTATTTTCTCTTTATCGTAAATCCTAAATACTTTTAAGTTTATGGAGTTAATTTTTAGATAAAGGTAGAGTTATAATCTTATTTTCCTTGGTGAAAGAGGTAATCAAAGTTAATAGTATTTTTGCTTGAAGATTGCTAAGCATGGAAATATGATTTTTTTTCTTTAGATATATAAGTTGTGTGCTAAAATTTAACTATATTTTATGATCATGTTGTATCATGGTTAAATGTATGTATAATCTTTTAAGTATTTATATATGAAAAAGCATTAAAAAAAGTAATATATGTCATAAATCATGTTAATGATAGGTTTTATTTTTTCTCTTTCTTTCGTGGAATATTTGGAATTTTGTTGTTTGAATTTTTGGAAGTTTAAGATTCCATATGAAACATTAATATTTCTAGTTTATCATACAATTTTTTTATCATTATTTTCTTAAGTACGTTAAAAATAATAGCCAAAATGGTATAATGTGTCAAATCTATCAAAATGTTGAAAATGTTATATAGGCTCTTAGCCTTGGGGATATTTTCATCCCTATAGCAGTTGTGTAAATTATGGATTTTCCATTGTGTTCCTCATTATTTATACCTACACTTTCATAAATAATCTATCTTGATTTGGAGTAGTTTACAATTGGTTATGATTTTTGTCAACTTGGAATTATTTCTATGTGATTAAGGGGCATTTAGGTCTTTTAATGTGATTTCTATGATTTTTACAACAAGTATTATCTACCATGTCATATGTATTAAGTTATATTACTTTTTGTCACACCCCAAAATGTACTACTAAATCTTTTTTTTTTTTGCAGAAGTATAATGTAAAATAGTTGGTTTTATAAGGCAACACATAGCTCATATGGTATCAAACCATGCAGCTATGCTAGGAATTCGAGTGTATCATCAAGTTGTGGGTTTTAATCTCACCAACATGCGGTCATTTAATACATAACCCCTATACCACTGAAGCATATGCCGCAATTTGCTTTCTTCACGATGTTCACCAATGAGGCAGTAGACATCTTGAAGGTCAAGGATTTATCTTTAGGGAAGAGGTATTCCCTATACTATATGTATGTAATATGCAAGTTAAAATGTAAATCATATACAATGATTAGATGTGGAAAACACTTGATCCCATGTAATGTGAGATAAAAAACAATTGGAAACTCAACAGAACAAGGAAAAAAAATAAAGCAACAAAAGAGTTTAAAATATAACATAAGAACAAAATACTGTGTAGACTAACTCTTAAAGAAATATATAAGGAAGAAGAAGAAAAAGAGATATAGTTGAACTAAGAGAGTCCGCAAAAAAATATAAAAGCTAGGAAAAACAAATATAACTCTTATAATTCCCAACCCAATGGAAAACCAATACTTCACTACAACAGTAGGGTCAACAACGATGGCTTGCAACACATAGGATAATTATTTGCTCATGAGAATGAGTAGTGACCATAATATGGTAGAATCGATACGGTGAAGTAATAATAGCACAATTATCATAAATAGATAGCATTCTACACATAATGCCTGCATACAAATAAAATAATATATCATGTGACAACACAGTAAGAACCTTAGTCACATGGAAACACAATTGTGAAGAAGGTAACTAGGCATCATGCATAGAATAATAAAATATGAAACACATGAAATAACAAGGACTATTTTATTAATCCCAACTTCACATGAAGGAGGGTACCATATGAAGGTGACTACCAAACCACTCAACCACTATTAATCATTTCTCGAGGGCCCCCAACATGTAACCATGATTGATGTCTCACACCTTGCCACTAGGGTTAAACCTTAGAGAGTATCCAAGAATTGAGGAGTTACACTTCACCTTTAAGATATCTAGCCCAAGTGAGTAACCAATATATTCAACTTTAAGTATCATAATCTTGACATTATATAGGGATAAAACCCCAAGAGAGTATCGAAATTCCCCATCTCAATATATTATACTTTAAGTATTAACATTTTATTCAAGATTTATAGATAAAACATAATAAATAAATAAACCACATAAGGACACACATAGCCACTATATACCCACGTAAACATCTCACTCGTTTAAATATGTTAAAAAACCTCACCCGGTCCATAAAGGATAAAGGTTGAACCCAATAAAGCAAAAATCCCAACTAATATGCTCAAGGTCCATTAGTTCCAATTATTCAAAGATAATGTTCAATGGTAAGCATAAAATTCAATGGTCAACAAAATTTAGCAGTCCACTAAGGGTCAACAATCAACCACAAGTCAACCAAAGGATAATAAACATTCAAGAGGTTAATTATAAGGCAAAACAAGTAACATAATTTGAATAGCACATAATATCACCAAAATACCCTTAATCACAAGAAATTATCCTAAAACTTGCAAATATCATAACTTACTCTCAACAATTTTAAATCCTAACATATTTTTTTATCAACTTTATGTAAAATACTCAATGAATGCAAGGGTAAACAAATATTTCATAAAAAAAAATGTATTTCCCATATAATCCTTAGTTCACACACAAGATACTATATCCCCATGCAACTTTAATGATATATTTAAATAAATGTAGATTAAGAAACAAGACTCAAAAGACCCTAAAGTCTCAAAGAACATAAAAGATCAAAAAAGGCATCTCACACCCAAACTTCATGATACATGAAAATACACTCTAGAATATGATCATATATTATATAAGCATAGTTGGAAAACTTAAGACAAACAAAAAACCACCCATTTGTCTAATAGTCGAGAGTAAAAAAAATTAGATCTTAATATATTCATCCAAGGCTAACTACATGTTCACACAAAACTAACAGTATATTCATTCACAGCCATAAGCATATTCATCCATGTTTTAGAAAATTAAAAACGTGTTTAAATCAAACAAATCCTTCTCTCATAAAATTCTCATACTTATACATGTATGATAACAACATAAATATAGTACACTATATTATCCAAGATATCATTTCATGATTATATTCAAGATAAGAGAAGCACACATAACATTAAGCATATAATGGTAGTTTGCATAAAATCCTATTTTATAAAGGTTTGTTATGTTACCCATACTATTAAATCTTCTAAAGATAGAATAATTCTCCAAACTTGATCCACCACACTAAGTCTAGATCATTTTCACAAGAAAGGAAAGAAAAGAGATTATAATCAACATATTGAAACAAATATGAAATAAATAAAAAAAGAATAAAAATGAAAAAGGATTAAGGCATAAATATGGAGGTTGAAAAGATCAAGACCTCTCCACTTTCACTAAACATTAACTCCCTACACTTATACCAAGTGTTTCGGAGTTAACATAAAATATTTAATATGGAGAAACAACCAAAAAAGGAAGGAAGGAATAACAAAAAGAAGATAACTAACTTGTAGAAGCAAAGGAAAATCAAGGGAAGCAATGGTGGAAACACCACAAAACATCCCCAAAGCACTAAGGAACACCAAAGTAATGGTATGAAAATCTTGTAAGAGATTCAAGGAAATTAAAATGAGGAGAAAACTAAATAGAACAGGGTTAGCAGAACAAAAACAACTCAAGAGAAAATCTAGAAAAAAAAATGGAGTGAAATAACTTTAATATTTTGCTATTTTTTATTAATAAAAGGGAGTGATTGTTTGAGGCATGTGTGGCGAATAAATGGGAATAAAACAACTTATCCTTAGAAAAATTGTTTAGAATAATTTAAGGGTAGTGGGATCATGCTTAGCTAGCTCTTGAATGAAAGGAGGTTGATGGAATTGTATAAGGTTAGTTGATTTGTAAGGTGATTGGCTTTTTTGGCACATCTTATAGGTAAATGATAGTAGAAAAATAAAATAATTTCATGGGTATAATGGGGGTGTTTCAATAGGCTTGGGAAATCAAGGGGTTTACTTAGGTAGTTTTAGATTTGTTAAATAGGTAGATATGCTAGAAAATAGGAATTTATTGCCGAGGAAAAGCAAATAAATCTGATTAGGGATGACAATGGGTCCGATCTGGGTTGGGTCCAACAAGAACCAAACCCAGAATCGTTTATTATGGGAGATCCATACCCGCTGGGTCTCAAAATTTTAGACCCAAACCCATTAGGTTCATTGGGTAATCAGGTCCTTAACAAGTCCAGTCATTTTATATTCAAAAAAACTATTTATTCATGTTGTGAAAAGTATTTCTACTGTACCCCTACTAAAATATCATATTTATATAAAAAAATGTATTTAAACATAAAAATCTACTTGAAATGCCCTAAAATTTTCTAATTTTAAATATTATATTTAAATGAGGTTTTATTATAAAAATTAATTAAATAAATTATGTTATTAAAATAAAAGGAAATTAGTTAGGACAAATTAAGAAGAAATTTATTACTATTTTAATTAGGAGAAATTTGGGTATTTTAGTTAATTAAGGATTTTATTTTAGAAATTAACTAAATAAATTATTTTATTTAAAATAAGAAGGAGAAAATAGTTCCAAATTAATATTAATTTTATGAATAATTTAATGGAAGAAAATTAGGGTGTTTTGCTAATTAAAATGGAATTTATGGAAAATCTTTTAAAAATCCTAATTTAGCCTTAAAAGGTATTTAAATATTATTTTATTTATATATTATTATTTTTAAATAACCCAAATATCCTAATTAATTTAATTAAGCCAAACCACTATTTTTCTTCTTCCCTTTTCCTTTTTCCTTCTTCCTTTGTCTTCCTTTTCTTTCTTCTTTTCTTTTTTTTTCTTTTTTCTTCTTCTCCACGAACAAGGCCAGCTCACGGCCCAATTTCCCTTTCCACTTCCTTTTCTTCAGCACGGCCCAACCCGCGCCCGTCGCCCTTCTTTCGCCCACCGACACGCTGCGTTTCGTTCGTGTTACGCCCGAAACTCGTTGTTCCATTTAATGACCCCCTCAGCGCGCCGACTGGCCTGGTTCTCCCCCTTTTTATTTTCTTTCCCCGTCCGACTGGTCCACCTCCTTTTCTTCTTCCTTCTTCCTCCTTTCTCCTCCGTCGACGCGACTGCAGCTCCCGACCCCATCAATGGCGTCGCTGGCTACAGAGACTTTGACTGGTCGTTTCTTGTCTCACTGTATTCCCCTTGCCTCGAGGAATAAATTGGCATAACTCTCGTCTGTTATCTCTCGCCCATTTCCTCTCCCTAGCCTCGTGAAACTTCGATGCAACCCAAACGTTTGCCAACCAATTACTACCGTCGGCCACCCAAATCCTCGCACCTCATACCTTCCTGCCGACTCCCAAAACCCTATTATACCATATACCATCTATAAATAGCCTAATTGTAGGAGTTTATGATTTTTTTTCTCACCCGAAACCCTAAGCAAAGGCTGCCATCACCGTGACTTCAGACGCATCTTCCGCCGCCGATAGCCAACCTCCGCGCCATCGCAGCATTCCAATTTCTTCCCTGAAATTTCCTCTAATTAACTAAATAATTTTCAACCTTCGATTCTTCTTACACAAGCCTCCATAACCGTGCAAAGTTTGCTGCTCATATCGCCAAAATTTTCACCCCGAATCCTTAAGTCGTCGTTCGCCGCCGTCTCCGCCACTTCTACTGCCCTCAGAACCACCCAAAAACTCCCTCTAATCCTCCTCGACCAAACCATAGCCTTATTTTAATTTTTCCCCTACTCCTCTCTTTTTCTTCATCTTTTTCCCTCTTAGATTGTTTTTTCGGCCACCACCGTGAACCACCGCCGGTGCCACCCATTCCTACCGACTCAAGGTGAAACCCTAGACCTTCTTAGTCATTATTTACTATTTATTGTAAATTATTCTATTTTTACTTTATTTATTAGTAATTATTTGAATATAATAATTATTTCCTTGCTATTAGTATTATTATTATTTGATGTAAAATTTATGCCGAATTTTACTTGCAGGGTAGAGAGTAGTAATAAAATAATTTTATTGTTAGTTTCAAATTTTAAGTTATTAATTGAATTATTATATGATTATTATCCTTCTTCTTATTATTATTAATATTATAATTATTAGAATAATCATTATATTCATTTTATTAATTATTCTGGAAAATCTTAGGCCCTAATTTTGTATTAACATTCGCACTTATGTATTTTAGTATTATTATTTCTATTATTTTTATAACCATTAATAATATTATTATTATTATCTTTATTATTTTAATATTATTATATATGTTATTAATTTTATTATTAATATTTATAAATAGTAGGTCATTAGTTATAAGTAGGGTCAAAACCCCACTTTAAATTTAAAGCTTATATATATATTATTATTATTAGTATTATTATTTTTAATATTATCTTTATTTATAATATTTAGTTGTTATTAGAATTATTATTATTATTATTATTATTATTATTTTGGTGAAGGGTAGAAACCCTTATATCACCTTTTTATTTTGAATTGCATTAGTTTTATTATTAATATTCTACTAGTATTTTGTAGAGTCAATTCTAGTACAATAATTTTTAATTAAAAATAAGGTCTTGGGATAAGTTAGAAATAATAACATTCTTAAGAGGAAACCTAATCCTAGTATTTTCCCATAGTAGGTGAGCCCTATCAAAGCTCTCAAGTAATATAGGAGCGTGCTCCAAGACCGGTGACATTTTAGGTAAGGGTGTTACTAAGGCCTTTTGTGTGCTTATATGCATTATGTACTTCACATGTTATGTATCCTATGTTTATTATTATTAATTATTTCGTATGTGGTATGATGTGGAGTTGAAGTATGTTTTGTATGGCATGAGTACTATATATGATGAAGTATTGTATATGTGATGATATATGTGTTGAGACATGCATGTGAGGATGTTGGTGTGGTTTGGGTGAGAGAAAGGATGAAAAGGGATAATGGGGGAAATAAGTTTATCAAAGGATGTGAGTTGACCTAAGTATTTTAATGACCCATGAGTGGAAGAGTGAAATATAATTTATGATGTGAATTGGGAGAACTAATTTATGATGTTGTATGGGAGAATCGAATTTATGGTCTGTTTGGGAGAATCTAATTTATGATGTTATTTGGGAGAATGTAAGTTATGATATAATATGGGAGAATCTAATTTATGATTTGTTTGGGGGAATCCAATTTATGGTTTTTCTTGAGATATTCTAATTTATGATTTTATGTGGGAGAGTCTAATCAATTGCAAGGTAAGGATGAATTTTTGGTTTTATGTGATTTGAATCTAGGGTTTGGTAAGGATGAATATTTGGTTGGTATGGATTGAATGTAGGGTTTGGTATGCACAAATCTTTGGGTTTTATATGGTTTGAATTTAGGTTTGGTATGGGTGAATCTTTGGTTTTGTGTGGATTGAATTTAGGGTTTTATATGATGGAATCATGGTTTGTATGGTGGTATTTATAGTTGTATGGAGGTATTAGGGTTTACATGGTGGCATTGATGGTTGTATGGTGGTATTAGGGTCTGCATGGTTGAATTTAGGGTTTCACGTAGAATTTTAGGGTTTGTATGAAAAAGGTTCGAAGGTTTGCATGGGGAGACTAATGTCTGCATGGGTATGAAATTTACGTGTGGAAAGTTAATTTTGGATGTAAGAAAGGTAATGTAATTGGTATTTGGGTGTTGAACTATTTTGGACAGAAAATAGTACGTGGAGCATTATGAGGGTACGGAAGAGACTGAATTAGGGTTTGGAGTAATGAACTCCAGGTTGCTGTGATTAACTAAGGTTGGAGTGGATAATTGTGGTTTGTTATGATTAACTAAGGCGTGGAGTGGCTAATTATGGTTGTTATGGTTAAATAGAGTTTGGAGTGGTTAACTATGGTTTGTTGTGGTTAATTGAGGTATATGGTGGCTGATTAGGGTTTTTGTGTTATCATGTGTATGTGGTGATTTAAGTGTAATTATGATGGTGGAATTTTATGATTTGTGATGTGTGATGACTTATGCATGTCTAAGGTGAAAGCTTTTGAATAAGATACTTAAGACATTAATCACGTAAAGTGGAAGATGTTGAGTCGGGCCCAGACCGATCCACTGGCATAATAGTGGTTGTGAATGTTTTCCCTCGCAACCGGTCCACCGGCTAAAATAGTGGCAGGGCATGCACCCTCACGACCGATCCACCGGCTAAAATAGTGGGGGATCCTGAGCTCAACAAACCAAATGATATATGTTGATAAGATGTGGGAAGATACTAATGATTTACAGTGGAACACCGTACGAGAAGGGGTCGGACCAATCCATCGGCATATAATAGTGACAGGGTATGTTACCCTCACGACCGATCCACCGGCTAAAATAGTGGCAGGGTATGTTACCCTTGCGACCGATCCACCGGCTAAAATAGTGGGGTTTCCGTAATCGTATGGACTTGATAAAGAGTATGGTGTGAAAATATTTCGATAAAGGATTAATAAAGCAATTAATCTAAACTATATTGGATCTTGGATTTTCACCTGATCATTCATTGCCTTTATGTTATTGTGTTGGTGATTATGCCCTATTATTATTCTGCATGGATTATGTGCTTATGTGTTGGCCTTAGTATTCGGTTACCTTACTTAGTATGTAGCGTATTGATCACCATTTTTATGGGTGCTTCTCATTCCCACGAGTAGCATGCCCTTCTGACTTGTGCAGGTGGGCGAGACATCAATCGAGGCTAAGTGTTGAGCATGTTTGGCTCGAAGTTCGAGAGTGTTGTGGCTGTATTCATTCTTTAAGCGATTTCATTCCTTTTTTTATTTCTTTGGTATCGTATTTACCATTTTCTGATTCATTACTCGATTGAGTATTTTAGTGAACCTTTTATCGGTTGTAGGTTTAATTCTCTTTTGGAAATGAGTTATAATTACTTATGCGTACTCTGATCTTGGGGTTATAATCTTTCTAGTTTTTTTATGAACTTTTTGTTTGAATTTAATGTTGATCTTTTCTTCTAGCCTTAGCACTTGGTACTGAAACGGTCGGAGAGAACCGATTTGGTACTAAATGTGGCGGTAACATCCCCATAATTCACAAGTTTTAAGTGTTTCTATTTTAATTGCTTCCGCTTTAAAAAAAGTAGTGAATTTTGGGGTGTTACACTACTACAACCACAAAATCAAAAGCTAAAACTAAACATAACCATCTGTTATGCACTTATGCTACTATGCTATAATATCCACGCAAATATATGTAGAGCTAATTTAAACAACACTCCACAAGTCAGTGATAGACTGATAGTAAGTCACTAAATACAAACAGTACAACGACAAAATGAAATTATACAAACAACAACAAAATAAAAATCAAGTAAAAATTAGTTCCTCAATCAACACAATAGTAAAGTTGCAGGGCATATCCTTGGCCATTGATTCATTGGCAATTTGGCATCAATCATCCTCTTCATCATTGTCAATATCTTAAAAGTTTATAAAATGATAAAATTTAATTTTACTCGATGAAATTTTATACAATAATAATAATAAAGTAAAGTTAAATAATTATGTACCATATCACAAACATCAATTACTTCTACTCCATCATCAGTGTCCGAATCTTAGCACATGCATATGGACTCTTCAATGTACCTTTACATAATATTAAACAAATAAATAATAAATTATTTCATATAAAACAAAATATGTAGTAAGTTATGAGTGAAGAGAGATTAAAATTACCTTTAATGTCTTCAACCGTCCAACTTTGTAAACACATCAATGCCTCCACAGTTTTTACAGGAAGTCTTGAATGATGGGGAATTACAACCCGTCATCCCATGCTAAAGCACTTTCTGAAGCCATAGTGAAAGTGAGAATAGAAATAATATCTCTAGCAATCTTTTGTAGAGTTGGATACTTGAGGTCATTCTTCCAAAAATTAAGGATATCAAAACGATCACTTTTGAGCAATATATCACTTTCCAAGCAATGATCTAACTCACACCTCAAACTTACTTTTTGTACTTTAGTTTTCTTAACTAAAGCAAATTCATCCTCCTCATCATCAACAGAAGTTCAAGGTGATGAGCGCTTTAGAGAAATCCTCAATGGAGCTTTAGAAGAACCACCAAGCTCACTAGAATAATCAACAACTTTCTTCTAACATTCAACCAAGAGAGCATAATTTTTTTTTCTAACCCTATCTAATTCATTACGAGCCTCATTGTCATATAATATACTAAAATAGTATCCAACACTATCTATTTTATTTTTAGGATCCAAGATACTAGTAATAGCCAAAATCCCATAAATTTCAAGCCAATATTTATCAAACTTTTCAATCGTCTTTAATTCCATAGAACTAATGACTTCAACATCACTTTGTAGCCAATTTATCAAAGCAACTCTAATCATGCATACTTTTTGAAAACATAAATTTACGGTAGGGTAATTTCTTCCAAAGAAAACCACAGTAGTCTTGTAAAGAAGTTCTAACTTCTCGCATACAACATGAGCCAATTGCCAATCATCGTCACTAGGAACTACAAACTTAAGTCTACCATACAAACATTTCAACCTTTTAAAGCATATTTATAGGTGAAAGTACTCTAGAGCATCAAATAAGTAGAATTCCATCTAGTTTTACAATCAAAAACTAACATTTTAGAAGTATTGACCTTCACAAAATGACATTAATCCTCAAAATTTTCAATCCTTTAGGTAGTTAACGTCTAAAATAAGACACAATCCTAAATATTTTAAATCTCAATCTTGATCACATTTAATTCATCATTAACTATCAAGTTAAGAATATGAGCACTAAACCTCTATGTAATATTGCTCCACCGAGTACAAGAGACTTTTTCTCAAATTTTCTCAACAAAATTCCCATCATTGCATCATTAATACTACAATTGTCAACCACCATCGAAGAAATTTTGCTTTTAAGGACAAATTGGGACATACAATCTAATAAAACATTGGAGATAATGCATTTTGTATGTGGGCATGGGACAAATGAAAACCACAAAAGATTATAATGAAACAATCATCACAAAAGTACACTTAATCAAGCTAAAAATATAATAAAATATAATGATAATAATTAACTAGTTACCTCAAAGTTCTACTTCAAAAATTCCAATCTTCATCAATAAAGTGTGATGTCATGACCATATATCCCTTTTTTTGGTTGGATGCAGTTCGCATGTCAGTGGCGATTGCAACTCGACTTTGATTATGATCCAAAAAATCCTTTATATTATGTATCTCACTTTGAAACAACTTCATCACATCATTCTTCAAAGTAACTCTTGAAATCATCTTGAAGGAAGAACTTAGGCTTTGTACAAATCTCCTAAATCCAATATGGTTAACATTTGACAACATATACTTGTACATCACCACCATGTTCATCAATTCTCTCCTTGAAATATCTTGATCAAATGGCGTATCATTATTTTTCTTTATTTCCAAACTTGGTGAATTGTCAAATTGAGTCTTTATACTCAATTTTTGTTTATTTACCCCTCTTGACCCAAGCCTCAAATTTCTTCTAAGATAAGTCTTTTTTTACATGCTTTTTAAGATGTGTGGTTTTTCCACTAGTTGCACACGTTAAAATATCCTTTACGATAACGGCATTTTACCTTGGCTACACCCATAAATTCAATTCTATTAAAGAAATTCCATACCGCTGAAGTGCGCTTCCTAGTTTTTTGCATAGAAATAGCATAATAGATTTCTTGATCTACTTCTTTATTACTTCAGTGCCCCTCACTGTTCCTATTTTAAACCTCCTTTGTGTTTACATTTAAATAATCCATACTTGAAGTAGCAGGAATAAATGAACCAACACGAGTGGCCTTAGACCATGAAAACTTTGAAGAAGCGTGGTTAGATTCTTTTTCATGTTCTATGACCTACTAGAATATATATACATACATACATATATATATATATATAATTTGAACTAATGTCCATAATAAAGTATTATCAAAATTAACCCATGAAATGACTAGTAATGACAACCTAGCAAATATTAAAAATTAAAGTATACTAAAATTTGAATTCTTTTCAAGGCCTTTGTGGACAAGGGTTAGCTAAATGGAGGAGTGTTGACACAACCCCTAATAATTGAATCTACAAATTGAGCTTGACCTACGTTTTAATGCCTGGCTCGCTTTAATCCAACTATAGCTACGTACTTTAGTTGTGAATTTTAGTGTTAAGTCTTATTTTTTATGTTTTCTACTCTTAGAAGCTAAAGTCTCTCTTAGCTAATTCCTCCTATAAGATTTCATTCTATTGGTTGTTATATTGGGTTGATGTAAAATACTGGTGCAACAGAATAGGAATCATAATGAGACATTGTCTTTGTTTCTTAACCATAAATGCTACTTTGCTTAATTTCCATCTAGTCCACTATTTTCTTAATCAAACTTCATTAATCACATTATGCACTCATCAAACACAAGGGAAGCCACTGCCCACTAGCATTGGTACATACATATGAACAAAAATAATCTAAAATAAGCTAAATTAAACAATCAAATTGATGGAATAATCTAAAGCTAGCTAAATACAAGGTTAATAAATGATACAATTATGTAGAGTTGTAGTAGACTAGCAGAGATAGAGAGGAAGGAGTGCAGGTGCTACCGACTTGGCAAGGGATGGAGCAAGAGAAACTGTTATGGTTGGCGATGATGGTCAATGGATGGCACTGCTCTAAGCCTCGTTAGAGTGACATCGTTTAACTGCTTGCATGGATCTAGTTAAGGAGTGATAGAGTGAGGGCTGAGGAGTGACGACGTGTGCCTAATCGCATGGTGAAGTGAAGCTAAATGACCTGAGAGTCGAGTCAGTGATTGGTTACTCGTGTGGTGAGTGCACCGTGAACTTAGTCGACTATCAAAAGTTGACCCTCAAGTAAGAAAATTTGAGGGAGGAGTAGGACTAGAGGAGGGAGTCCAGGGGCTACCGGACTGGGGAGGGTCGTCGAGGGAGTTGGAGGACTACCTACAAGACTGTTTGTGTGTGTGTGTGTCATTGACTGACGAGTAGTGTGGAGGAGGAGAGTAGGGGTGTGCAAAACCGGATATCCGTATCCATTCGGATATTTTTTCGGATATCCGCTCCGCATTTTTTTAGACCGGATATCCGAAAAATATAGATCGGATATAGACCGGATTCGAATATATCCAATATCCGTATGAAAATACTATTTTATCAATTTTAATAACTTTTGCTATAATATTTTTAAAAATAAGGATCATATATCAATTAATATTCATATCTATATTCATATAACTATCTTATTTTATCTAAAAGAAGTATTAAAATATTATTATAAATATTTAAAATATAAAAAATAAATAAAATTTTAAAACTTAAAACTATAAAAACACAATAATATGGTGTATTATTGAAATAATCAACAAAATATCGGATATTTTGTCGGATCGGATAATCCAAAAAAAAACCGGATATCCGAATGTCGGATATCCTTTTAGAATAAAACCGGTTCGGATATTCGAAATGTCGGATCGGATTTTTAAATATCGGATCGGATTTTCAGATCCCGAATTTTTTGCACAGCCCTAGAGGAGAGTAGGAGGCTCAACCACTCAGGTCGTCGGGCAATATCGCGATGAGGCGAGGGATGGTGGGTGTGACTTGAAAGTGTACGAGAGGCGAGAACAACGAGACTGATGAGGGAGTAGGGATTGTGTGTGTGAGACAATGAGTTGAGTGCTGAGTGGACAGTGTAGGAAATTAGGGTTTATGAATATATATATATATATATATATATACATTTGGGCTTTATACGCGTTTGCTGCCATAGTCATTTGCTGTAGAAGGCCTAAGGTTTGATATTCAGATAGTCCATCTATGTTCCACTCGTACAGGGCGTTGGCCTTATAACTGGGCTGGACTAGTTTGTTGGGCCTTACTTCAAGACTAAGGTCTGGAGCAGTTTGTCTAGGAACTATTTGCCTAGATGACGATGGTATATCTAAACGGGCTACTACAGGAGTTTCAGGTTCTTGGGCCTCATCACTCTCTGTCTGTTCCGTTTGGTTTACCGTATTAATTTGGGCTGTTTGGTCAGGTGTGTCAGGAACCTGATTTTGGTTTTGACTAGACGAACTCGAGGTGGCAATTAAGTTTAATTTTTGTTTAATTGCAGTTAAGAATTCATCCTTTTGAGTTTGCACTTCATGACGGCTGGATTTTGATAATTCATAAGGCTTAAATACAGGCATCTTTTTTGGTTCAGATATTTTATTTTCTGAAACTGTTTGAATTGCCGGTAGAATTGTCTTTTGAATTTGTTTGTCCAGTTTTGTTAATTGGGTACCAATAGTGTTTAGATGAATATTAGCAAAATTATTTTGCAACACGATGTTTTTGGTGTTTTCTAATTCATCATCTTTTGGTATCCTAAGTGGTTTGAGTTCTACAGTGTTTTCTCCTGCAGATATTTGGATGTTTTGCAGAGGCGGATGTTCTGTTTCTACAACTCCTTTCTCTGTTTTCCAAGTTTTGGTTTTAGGTCGGTTAGTTATGGGTTTTGCTGATTTAAAAGGTGAATTTTTTATGTCTTTTAAATCAATTCTGTGGTTTGCCATATGTAATTCTAACCAATCAAAAAACATTATTTTGCATTTGTTATTAGCGATAAATTTGTAAAATTCTTCCTGGAAATATTGACTATCTTTTCCGTGTTTTTTGAAGAACCAGTTTCTCTTTGCTGTGTTCTTTTCGGAATAAAAGTCTTTTCTGAAGAATTCTTTATCTATCACAAATTCCTTTTCTAGGACGTTTAATTGGTTATCAGTAATGTCAGAAAGGCCGGGAGAATGCGGAGGTGATTCTATATCATCATCACTAGTTTGTTCCGATTCTTTTTCTTTCTGTTTTTGATAACTTGCCTTAGGAATTCTAGTTTGGTAGTTTGCACCTGAGATTGAAGTTCTAGGTGTTTGATCTACAGAATCCCTATTTTTTTGAATTTTTTCTTCCAAATTTATGTTTCTAGGAAGGTTCGAAACGTTTCCTAAACTAATTGTGGAAGAAGTCGAGGTATCATCCCTTACTCTAAGGCTCGGGTTCCTCCTAAAACTGAGTTTGACAGTTCCGTCTTCGAACTGGGTTATTTTGTTGAGATCCGAGTTTGGTTTTGGAATCTCGGGTTCTTTGATTTCTTCCTGGGCTGGTTGTGCCTTGTCTAAGGTCCATTCCTCAGGGAGTTCTATTTCATTCCATTTTATTGTTTTGGGAATGACAGTATTTGATCTTGATAAATCAGTTTGCAAGACAAGAGTTTCACCGTTTTCAATTTTTCTAATTGCTTGAGTCCCGAAGGACGTTTTTGCAACCTTATAATGAATCCTATAGATTACAGCTACAGGAATAGATCCAGGCAACATATGATATCCATGCGTTTTGACTTGCAAAGTTAAAGCATGCAGGATATTTGGATCAGTTAATGAAGGTGCGAAATTTGGAAAGCAATTAAAAAATATTGGACCAGAACACAAACTAGACTCTACAGTTCCTATCAAAGAATCTGTAAATTCTAACATCCTAGCGTCTCTAAGAACTGCTAAGATAGATGTGTTTAGGCCTTCCCTTGTTAGGGATTTGAATCCTACTTGGACTAAGAAAGCAAGGGAGGATAGATAGATAGTTAGGAAAATAACGGAAATAAAGTTTGAGGAAAGGAAATGGATAGATAGGATAGAAGTTTGGAATTTTATTTGATAACACTCAATCTGAGTACAGAGGATATTTGCTAAGGGTGGATCTGCCTCTCCAAATGCCGACCCCTAACAATGAAGTCCTAAGGCTCCTTATATAGAAGAGGGGGTCAGACTAAACAAAGTTTGAAAAGTGGATTCGGGAATCCACCGAAATTACACAGTAAAAAGTAAACAGTAAAAAGTGTACTGCCTACAGTAATAGTGTACCCTAAAGTTTGAATAGTAAAAGGTAAGAAGTACAAACAGTAAAAGTAGCCGACAGAAAATACAATAGTAATCCGCGTGAATAACTTTTGCCGCAGATTCCTTTGTCGTCTTCCTTTGCTTTTGCGGTTGCTTTTACTCGTGCTTTTACCCGGGTAGAAGTGTCAATCGTCGAAAATAGCCGAAAGCAGATTCCTACTTCTTTTGAGGACGGCACTTTTGACTCTGACATTTGTTTTTGGTTGGCAGGAATATTCTTTGTCTGCCACGATCCTTTGACGCATGCGGATGCGTAGCCCTCCACCGAAAATACTTCGTATTTGTTCTGTCTACCGGATAGGAGGTAGTATCCCGTAACAGTCATCTTCATTCTCATCGCCATAGTCGATCTCTGGAGAGATGGATGAGGATGCAGAATCTCTCTTTTTGCTTTGAGAGAATACTTCACCCAGAATGGCTAAGTATTCATCTTCGATTTTGGCGGCTGCAAGTTTTGCGGCCGTTACAGATTTTTGAGCCAGAAACTTCGAGTCATCCGATCTGGCTAGGACCTTGTTTGTTGTAGAAGAGGCCGGCTGAGTATTGACGAGTTTGCGGACGGCCTGTTCCGAGACCTTTTCGAACGTTTGATACTTTGACCACCATTTGACTTTGAATCGGCGGACCAAAGTTAAAACTCCCTCTATCTCATGGATCTCCGTTGTCCAGGCGAATACCCATGGGCAGAATAGTTTGGAACAAAAGACAAAGATAGGGGGCAACACCCTATCATCTTCTGTGGGTTTGTAAAGGGTTTTAAACAGGTCGAGAGGTTTTGAAACCTGTTCCGGTAGGATGTTTGGGATGGCGCCGAAGTCTTTCCACCATTGGATAAACCAGACAGGGTAATGGGTTTGGTTAAAATTTTTGAAAAACAATAACCAGGAATGCGACTTTTTGGAATTTTCCGTAAAGAAAGTGTTCCACCAAGCCTGCTGATAGTCCCAGTAATTGAAATTCAGTTTGGAGTTCGGGCTGAATTTGTACGAATCCGGGAGCCTTCGAGGTAATTCGAGGCTTTGTCCCCAATCCGCGGGAAGGATAACCCTGTGTAGTTGACAGGTTGAGTAGGCAGCTTCATTTTTGGTTTGGGGTAGTTTGAATGTTCTGAATGAAGCTGAGCCGGTGTACTCTAAAATTGACTTATAGTACGCATGGGGTGCAGTCACGTCCCATGGTTTGAAATCCCAACCAGAAAACATTTTCCGAAGGGCGACGAAGGGATCCTGATAGTGAAATCCATCTTCGAGGTTTGAAATTATTTGAAAGTGTGGTTTTGTGAAATACTCAGCTTTTTTCTCAAAAGCTGGTTTTACTTCCAAAACGTTTTCAAGTCTTGAAATCCTAGATCTCAAGGCTGGAAAGTTTGAAATCGATTTGTCAGAAGAGATTTTTGAAATCGATTTTGAAGGGGTCATAGGAATTAAAAGACCTCCTTCTGTTTTGTAAACAGGGTTTGCAGAACTCATACCTTTGCGTTCAGGTTGTGAACTCTGAACTTGTTCTGAAAGATTTTGGAGTGCTTTGACTATTTGAGGTGAGTGGGAAAGTGTTTCCACCCATTTGAGCACGTCTGGATTTGGTGCTGAAGAAGTCACGGCTTCTTGGTTTGAAGAAGCAGCTGCTGCTGCTTCGTCTTCCATGGTAGCTTCATACCATGATTTGATTGGCTTTGCAGCCAATATCTCTTGAACCTTCTCCTTCTGTTTTTCTTTTCGTCGAGGAGGCATGGTTCGTTTGAGAGCGTCCTTGAAGAAATTCACGCGTGAGGAAGTCTGGCAATGAATTGTCTTCACCTTTTATATATTCGATGTCGAAGTCGAACACCGAAAGCAGGGCTTGCCATCTGGCAAAGATCTGTTTGCTTGCGATGTTCTGTACGTCCTTCTTTAGGATCTGTTTGGCTGATTTGCAGTCGACTCGTAACAGGAATTTTTGGTTTAATAAGTCAGACTGGAACTTTGTAATGGATTGGACGATCGCGAATATTTCCTTTTTGACCGTCGAATAATTTTGCTATGTTTGGGTCCAGTGTCCGGATGTAAATTGGATCACTGTTTCGTTTTGGGTTTTGGCTTTAATATGGGCCAGATACTGTTCAAGGGTCTGGGCCTGACACTGTTTGAGAATACCTCCGTAACCAATTTCAGAGGCGTCTGTTTCGACAATTTTGAACAGGTTTGGATTGGCCAAGGTCAGACACGGAATGGACTGGACTTGGGCCTTGATGTGTTTGACGACATTGGTGTGGGCTTGAGACCAAGGTTTTGGGTTTTTCTTAAGCCTGTCGTGTAATGGTTTTGCAATCTGGTTAAGATTGGGGCAGAAGTCTAGAACATAGTTCAGGCTTCCTAAGAATCTTTGTAATTGGGTCTTGTCTAGGATTTGGTCTGGAAACTTAGATGCAAATTCTATGGATCTCTCGATGGGCCTTATTCTACCCGACTCGATGTAATGACCTAAGAATCTGATCTTTGTTTGGGCCAAATCTATTTTGGGCTTAGATACTACAAGTCCATTACGCCTAGCGACACTAAGGAAAATCCTAAGATGTCGAAAATGCTGATCCAGACTGTTTGAGTATACTAAGACATCATCAATATATACTAGACAAAAATTTGAATAAGGATTAAAAATGTCGTTCATTATTCTTTGAAATTCTGACGGAGCATTTTTTAATCCAAAGGGCATCACGTTCCATTCAAATTGTCCAAAGGGGACCGTGAATGCGGTTTTGTATCTGTCTTTGGGGTTAATTTGTATTTGCCAAAATCCAGATTTTAAGTCAAATTTCGAAAAGATAAGCGCTGAAAACAGTCTTTGAAGCAAATCTTTTTTGTTTGGAATTGGATATCTAATCCATTTGAGAGCGTCGTTTAAAGGTTTGTAATTTATTACTAACCTAGGTGTTCCACGCTCTATTTCGGAATTTTTGTTAACATAGAATGCCGCACAGGACCAAGGTGACCTAGATTTTTGGATTAATCCCTTTGTTTCTAAGTCTTTTATCTCCTGTTTGCAAAATTCTATTAATTCCGAATTCATTTGTATGGGTCTAGCTTTTGTCGGTATGTTCCTTTCGTCAAATTTTTCTTCATACGGAAGGTCGACCATGTGCTGTTTTCTAGACCAGAATGCGTTTGGGAGATCAGAGCAGATCTCTTTTTCGATTTGATTTCTTAGTTGGTCAATTTTGTCTTTTACCGATTTTGTTTGCAACTGTCGTTGGATTCGGTGTAAATTGACATTTTGTTTTAGGAAATCTAAATCATTCTGTTTGCCTTTAATCAGAAGATTAATTTGATCTTCGTAGATTAAGTTTGCCTTTAACAAATTCAGGTTTCTCGTCCTGGGGATTTCTAAAAAGGATAAATTATTCTTTTTCCCTTTTGTTTTGAATGAAATTCCGGACAAACCTACTTTGTAAGGGGTTATCAAATTAATGAAGGGAGTACCTAGGATAACAGATTGACTAATATCAGGAGTTATCAGATAGGTTGTTTTGATTTGTAAATTATTACAAATTAAATCCGCTTCACATTTATATTTGATTTTTAATCTGGAGCTGTTGGCTGCAGATAATTTTTCGTTTGATTTTGAGAGGTACTTTTTTGGAATTATTCCCTCTTTTATACAGTTTAAGTCAGCACCGGTATCGAATAGTGCGACTGTTTTTATTTGGAAACCATCTTCTAACCTAAGGGTTATACTGATGATATATTTGCGGGAGGTTATTTCTTTTAAAACATTAAGAAATTCTCCTGGAATTAATTCGTTTGAATCTTCAACAGTGTTTTGATCATCTTCACTAGTTTCAGATGATGTGTTGGAGACTTGTTTGGATAATATCATTTGGACTGTTTGCATGTCAGATTCTTGTTTTAGTTTTAACTCTTTTAATTCTTTTTTGACTTCTTTGATTTCCTTTTGAAGTTCAGAAGTAGTTGGAGTTAAATCTTTTGATTTTTTCTGTTTGCTAAGAATCTTGGTCAAGTCATATGCATTTGCTGGTTTTGAAGGAATGTTTTGAATTAACGGTTTTGGTGGTTCATCCTTTTCAATTGATTCCATCAATTTTTCCAAGTATTCAGCTTGTTTTAATGGATCCGGAATTAGGTGAACTATATCTAAAACCATTTTTTGCTGTTTTGTCAAAACATTCATTTGATTTTCTATAGGTTCTTCTTCCGGGTCAGAAGAACTGCTAGAAGAGGAAGATGACTCTGTTTGGAGCTCATCTAACTCTGGGTTTTCGTTATCATCCTCAGAAGATACTAGGAGGTTTTGAATTTTTTCTCTAGTTTCATCATCTAAGTCTAATTCACGAATTTGTTTGTTTATTTTGCAGAATTGTTTTGTGTGTCCCATTTTACCGCATTTGTAGCACCTATAGTTTCTATATCTGTTTCCCCAATTCGGGTCTTTTGAAGATGAAACTGTAGTTTTGCTATTTTTAGGTTTTGATTTCTGGTAATAAGGTATTTGTTTTTGATTCTGCGGAGCAGATAAATATTTATGTTTTGTTCTTTTGTGGTGACTAGGTCTACAATTCCCCGAACATTGTTTGTTTGTTATTCCTGCAATGTCGAATTGTTTACAGAAAGATCCTAGTTCCTGTTTGGTTTGACTCATTTCTCGTTTGAGTTGACTTTGGAATTTTAAGTCTTGACAAATTTTTAAGGCTTCCTTTTGTGTCAAGCTTATTAATTCTCCATAGGTGAATTTGTTGTAAGGTATTTGATTGTTATGAGTCTCTTTGATTTTGTTCCTTACTTTTCCTCCTAACACGGGTGGTAATCCATCTAAAAACTTTTCTTTCCAGAATGGCTGGTTTGAGTCTTCCCTAAGCATAACTCTAGTCAGGAAAGTATTTTTGTACCACTGGAAGTCATTAAGTCTTTTGCACCTAAGGTTGGATAATAATTCTCCGTTTTTATCCTTAAGGTGAGATGGGTCTCCTACAAAGTGTAAGGATATGGCCAGTATAAGGGATGCTACGGCATCAGATATGGGTTCCCCATTATCTAAGATGATTTCGTCGTTTTCATCTACCTTAATGGCATCTAGAATATCGATTTGTTCGTTTGAAGTCAAATGAAAATCCCACCAACCTTTTAACTGTCCTGAGAATCCTGCTATCAGGAGTTCTGCTATGGTTTTATCGGTTGTGTTCATTTGGGCTTTATACGCGTTTGCTGCCATAGTCATTTGCTGTAGAAGGCCTAAGGTTTGATATTCAGATAGTCCATCTATGTTCCACTCGTACAGGGCGTTGGCCTTATAACTGGGCTGGACTAGTTTGTTGGGCCTTACTTCAAGACTAAGGTCTGGAGCAGTTTGTCTAGGAACTATTTGCCTAGATGACGATGGTATATCTAAACGGGCTACTACAGGAGTTTCAGGTTCTTGGGCCTCATCACTCTCTGTCTGTTCCGTTTGGTTTACCGTATTAATTTGGGTTGTTTGGTCAGGTGTGTCAGGAACCTGATTTTGGTTTTGACTAGACGAACTCGAGGTGGCAATTAAGTTTAATTTTTGTTTAATTGCAATTAAGAATTCATCCTTTTGGGTTTGCACTTCATGACGGCTGGATTTTGATAATTCATAAGGCTTAAATACAGACATCTTTTTTGGTTCAGATATTTTATTTTCTGAAACTGTTTGAATTGCCGGTAGAATTGTCTTTTGAATTTGTTTGTCCAGTTTTGTTAATTGGGTACCAATAGTGTTTAGATGAATATTAGCAAAATTATTTTGCAACACGATGTTTTTGGTGTTTTCTAATTCATCATCTTTTGGTATCCTAAGTGGTTTGAGTTCTACAGTGTTTTCTCCTGCAGATATTTGGATGTTTTGCAGAGGCGGATGTTCTGTTTCTACAACTCCTTTCTCTGTTTTCCAAGTTTTGGTTTTAGGTCGGTTAGTTATGGGTTTTGCTGATTTAAAAGGTGAATTTTTTATGTCTTTTAAATCAATTCTGTGGTTTGCCATATGTAATTCTAACCAATCAAAAAACATTATTTTGCATTTGTTATTAGCGATAAATTTGTAAAATTCTTCCTGGAAATATTGACTATCTTTTTCGTGTTTTTTGAAGAACCAGTTTCTCTTTGCTGTGTTCTTTTCGGAATAAAAGTCTTTTCTGAAGAATTCTTTATCTATCACAAATTCCTTTTCTAGGACGTTTAATTGGTTATCAGTTATGTCAGAAAGGCCGGGAGAATGCGGAGGTGATTCTATATCATCATCGCTAGTTTGTTCCGATTCTTTTTCTTTCTGTTTTTGATAGCTTGCCTTAGGAATTCTAGTTTGGTAGTTTGCACCTGAGATTGAAGTTCCTAATTACATAAGGTAATTAGGTTCATAAAAATGGGGTATTACATGTATGATGAGTATTTGGATTATAGTATACTAGTTATGCATAATTATACTTTTATGTGTTAAATAAGCTATTGAGTATAATATTACTAGTTTAGGTAATAAGGCTAATTTTTTCATTTCACATTAACCTAATTTTTTTTAAAAACTATTAATTATGTTTAATATTCCTAATTAAGTGTGTTTAAGTCCTTTCTTAAGTGTCCTTTGTTAACAATATGGCTTGGCATTAAAATGGCATAAAATGAACGCAAAACCCCTAGGAGTAAAGGTGTCATTTCATATGATTAATAATGAAATTTAATTCTATTTTTAACCTTATTATGTTTAATAATATGTGGTTGAGTTTAGTTTTAAGTATGGTGAAGAAATGAGCTAAATTGGTGGAAGAAAATAATTAGAGTTATAAAGGGGCTTATTGGACTTTTTTTGCTTTATTATAATATTCTTAGTTCTTGTTTGGATTTAAGATAACATTAAGGGATTCATGAATGTAATTATAATTTGGGATATTATAATTCAATAATTAGATTAGGTTTTACAAGGCCTTTAATTATTATTTCACGTGTTACTTTATGAGTATCATGTTTTATTTAATTAACATTAGTGTAATGATAATCATATGTTTATTATGCAATTGTCGTTATGATTCATATGCTACAAGTACTTAATTTTGTGAAGTATTTTAATGTGATTCTATGAGTGATAATAATTATCTTAATATATTACAAGTGTTAAAATGGGTTGTAATGGCAAGTAATAAATGACGTTTCATCGTGATAAATGGTATTTCAAATGAAATTCAATTAAATGAAGTACTTAAGTGTGTGATACTATATTTTGTGGTAAGTGTTGATATTTATGCTTGGATAAAACTTTAATAATTAAAGTAGGAATTCAGGTGAGACAAAAAAAATCCTATCAATTATTAGTGTCCTGGTTTTTTCAGGACTAGAGTGACCGAAGCATACCTATGAAATTCCAAACCCACATCTAGTAAGGGGTACATGTACCTAAGGATTACGTGTCTATTTTGTGAGTTTAGAAGCGTTTTTTTCTTAAACACTGTCATAGGCTCTTCTATGGGATTATAGTGGACCCTTCCACCAAATAAAATAATAAGGTTTTTATTCTCAAAGTGAATAAGTAATCAGATTGTGTGATCACTAATGTAAATATTCTAATATTATTTTCTCTTAAGTCTTATCCTTTTGTCATGAATAATGAATACATGAGTATGTTTTCTGTATACCGCATGTTTACATGTTGCCATCATATGTGAATTGTTAATTTATGTATTATGCATTTTAAGTGAATCATATTATTTCTCTTGAATGATTATATTACTCAGTACATTTTGTAGTGAGTACCTTGCTATGGTCACTACTTATTCAAACAAGCAGGTAATACTTGTTGTTTTGCTTGTCTTATTGATTTTGTTACTTTTGATGTAATGTCTATGGCAAGTGTTATTATTGGGTTAGGAATACTTTTGTAGTGAATACCTTGCTATGGTCACTACTTATCAAGCATAGATTTGATATAGTGAGTAATTTTTCTATGTTAGATGTGGCAATAACACCTTTTGTACTTATTTTTATCTTCTGTAAAATCTTTTCAAAAGAAAATTTTTAGCTCATGAAAATGGGGATGTTACAAAAATCATCCTTAACCTCAAATGACAAGTTTTCCCTATCTTTATTAAAAGATAGAAGAAGGGCATGCATTATGGCTTAGATAGTATTTAAAAGGTTTATCACCTTTTGAAAACTCATTTCCCTAGAGTCATTTGTTATGGTTCGTTATGGAACAAAGTTTTTTTATTATTAATACATCTATTTCACCTCTACTTTTCAATCTAATGTCATTAGTTCACCAAGGATATCAAAGATTAAGACAGGCATACAAGATAGTGAAAGTTGCTCCCTGTGTGTCTTTGATGATTAGACTGTACACCACCTTAGAAAGTTATTGTGCTTATTGTAGGTACCTTTAGTGTTCATTAACGAGAGTTGTTGGCAATAATCAAATCAAATATACATGGAAAAAAATCACAAGGTATTTGATTGAGAAAGGAAAAAGACCTTACATACACACTCCCTTGCTATATTTTGGTTGTTGTACTGACAATATTTATCCGTAACTTTTATCTATGTATCGTTTTATTTTCATTGATTTACTTTGGTTATGATTTGTTGTAATGACCATAATGCCCTTATGTTAGCTAAAATGCTCATATTTGGCCTAAGACTTTATGAGTCCCAACATTAATGAATTTCAACTTTGAATTATATATATGAAATACATAGCCCCAAATATATATAGGTACCGCATATCTAGATTCATACCACCCAACAATATACATAAATGTATACTTTCATATTTTTCTCACATTCAAGATATCATATAATAATATTATCAGAATCATCATTGTGCATATAAAATTACCAAAAAGGATATCACATACATATATACACATTGTACGTACAAGCCCTAATTACGACATGTATCATTACCAAAAAGGACATCCGTCTCTAAGCACTTAAGCCTAACATATCTCCTTTGAGGTATCTAGAAAATTACCTACAAAATAAGATTAATACAAGATTAGAACTTAAGAATACAACCTAAGGAAAATTCAAAGTATAAGAGGGTCGAAATGGGGATAATCAAAACAAGTGGAGAAGGTTGGGTGTCGTGGGAGTATGGTGTAATGTATGATGGTGCTAAGGTGGTGTTAGAGTGGTGATATATGGGAGCATGGGGTGTTCTAAGGGAAATAACAAAGGGGGATTCATGTGCATGTATCATATGAATGGGTCGACAGGGCAGAATGAGCACGAACACGCATGAGAAGAAAGACATGAGTAGGTTATGCACGAAACCATGTATGGGTCATGCAAGAGAAGCATAGTTGGGGCATGCAAGGGTGCATGGACGTGCACCTCAATGGAAATGAGATAGAGCACGCCAGGGAGAGGGAAAATATATGGCATAGGGTGGTGATTATTGGGTAACGACGAGGGGGATGATGGGGAGGTAGTGGCGGTTGGTCTTTTAAGAAAACAGTGGTGTTTGGTGGTTAATGGTGGCAAGTAGTGTTGATGATGTTTGACAAAGATGAACAGGGTGTGATAGGAAGGAGGGTTTTTGGGTTACAATGCTTGACAGAATTGAAGGGAGTGAGAGAGTTAGTTGAGGTAATAAATGAGGTAGAGAGAGATTTGGAGAGGGGGTGTGTGTGTAGTTGTGTGCATGGTGAGGAAAGATAAAGAAGAGGGGCACATGCATGGGTGAGGGTGAAAGATTTGGAAAAATTTTCAAAAAGAAATCCCATGGATTGTGGGAGAATATGGTTGGGATAGTCAAACATAGGAGACGCTAGATTTGGGGGTTGGTTGGGGTAGATAAGGAGGCACGTGCAAGGTTGTAGAAGGGGAAGGGAAAAAATCATCAGGCAAGAGGAGGAGAAAGAAAAGGGGAAAGGGGAATAAGTTTGGGATTTTATAGTTAGAACTAGAATTAGGTTAAAATTTATAATTATCGAAATTAAGTATATTGATCATCCGAGCTTAAGATTAGGTTAAAAATATAAATTACCTATAATTAAGATTATAATTTTATTAAGCTATTAACTACTTGGCATTGAGATTGGATAAATTTTGGGGCATTAATATTAAAGAGTGATTTTAGGATTAATGAATATCCCCATAGATCAACACAAACCCTTTCTAGTGTATTTTGTCCTCACTCACACATTTTCTAACAAAACTTTTTAAGAAGTCGTCCATTATTGGACTACTCTAAGTCAAGTATGCTTAATTATGGAGTTATCCGATGACAGATTTTTGAAAAGAAATGGATACCTTGTTGATATAGGCAGTCTTATTGATTATTTTAAGCATCTAACATCAAGCACTAATTTTGGGTATTAAAGTTGGAGGGATACCTAACGTGTAACCCTTAATACTCATAATTATATCATATATTTTTATCTAAACTCATAGTTATATTATACATTTTTCCTTTATTTTTATTCTTAGGAGGAATCAAACATTCAATACTTATTACATGATGCAATCCTGATACCACTTAAGCAAGTGACTCATTGTAATCATTTAATATTAATTATTTTAAGCAAATAAAAATCACTATTTTAAAAGGTTTCAAAACAATTTGCGCTATAACTAACTCAGATCTTGTTTGCCTATAACTATTAAACTTAAGACCTAACCGATGAAGCCCCTGAGAAGGAACCTTCCCAGTATTGCAATGAAAATTATGGAAATGGACGAGATTGAACAAACCAATCAAGGAATGGGGATATTTGAAGGAAACTCCTTCAATAGAGACTAAATGAAACTAACAATGGAACAAAGCATATATGAAACTTGCAAGCAACAGTTGAGAAGAAAAATGGCATTTGGCTAATGTTTATTCACTTAGAAAATCAACAGTTGAGAAGAAAGTTTAAAGAACAATAAGATAAAACACAATGGCATACCAAGAACTCTATAGCTAAACCCTAATATTTGCTTACAAAATGCAACACTTGACTAAGACTCTAGCATGTAGGCCTTGGAGCTCATGAATCAAACAAACACGAATTGGGGCCAATCTATTACAATAATTAGTCCATTTTACTTATGATGAGCTATATATAAGGACATAAACTTAATGTACATTAAACACAAGGCCAACAACTATATATATCGTTTATGTTAATTTTTGAGTTCAAGAACCAATCTCGCTACAATTTCAAACTATTTTACATTATCTAAATTGATATTTTGTCAATTTCAATGCTGTAAAAACTTATAATAACAACCCAAAATTAGTAACAATAATGTACTTAATAATATTCCTTATATTCTAAAAAATAAGATAAACTATTAAAATTAAAATTTGGATTAAAAATAAATAATTAGGCTATTGGATTTCCCACCACTAATCTTTCATGTTAGACTACCATTCGTATCACGATCGCTGCCTTCCAAATGACCACAACTTGCTAGAGAACCGTGAACTTAACCCATCATATTGTAGATCGACCCTTGTGGAATTGACCGTTTGGTTTGGAGTAAATGAGAGTCAGTGAAGCTGAATCAAATGATTCATTTCATTCGTGACAAATTTTGTTAACCTCAACTAGGTGAGTCGATATTAAAGTTTCACCTTCATTCGCATTAGTTAACTTATTTAATACCAACCTTTGATCTTGGGAATGACGAATATGAAATTAAAAACATGACTCTATAAGAAAATATTTCTTTCACAATATGTTTTAACAAATGCCTAAAATTTTCGTTGCCAAAAAATATTTTGGCAACAACTATTAACAATCGTGGCAAAAACTTGTTACCATAAATTATGTATTTCTTTAAAACAATAATATATCATTGCTATAAAAAGGATATTTTTATCGCCACACTAAATTATCATTGCTAAAAAATACATAATTTTTACTGCTAACATTTTGTTGCGAATGCATATTTTTATAAATAAATAAAAAGCGTTGTGGCTAAAATATTTTATAGTTATTTTTTATTTTCACAACTTAAAAAATTACAAAGCTAAAAAATACTTTAAAATATATTATGCTTTTTTCAAAATTTCTTAAAAAAATTAACACAAGAAAAAAGAGAAAATCACCTTTAGAAGAATCATAGAAGCCATTACAATATTTTTTTTACTTGATTAAAGTTAATAAAAAATAAATAAAATTCTTTGAAAATATTAGAAGAAAATTGCATCCCTTATTTAGCAAACGATTTTATTAATTATACTTGAAAACAAGCTTGACGAATTTCAAGGTAACTTTTGTAATGGATTTGATTAATTGTAATCGAAAAAAGTTTTATAAATTTCAATCTAACTTTAGCAAAAAAATATATTTAATTGTAGACGAAAATAATTTCACAAATTTCAAACTATACTCAATTTCGTGAGAAATCTTATTAATTTTAACAAAAAATAATTCCAAAATTTTAATTTAACTTCTGTGAATAGAATCGAAAAATCTAACTTGGGAAAAAAATAGAATTACTTTTCCACGGTAAGGAATAATAATAAAATAATATATTCCATTATCAAAAATTATATTTTTTGTAATGTAAATTAATTTTATATGTTTACTTTAATTTAAAAAGTATTTTAAAAATATTTATCCCGATTTATATATAATAGATTAATATCGTTTAAATATTGTATTAAAATATTTATCCCTATTAAACTCCATTTTTTCCACTAATTTATTCTTTAATGTTTAAATTTAATCCAGTAAAAACATACTATAAAAATAAAAATACCAACTATCCAGATACTATTTGACGCTATCATTCTCCAAACAGCGGTTTTCCCTCCTCAAACACTACTTGGAGCAACAGCAAGGGGGGACAAAAAATATCTCAATCTCAGATTTGAAAAAATGATTGCTATAGTAGAAAAGGTTTTTTGAAATATGAGATTATCTTAAATTTTTAAGTAATTCGAACTTCGAAGTATGGAAATTGAAGTATATTTTTATCGTTGGAATAAATATAATTTTTTTAAAAAAATATTTGTTATTAACAAAATTATTTATAAAATTTAATTATATAAAATTATTAATTGATATTTATAAATTAATGCTCTTATTAAAAAATTCATTCCATTAGAAAAAATTGTATAAAAATGATATCTATTTTAAAAAAATTAAATTAAAATTTTTTATTCTTATTTTTTTAATTATATATGTATTAAATATTTTTTTGTTTTTTAACAAACGATATTATGTATTATTTTTTTAATTGGTGTAGAAATTAAAAGAATAATTTGTTTTAATACTAAAAAAGTATAAATTAAAAATTAAATAGTATTAGATGTAAATAATTAATGGCGTGATTAGTAAAAATAATTAAATAAAATTTAAAAATTATTGCAACGTTAGTCCTGTCCGACTGCCTTTATTCTGTTTGAATTTTTTTAAGATGTAGTAATTTTATTCAATCAAATAAAGCAGTACGTGGCAGTATTAATTATAGTGAAAACTAAATTTGGTATTTCTTTTAAATAATAGTAGTAAAATACAAATTTCCTCCGCTTGGAAATTGGAAGCCAAAAGAAGGCGTCTATGGGAGCAGACAGCCCGGGGACACCTTCCTGGCAAAAGATCATATTATTTTTAATGACAATAGTAGTATTTATATAGTAGTAGTGTATCGTACTAGCATGTAAACAAGACCTTTGACAGCGACGGCTGATCGTGATGATTGTGGGCCTCCGGCTGAGCTCTTCTGAATTCGAATGCTTGCTTGCTAGGTTGGCCTTCTTTTTCTTTTGCTTTCGGCGGGAAAATTCAAACCGTTTTTGCGGGAAGATGAAGCAAAAGCTCAGTCCACACTGCACAAGTAAGCTGCGATTGATTGTACACCAATCCCATCAGACAAGAGTGCTCTCATAGTCACAGCCACCGATCTACCGATACTTTATTTGACCCTACATTTTTATTCAAATAATATTTCTACCTTCTTTTTTTACATCTTCAATTTTGTTTTAAAACAAAGTATATATAATATCTTATATTTTTTTAAAGTGTTATTTTCTTTCTCTGTCCTTAGGTTTTTTCTTAGGGTTCCGTGTCCGTACAGCACTGATCATAATAAAAATATAAATAAATGGGACGGGTTCGGATCAAATATTTTATATCTATATCCGAACCTGATTAACAAATTTATATTCATATCTAAATGAATATTCATTAATATATCTATATCCGTACTCGATAGATATCTATCACCCGACTAATAATTCATTTACCTGATAAATTATAAATAACCAACAAATAATCCGTCATCTAGGGATGGCAATTTTCCTCGCGGGTTCGGGGCCCCGTCGGGGATTCCCCGTTCGGGTTCGGGTTCGGGGAGAAAATTTGGGGATCAGGTTCGGGTTCGGGGATTCTTAACGGGGATTTTTTCGGGGACGGGGTGGGGACGGGTTTGGGGTCCCCATCCCCGAACCTGCCCCGAATTTTTTTTATATATATTTTTATATAATTATATATATATATATGATATATATAATTTTTTTATAAAATATAAATTAAAAATATAATATAAAAAAATAGTTTGAGGATCGGGGATGGGATCGAGGATCGGGTCGGGTTTTACGAACGGGGAATAAATCGAGGATGAAAAATTAATCGGGGATCAGGTCGGGTATGGGGATTTGATCCCCGCGGGGATCGGGTCGGGGAATCCCCGATAAAAAAATAACGGGGATCGGGTCGGGTTCGGGGATTATTTTCCTTATCGGGTTCGGGGATGGGGACGGGGTCCCCGTCCCCGACCCGCCCCGTTGCCATCCCTACCGTCATCCAATGGGTAAACTCATTACCGGTTACCCGTCACCCGTTTAAATTTTTAATTGTAGACTATTCTTATATTAAAAGTTAAAGGTAAAATAGTAAATATATAACTGGTAAACGTATACGGATATGGGTATGGATACCCCTTACCCATATCCGTATCTGAACCTGTCAGGTATTTTTAACTCCTACCCATATCCGTTTATCGTTACCCATATCTATATCCATCGGAAAAAACCCGCCGAATTTCGAATATTACCCGCCCCATTTACATCATTAAATCATAACTTATTTTTCTTTTTTCTTTTATTATTTTAGAGAGTAAGGAGAGTAAAAAACATATTCAAGTCAACACATGATTAACATAAAAAATCATCTATAATCTAATATCTATAATATGGTATCATCACTTTAACAAAATAGTACAAGGATCAAAAATCTCATATCATCGATCAAGACCAAACCACCCAAATCATGATAATTTTAAAATCAAAACATATAACACAAAACAATTTTATTTACATTGGGGCTTTACCTTTGATATTCAAGATTTAACGGTTAGAAAAGAGCCATATACAATCTAGAACTATCATAGGAAATATTATGAAACAATATCTCAAAATTCACAACAAAGGATAAATAATTGAAGATGAAAGATTAACAAACATATCCTTAAAGTTTTAGAAGGATTCAAGCCTTCAACAACGGTGGGAGAAGTTTTGGGTGGTGAGAGAGAGAAGGGATGAGAAAGAAAAATTTTTTTTACTAACTTGAGATATTTTTCCAAAATATCTACCATAGAAGATAAAACCAAGCTTACTACCTCTATCAAAGGAGCACAACATTACTTAGTCATAAATGAAAGGTTATCATCTATACTAAATAATAATGAAAGGTTATGATCAAGCCTCGAAAAATTTGGATAGGATTTGAGAAAGAAAAATGTATTTTGGTGACTTTTATGTTCCAAAACAATTTGAAGTTTAAAAAAATGGTATGAATGATATTGAAATATTTGGGGTAATATTTATCTCAATAATACTAAAATAATATGATCCCTATTTTTTTTTACAAAAAAAAAATTAGACAACCACAGAAGGATTAACACAACTCAAAACACTAAAACAAGACCAAACGACTCATGGATAGTGCCTTTCATTAACAATTTAGCTTGGTATTTTAAAAAGGCTTAGGATACTTAGAAAAAACATGAGTATATCCAATATCCGCACAAAATAATGATTTGGAAATAGTTCGGAGGCTAAAATAGTTTGCAAGTCTTGCATAACACAGATCCGTAAGATTTGACAAGGATTTTCGAACAAAATATTACGAGAATGTAACTAGAATTTCAAAACTCTATAAGGATGTGATAAATTACCAAACTAAAAAAAATTAACCTCCATCAATACTAATTCTAACTAACTTAGTGTGTATAAAATATCAGGGTATTACAATAAAGAAATTCAAGCACGTGACATCTGATTTTTACCACTAGATCAGATGTCATTCGGTGACAAGGTCTCATTTTATTTATCTAATTAAATGCCCAATATCCATACTATCTCACATTAATTATAATACAAATATTAAGAAATAGTTATGATAATAATTATAGTTAATAATGATTAATAACATTAACATTAACAATAGTGGTAGTAAAAATGTATAGTAGTAGTAGTAGTAGTAGTAGTAGTAGTAGTAGTAGTAGTAGTAGTAGTGATAACAAAAATTAATTGCTATACACATAATTATTTTTATTTTCGTCAATGCTATTATTACTATAATTATTCTCACTTATTTTTTATAATTCTTTATTATTATTACTATTAGTACTACTTTGTTATATCTATAATATTAAAGTATTAGTAGTAGTATTAATACTATTTAAGGTTGTTAGTGTCAAAATTATATCTACAATTGATAGAAGTCATCAGAATTGAATTTTAGAATCAAATATCCTACGAATGCCACAAACAATGAATCCAATATACTCATATATTATAAAATTTCACAGTGGAAATTAAAAAGAACTAAAAACTCATTTCAAACATCTTTTGGTCACTAATTAAGTTATACGTACTAAAAAATAACACAAATTATCATATATATATTGTTTTTCTCTGTATATATAATTTTTCTCTATATACTAATTAAGTTATAAGTACTAAAAAATAACACACACACACACGTATAGTTAATATCCCAAGAATGCATACACAAAAAGCTTACAACTTCATAAAACAAAATATAGTGAATAACTATGAAGCAGTTAATAAGCATATAACATCATACAACTTAATACAATTGTTTTTCTCTATAAACAAAGTTCAGACACTTTGGCATGTATATTTTTTCCAACAAGTGGTTTTGATTTCATATTATTATCTTGCTCAAATGTTCTTTAAATTACCTGGTGTTCAATGTATAATGGGTATAAAATAATGAAGGTTGAGGTTTAGAGTTAAGAAAAAATTGAAGTGGAAATAAGATGAAAAGATTTTAGGGCAAATAAACAAAAAGTATAGATAATATGTGATAATAAGATTATACCTAGTATCTTAAGATTTTACTAATCATTCATAACATCATAATATCCTACCATAAGTTTACTAATTTAAAATTTTACCTAAAATTGGATATCTCTTAATGACTTTTGGATCATAAAATTGTAGAATCATATGATTAAAATTGAGAGATTAACAACTATAACAGCAATATCGTTGCATATATTAGTATTACTATTACCAATATTATTAACTTAGTCACCATTATTATTATTATTATGGCCATTAAATTCATTATTGTTAGCATTATTATAACTATACTTTTATAATTATGATCTATATATTATAACTATAGCTATGATTATATATTATTATTCATACGTATTATTAGTTTTATGAATATTAACACTATCATTGCTAAAAATAATCACTAATTTCTTTAATAATTTTTACAATTCTTAGTTATTAATATTTCTAATGTTGATAACACGTCCTTATTTAGATAATTTCACATCATATTATATTACAGCTAATCAAATTATAATAGATTTGATCACATTTGCAAAATCTCAAGAGATTTTAGTAAACGTGTCCTTTTTTGTAACCGAACGCAGTGCCAAAACATCCATACACAAAAAATGCTGAACCAAAGTTTTCGTCCACTCACATTTTAATTTGCATGGGCATTAAAGAAAAAAAAAAAGTAAAGATAAGGGTCGGGTTACTTTCACAGTAAAGGGTAGAACTTCGATCTTCGAGCGAGTCAATGATTGTCAGTCGTATTGTTTAATCACATATTAATATATCATATTTCAACTGATATAATTTATTATTTTTTAGAAAATATTTTAAAAGTATATTTCATTTGTTTATGATTTATAATAAAGTATTTTTTTAAATGAAATATATTGTCATTTCGTACTACCATTTTATTCTATTATCATTTATATAGGCTATTTTAAAACAAATATAATCATCAAAATACATACAAAAGAGTGATCACAATGCATAATTAAGCTCATTTCCTAGAATATTACTCAAACGGGTGCCCAAGTAATACCACCACTAAGGAGCTACTTGGTATTTTGGCTATTTCATAATTAATTTAATTCATTGCCCTCTTTTTCCTTATTTAAAAAAAATTATTCTTATTATTTACCATAACTTACAATAAGGTATAATTTAAAACATATAAAAGTTTGAGCACGCATCAAACAAATATCAATGTATGAAATTATTTTTTATTTATTTCAGTAGATTATTTTCCCTATTAAACCAAAGTATCTTAGGTAAATGTTAATAAATTTCATAAGCTTTTATCTGCTAAGTTATATTATTACAAATAAAAATATATGACCTCACACCTTTAGAACCCTAACACTATACTCCAAACAGATGGGTGATAGGGCTAGAAACGTATAGTTTTTTCCTTTTTTCTTTTGTTCATAATGGTTAATATTCAAGTCCTTTTATTTTTAATTTTTTTTATTAATTTAATTTAATATGACATGATATTATTATTATTATTGTTATTATTATTATTATGAACAATAATATTAGTTATAGTTATAAACAACTGAATATTATTAATAGTAATTATGTTATGAAATAATTTTTAATAATACTACTAAACTAATAATAATATCATTAGTTACAATTAGTTAGTGTTATTATTATTATTATAAATATAAAAATTTAATAATATTAGTAATTTTGATTAATTTTATTTATTTGTATTATTATTGAGAGTATTAAATTAATTATTATTATCAAATATTTATAATATTATTAATTACTTGAGTTATTATTATTATAAAATTAATATTAATAACCTCAATTATTAATGTTGTTATTTATATTATTAGATTCACGAAGACTATGATTATTATTTATTATTAGTATTAATTATTGTTATTTTTTTTAAATGAAAGGCCTTTTCATTGTTTTTGAATTAGGAACCATTACAACCAAGTGACCAAAAATCATATACTAAATGAATAAAATTACTACACTTTGTCATTATATGACCATGCAAGCATTTACAAGAGATACTAGTTGATATAGTCTTGATTATTGCATTCCAGTTACAAGATATACCATTAAAGATGTTGTCCCTTGCCTTCCAAATTTCATGCAATGAAGTGACAAATAATTCCTTTAGGAGCTTCATTTTGTGTTTCAAACATCCATGTATGAATTTGAACTCTGGAAGTACATTGCTTTATCTAAGAGATGCCTCTTGTGTTCCTCGTAATATGATTGATGATGCGAACAACCCCTCCCATGACTGAGCAATGCATAAAGAGGTGACCAATGGAATCTTATTCCTATTAAAAAACACACACATTATTTGTTAGTTAAGGCAGTGTACCTACTGAGCCCGTCCTTTATATCTCGTCGTCCTATAACAACAAGTCGTGAAGCTAATTGGTGAATTGAGGTTGTCAGATTATGCCAAATGGTTTACCTCTAGTATGTCCTTAGGCCTATGTGTCTTAACATATCATAAATACTTATAATATTGAAGGATGCATTTTATTATTGATATAAAAAGTGTGGCTTGATAATTAGTCTTAAGCTTTGAATACTCCTTACATACCATGAAGCTACAACAAGTATCTCAATATCCTATATCAACCCTTGTTTAGTGAACCTACTAATGAGTCGTTTGATCCATAATATGCCCTTTTGTGAGCCAGGTTCCAAAGGTGCTTTCCAAGAACAGCTTCATTCCACGTGTTAATGTCACTAATACCAAACCACCCCTCATTATTTGGTAAGTAACAAGAAAACCATGCAATTGTTGTTTTTCTACTACAATAAGTATTGCCAATCCAAAGGAATTTGTGCCAAGCAACAATGAGTTGGGAAATAACCTTTTTTTTAGCAACAAGAAGACTTGTCTCTAGTACATTTGGGTGCCAAATATGAAAAACTTTTTAAGTTGAAGTATACATACATAGAAGAGTATTCTAGTAGCCCAGTGTTTCATGTGTTATGGGACTTTGTCAATAAGGATGGACATGTGACAACCATTCAAACATGTATCGACTATCGGTACTCCCAGGTACTTGATTAGGAGAGAACCTCGTGATAAGGTCAAGTAATGCATAATATTTCCCCCTGCTTGTTGTGAGACCCCTTGAAAGTAAACACAACTCTTTTTGTGAGTTGTAGGAAAATCTTAACATGCTTGCAAAAATATGAAACTTGGTCATAAGGAGCTATAGCGACTGCAAATCTCTATGACACAATAGTAACATGTCATCCACAAAAGAGAGATTCACAATTTTTAAATGTTTTCATTTAGGGTGTCCTTTGAACATAGAATTGTACTAGAGTGTTTTCATTAAATGTGATAAGTACTCTATGACGATAACAGAAATATAATCACCATCCCTTTCATTGGATTCCAACAGAGTTCCATTAAGACCAATGGAGTACTTAACACTAGAGACACACCATAGCCACCTTCAATAAATGAATGAGGAAGTGAAAAGTTGACATTATCTTTTCAAGAAAATCCTAGAGAACTGAGTCTCATGTTTTGGGCATGTTAATCTTCAACATTCATAAAGGGGGAATTGTACTTCCTTCTATATAGTCTTAGAAATTCAAGAGCCAATAAAATATGTTCTCCTAACAATCTCCCCTTAATGAAGACAAATTGTGATGTGTCAATTAAATAAGATAAAATATGTTGGAGTTTGGAAGTTATGATATTGGTGAAAGCTTTATACAATATTATGCAACAAGTTATTGGTTGAAACTCTTCAACATTATCTAAAGTAACCACTTTTAGGATAAGAAAATGAAAAGTTGAGGTGATGAAATGTGGTAAATTTGCATGAGGAAATACTGGTTTAAGATTCTCCAAAACTCTATCCTACCACAATGTCTCATACCTTCTTGAAAAAGCAAGCAACAAAGCCATCAAGGCATGGTGCTTTTGTGGCTCCAATAGCTAAAATAGCATCTTTAACTTCTATTTCAAATAAAGGTCCGGCAAGGAGATTTTGATGATCAAGTGAAATAATAGGGCCTTACTCTAATACTTGTTGTGCTAATTCCACCTTTTGAAAGTCATGTTGTCCTAGGATTTGCGTGTAGTAATTCAATCTCTAAAAGCTTTTGAAATGAGTTATTGATCATTAATCCACTCTTCATTTCCCCCTTTGATTTGATTGATTAGACTCTTATTTTGTTTTTCTTTCGTTATGGCAAAAAATAATTGCATGTTATCATCCCCTTTTATTTATCTAATGAATGGTTGCTTTCTATTTAAATAATTTTTTGCTAAATTCAACTATCTGAGTTTTGCTTTTGGTGCTTGAACTATTTGTATTTATTATTAAGATTACTACTTATATTATTAAATTAATTTGAATATTACTTATAACTATTATTGAATTAATTATAATTATTTTTAATTATGGATTTTATGATTTCTAATCATTTTAATTTTAAATTTATATTTATAATTATTATTTATTATTAAATTGATTATTAATATTAATAGTTTTTGTTGTTAGTTATTATTATTATTCATATTATTAAATTAATCTAGATTATGATTATTATTTATTTTTATGATTATTATGGATTCTTATTTAGGTTAATATTTATATTTTGAAATTAATCTTAAATTTATCAATTACTATTCATATGTGATTATCAATTATTATTAATATAATAATGTTTAGCAATTATCATTATTAAATTGACATTAATATTTTATTTAGAATGATCATCATTGTTAATAAACATCAACAATTATTATTATTTATATGTTTTTGAATTGAATATGATTATTAATATAAGTTAACACTATTAATTATTATTAATTTTATTGATAATTATTTATGATTAATTATATTATTATGAATTTAATATTAATATTAATTTTTATGACTATTCATTATTAAAATTTTAATAAAAAATAATCTTTCATATATTTATTTATACTATGAAATGCGTTGGTATTATTTTTATAAGTATTATTACTAATATCTATCATAATAATAGATATATGAATAAATTGTTTTTATAGTTATTATAAATAATTATTTTCTAATTAATATTTTTTATTAATAAATCAATATTAATTATAAGATCCCATTTTTAAAAATCTAATTACTTGATAATTGGTTTTTAATCCTTCCTTAACCACCTAACATTCATTAATTAACTTATATTATCCTCTAAACCCTTTATTTCATCTCAAAACCCTTCAAAACCTTACCCTCATTTATCTCAACCAGTGATCGACCAGGTTATGACCTTTAGTTGCCTAGATTGAAGGCAAAATGGCCTATTGCCTAGGCCTTAGGAGGGCTAATGGTCAACTAGTTGTCCCTCTTTGGTTGACTGAGCATTGAGCCAAACTTTATGTTTTAATTCTTTGCGAATCCAAATCAATTCATATGTCCCATTTTTTAATATATTAAATACACATCTTTCCCTAAATTATTTGACTATTTTCCTAATTCCTACTTATTTATCAACTCTCTTTTTTACCTTACCTAAGTTATTTTAATTGTTGTTTGACCTTTCATGGTCTATGTTGTCAACAAAAATCAACCTCTCCATACACTCTATACCTAATTAATCTCATCCCCTCTCATTCAAGCACATTTTTTGCTATAATCTAATTACCATGCACATAACACATCTCACTAACACTCTTACATTCTTACACCTCCACACTCCATCCCTCCAACCTCCAATTTTTTCTATCCATTCTCTTTCCATATTTGTGATAAGGGTCATATGCCCTTTGGGTTCTCAAGTTTACACTTAGCACATTTTGCATTCTTTCATTTTTGCTCCCTTTGTATCCTCCAATCATTCCTCTTTGTTCTTCAATTGTTCTTGGTTGTTCTTGATGACCTTACCTCATCAAGCCTCTCCCTCTTTTCTTCTCCATCTCTTTTCCTTTTTCACTTCTAAGGTCAAGAGTTTTAGCTCTTTGATGGTTTATTTTAGGCAAAAGAGAGCTATAGTGTAGACTCCCCGAGCCTTTTCAAGCTAGTGTTTTCAAACATAAGGTTTCCTTCTTCTACTCTAAATACTTTTCCTTTTATTTCTAAAATTCATCATTGTTATTCTCATAACTAATTCTATGATTATTATTAGGTGATCTCAAGTTGTTGGAAAGACGTGTTCATGAGTATTTTTGCTTAGAGATCGTAGCTTTGGTAAGGGCATATACATATCTAGCCTAGGGCATTTTTTATGATATATGTGTTGTATGTTAAATCATATGTGAGAATGTTTTATTTTTGTTAAAGCATTATTTAGTTGTATAAGTGTGTTTTCCATATAATAATATGATTTCATGCAAATAGGCAGTTTTATGATTTTATGGGAAAACATGTCAGGCCATGCTAGGATTTATCTTAACATTGTGAGAATTATAATATGATTAGTTAATTTTGTGGATCATATATCTAATTATTTTAATTATGTGACTAAGTAATTTTTGGAAATCTCATATTGTAAATTAAAGTTTAGAGTGATTTTCGGCCTTTGGTCCTTTGGGCAATTTGACGCTTTAGAATTTTAGGGATTTTTTAGCTACTTTGATTTGCGTTAATTATATATTTGAGTGCCTAATATTATCTGGAGGATTATGTGTAAAATTAGTTAAATTTAGTGAACGTTGAAATTTGGGTGATTTATGTGCTACAATCAGCTCCTAATGTTTTGGTCAAATTAGTAAGTTGTGTTGAATTTGATGTATGTCATTATATGCATTTAGGTTTTTACATATATTTTAATATATTATATGATATGGGTTGTTATGGGTTAATATATAAAGTTTGCAAGATTCGAGAGAGTTAGGTGAAATAGGAGCAAACCGGTCTTTTGTGTTAATGATGAGAATGTGGGGGTGTATGATGTTATTTGGGTTAAAGTATGATAATTATGATATATGATTAGTTTGTGTTGGTCATTTTTAACCATAAGTGCTAATTGTATGCAACAATGGCTTAAATTAAAGCTAGAAACCCTAGGAGTATGATTGGTATTTCATATGTAAAATATTGGAATCTAATTCTATTTTTGGGTTGGTTGTACTTAATTTAATGCGTTGAAGTGTTGTATTATTTTTGGTGAGTTGAGGAATCCTATGGGAAATTTTATGGCTTAATTGTGAATTAAGGTTTCATAAGAGCATCTTAGTCTTTTCATTTGAATAATGATCTTAATTACCCTTAATTGTGATGTGTGTACCTTGTTTGATTATCGCAAATGTTTTGATACATTTTTCTTTAATTGATATTAGCATAAACCCAATTAATTCATAATTAAATAATTGCTGGAATGTATTCAGTAATACAGTGGAAATCATTACTTCATGCAATAAATAACAGTGTTTGTTGATAAGTGAACTTTCCATGTGGAGTAAGTGGTGCTAGTTGAGGGTCGGTTAAGTAGTTAATAAGACATTACTAATTTAACTAGAAGATCACGCGAGTAAGAGCTAAGTTATACTCATAGTACTTATTTTACCAAGTTGTTGCAAAACCCATGTTATCTAGGTTGTTGCAATAATTACAGTGGTCATAGATCTACTCTATATTTTCCATTCTATCAGCTTATAAGGTCGTGTGTGTTTAAGGATTAGGTGTCTAGTTGCGACTCCTAGGTGTGTATTATCTTGGAAGGATTGTTATATTGTATTACGTTCTACTGGATAATAGTGGTGGCTCTCGAACACAGGTGCATTGTGCTCTAAAAGGGTTCTTATGTTATCATACCATTGCACTGACGAAGAATAATAGGGTATTTATACTCAAGTGATTAAGTAATTGGAATTGTGTGATCACCTAAGCAAGAAATCCAATATGATTTTCTCTTGAGTCTTATTGTATCACGAGTATTATATGCATATCATGAGTCTTATTGTATCATGAGTAATATAACGTATTATATGGTTCCCATGTGTTATGGATGTTTTATTCTATTGATGTATTTTGTTATATTACTTGATACGTAGCATATTGAAGTGTTCGTTTTATGGACACATGATTTATTCCCATGAGCAGATGTCGTATTGTTTTGAAGGTAATTTTTTATTTGATACTCTGATGTGATGTCTATAATGAATGAATTTGGGTCGGTCTAGCATATGGTTATATCGATATCTCCTCTCTGGACTTTCAGTCCTCTATTTTCTTTTTTTTACTCTCTTATATTTTAGTGTATCGTTATGAGATAAAATGTTTCACACCCAATCTCTAGATACAACTTACTTTTAATCTTACATCCGATATAGATTGGATCTAAAAAGTACATTTTCTATGGTAGATGTAACATAACACCCTTCATTTTTTTTAGTTTTTGCAAAACATGTTTTTTTTCAATTGATGAAAATGGAGGTGTCACATTAATATTATTAATTATTGTATTGATTTGATATGATATAAATTATTTTTATTTTTTTCTCATATTATTAATGTTGGTATGATATAATCTTATAAATTATACAAATAAGTTGAACAAAAAGGGGGCAATAATATATTTCTTGTCGTACAATATTTTTTTATCATATTTTGAGGCACCAAAGTGAGACTAAGAAAGTATAGATCTCCCCATTATCCTTTTTCAATAAACTTCACGCAGAGTGGGTGTTATCTGCTACTCTGTTTCTGATCACTTGAGGTCAATTACAGCGTGCATGTGACACTTGCTGCGAGACTCATTGTGAGCGTAGTTTAATGGTATATTAGATTGAGGTAGTTTTGACTTATTTGGTTTGTTAATATTATGGGGTAGATTAAATTATAATAAGTTGATCATCATCCTACTTTTAGCTAACTGTATTCATTTTGAAGAAAAATAAAATAAAATAAAATGTTATAACATGTTTACTTAAACAAGTGTAATAATCATCGAAATAATATTTTAAAAGAATGCAACCTATATATTCATGTACCCAATTCAAAATAATATACATAAAATCTAGCCGTGATAAATTGTGCATTACTTATATGGACCATATGTTACAAGAAATGTCTTATCTTTCTAAACAAATATATAACACATCGTCGATTGCTTTCCATTATATTATTATTTATCTCTGATTGAACTTAATTTATTTTGTTGCATATAGATCATCAACTAAAATGAAATTAAGTGTTTTATTATTATTTTTATTTGTAATATCCAAGTAAATAATGAAATGAATTTGACAATTTCATTCACGCCTCTTACCAATAGACTTAACCCAGTAGTAGGTGTTAGCCACAAAAACTATGATAGTTTGTAGACGAGGGAGGCTTTTTGTGAAGTCCATCTTTTCTTTATAAATTGGACTCGCAATCATCTTTCACTATTTTATAATGAGAATAGCATACTTGAACTTTATAGACATCAGCATATTTGGATCATTGTTGAAATTCTAATCTAGTAACACCTCATTCTTTATATCATATTGTGGTAAGTTTATATTGTCCTAATATTTAATTTTATATGTTATCAAGTATCGACAATAGGTCCAAAACAATTTTTGTTGGCTAACATGTCATATATATGCTCCTAATATTATAATAATTTAGCATTTGTTTGGAGTTACTTATTTAAAATACTTATTTAATGTAATTACTTATTTTATAAGCTTTTTAGTCCAACTTTTTTTTTAAATTAAGTAATTATATTGAATAATTAATTTTAATAAATAATTTTAAATATAACTTTAAAGTACTCAAAGACAACCGATAAATATATGAATATCTATATATGATTCTTAAGATATATTTCAATCATATTTTTCTTTCTCAATATTCACAAGTTATTAATCCGGTCCCATAGATTATCATCTATATATTTTTAAATAAATGATTTTACTCGTCTATTTATGGAAGTGAATTTTATTATTGCATTGTCATTGGACTATATGTTTATATTTATCTTTTATTTTTGTTCAGTAAAGAATCATTAAATATCAAAACGCTGTAGGGCAACAACAAAAAAAGAATTCATGGGTATGACTTTTATCTTTCTATCATTAGACAACAAAGAAACTCTTCCAAGACCAATCATTTGCGGACAACCATCAGGTTAAAAAAAGACTAACTAAAATCGGTAATTGTTTGTTTCCGTATAAAAGTGAATAACAAGGTAGTGTCTCATACCAGATGACACGCGTCCTTCGACACCAAAAGATCATAGCACTCCATTTAGAGTTGTTTGATACGGGATAATAGGGTTAAAAAAAATTTATATTAAATATTTAATAATAATAATAATAAAATATTTATTTTAGATAAAATTAAAAATTAAAAATTAATATTTATTTATTATTTTTTAATTTTAATTATACTATACAAAATATATAAAATATGTAGATAATTTTTTTCATCCATATTATTTCTATGGCAAACAAACACTTAGGATTGAATCAGGTTAAACTCTTTAATGTTTAAGTTTATTTATTAAATGAATTGAAATGATTTATGTTATTGTTAGATGGGTTTTAAATATTAGTATTTAGATTTAATTTGTTTATAAATTACTAAACTATGAAATTTTATAAATTGACTCTAGTAATATACATAAATTAAGTTATTTTAATTCATTTCATTAGAAATTTATTTATTAACTCGATTTTTTTTATCCATCATAAGTTTTTAATAAGATATATCATATTTTTATTTATTTTATACTTGATAAGTTAATGCATAACACGAGACTTATAAATAAGTCTCCAACAAAAATCTAGTTGAGCATCAAAAGAGTTTTAAAAAGATAATTAGTTGAGCTTTTAAGCAAGTCAGTTCACGAATAAATTAGTCAAACCTACTTCGGTTTAAGCTTAATTTGTTTAATAATTGAGTCTAAAATTAAGATTCAAACTTAACTTATTTAACTAAACGAGCGAACCAAGTTGAGGATTTATTGAATCAAATCAAATAAGTTTAACTTATCAAGAAGTCTAACTTCACTTGTTTGAATGTTGCATGTTGCCATAATCTAGGCATCTTCACTAGAGTTATAAATGAATTGAGTTGAGTTGAGGTGAGGTTATTTAATAAAGAAGCTTAAAAATAAAGGTCATGCTTGACTCATTTTAATTTACAAATTTTTGTACCGTAAATAGACTTAATCCTTTTTTTTTGTTTATAGTTGACTCATTTATTAAACGAGCCAAATTATTGTTCATGAATGATTTGCTTAGTTAAATTAACAAATCAAATCAAGTCATTATTAAACCAAGCCTAGAAAACTTGCAAGTTGGTTTTGTTTACTTACGACCTTAGCCATCACCCTATGCTTATAGTTATATTATTCAATAAATAATATGGTGAATGGAATTAAAATAGTAAGTATTGATATTTTATATGTATTGACTGATATTTTATATAGTAACAATAACAAACCAACTTGAGCTATGTTGGCGAGACTTATTAAAAATAGTATAGGCAACCTTAACTATAATATACTGAGGTTAGTGAGGGTCATTGTAAATGAAAAAAAAAAGTAACATTTTATTTTTTCTAAGTTTTTTTTTTCATTTGGTAAGAGGTGAAAAAAATAAAAATGTCAGAACGATAAAAGCTAGAAAGTGTCAAAATAAATGTTATATATATATATATAACACAATTTTCTAGTAAAAAAAACAAGTGTTACAAATATACCTTAAATATGTTAGAAACATTAAAAAATAAAAAATATTAATATTAAGAATAATAGCACAACTCTAATAATATAATGACAATACACTAAAATGTAATACCGACCAAAACTTCAATTAATAATATAAAATTCATACAACAACACAATGTACTAGGGTGTTTACAGTTCAAATATTTGAAATTTCAGATATCTGAAAATGATATTTAATATCCGATTGAAAATTTTGAATATTTGATTTTTCAGACTGGATATTAAATATAAACGACATTATCTAAATAAAATTTTAAATATAAAAAAATATCAAATCATAAATATATTTGATATTATCCGATCTGTCGGGCAAATATCTAATCTGTTCGGCAAATATCCGACCTACTCAATAACTATCCGATGTTATAACTAGAATTAAAGTTACTACATCACAAAATATAATCCAATTCTATACGTTTCAAGTCTTTAAACTACATTACATCACCAATTCAGGTTTAACTTATCATAAGTTAATCATAAAAATTTAGTCAAAATAAGAGTTAGGATCTAGGAAAAATATACCCACCGAAATCAGTCAGTAAAGAGTAGATGAATGGCTGTGGAGCTTCACCGGAAGTCGGGGAACATCTGTCGGGGCGGATGCCGTTGGGGTTGCCGATGGTGGCGAGGCAAGGTGGTATGACATCCATTGTTGTTTACTGGTATGCCGGAGCTTAGATGCGGTGGCGGCTTGTTGTGGTGTGGTTGAGTGGCGGAGTGAGGTGGTATGGTGGTGGCATAGGTAGATCAAAATCAAAGAGAAGATGGGGGAGCACACAGGGACCAAGAAGCACGGAAGTAGGAGGTTGGGACTGGGACTCAGGAGTTTCGAAATTAGTTTGCATTGTAGAGAAAAAATATAAAAGGGAGAGAGAGGGGAGGGAAAAATAAGGAAAGAGTATGTGACTTGATGAGTGGAGTCTATCGACACGTATGGTGTTTTTTTATATAAATTTTTAAAAAGATATTATATTAAAAATATAATTTTAACTAAATTAAATTTTGGCTCAAATAATAAATCAAGTCAGTAAGAATTATATATACCTATATATATATATATATATATATATATATATATAAGAACAAATTATTAAAAAAATTATAAATATTTTTATTCATATAAGATATTATTTATATTTATTGGATCAAATATCTAGTTTGTTTGACTTTTAATTGATCAGATTGGATATTTGACTTGAAAAAAAATTAATTATTTATTTACACTTACAAATCATATTACTTCAAATATCATATTGAATAAGTAGATATCGGTTAATATGAACGACCACACAACCCTTTATTCTTCTTCTTTTTGATTACGTCCAGGAGGGGAGAGAGTTAATCACTTCATCCATTTTTTTTTCCTTCCTTTTGGAGATGGTTAACTCTTTTGTTGTTTTATCTTAATTTTATTTGTGAATATAAAGAAAGTAAATATACAAAAATATAAATAAAATTTATAATTAATCAAATATAAATACTATTAATTTTTAAACTTTTTCAATTTAATAAAATAATGTAATTATTATTATTATTATTATTATTTATTTTAATATAAATATAATTGAAATAATATTCATTATAATTTATTTAAATTAAATTAATATTTTTTTAAATAATAAGTTCAATTTTTTTTATTTAAGTTAATTTTTAAGATCTATTATTATTATTTTAATTTACTCCAATCTAAAATAATTGTAAAAATAAAGTGTTATAAAATAACTATCAATCCCAAGTCTACGAACAATAACATACACCATGAGCTCGCTACGAGAGATTTCTGAATATAAAAGCCTTACCTCTAATAAATAGCCTTATCTTTAGTAAATTGAGGTAGGAGTTACTAAAACAATCTGATACATTTTTTTAGCATTTGTTTGGTATGTAAGTATAGGGTAGAAATTTTTTCATCCTATTTAATATATTTAATATTAAGTATTTAAAAATAATAAAAATATTTTTAATAAAATATTTATATTAGATTAAATTAGCATTTAAAATAAAAAATATTTAATTTTAAATAAATTATATAAGATATATAAAATTAAAAAATAATTTTTTTACACGTATTACTCCAATAACAAAATATCACATTAGGGGTTTTGGTTGGGGGACATTTAGAAAAGGAGTCGTAAATGTTACATAGGTAAGGGTAAATGTTAATATGATATGCACTGCATTATTAACAAAATAAGTAGAGGTAAGGCTAAAATGCATTAAACATGTTAATGGATACATGCAAAATAAATAAAAAGCGCCGAGAATTATACCACAATTGTATTAATAATGTAACATTGATACACTATTATGCAGTAAGTTTACTATCAAAGAATTCAACCACTAAGAAAGAGTAAATAAATAAATATGTAGGCATAAAATAGGGTAAGTTTGTATTTTTCGCACCTAATTGTAAAATCAGATAAGAGTGGAATCAATCAAATTAGATACGATAATAATAATAATGATAATATCCTATTATTATTTTTAACATTATTTTTATTTATAATAATTGCATACAATGATAATATTTATAATAAAAATATTATTATTATTTGTCATAATAAAAATAATATTAAAAAATAAATTATAATATTATTATTTATAATACCAATAATATCATTACTTATTATTATGTCTAATAATAATACTGTTGAACATAATATATGCCGTATCTTTGTCAGCTTATTAGTTAAATGTACTTTGTTAATTTTATTTTGATTAGTTGTAGATATTTCTGTTAAGTACCATTGTATGTAAACCTTTTGTAATATCTCAATCAATAATAATAACATAATAATATTTTCTTGTTCCGCTACTTGTCTCTCTTTTTTTCTTGCTTTCTCTCATTTATCCATCACTTCCATGGCTATGCTCACATGGTATCAGAGTAAATATTAGATTGATCATTCCCTTTTATTTTAAATTTACAACTCAAAACACATAAATTGTAAATGACTACTTCTTTGAATGTCACTTCCGATTCTTCTCCAAACACAGTCATCGATAATGCCAATTCTTCTCCATGGTTTCACATTCACCATTTGGACAATCCAAGCTCTATGCTTGTTTCTGAAAAATTTGATGGCTATGGATTTACAACATAGAAACGACCTATGAAGATCAGATTATCTGCAAAAGACAAGCTATGCTTTGTGGATGGTACTTGTCAAACCCACTCACATATAACCCTAATTTCAGATGATGGGAGAAGTGCAATGATATGGTAATTGATTGGATTCTAAATGTTGTAAGTAAAATAATTACATGCAGCATTATGTTATCTTCTATCGCTAGAGCAATTTTGCTTGAACTCGAAGAAAGGTTTGAACAAATGAATTGCGCTCAATTATTTCAAGTTCAAAACAATTTGCGTTCAATTGCTCAGGGATCAGATAATATCACTTCTTATTTAACTCGGTTGAAAAAATTTTGGGAAGATACAAGCTCTCTATTGTCCGGTACAAAATGTACCTAGGGTGCCAATGACAAGCGAACTAAGAATGACGAAGCCATGAAATTAGTCCAATTTCTTATGGTACTAAATGACAGCTATAGCAACCATCATGGAAATATCCTCGTGATGAATCCCTCCCCTTCCGTGTCTCAAGCATACTTCATGCTATTGTAAGAAGAATAATAACGAGAAGTGTATTCCAACAATTGCATTTTTTTTTGATCAGTCAGCTTCTTTCAACGCTTTGTCGCTTTCAATAAGCCAGGAACACGTTTCAATGGAGGAGAAAAGAAAGGCACCGATAAGAAGTCAAACCTTCATTGTAATTATTGCAAAAGGAGTGGCCATACTATTAAGAAGTGCTATAAACTTCACAGCTTTCTAGTTGACTTCAAATTTACTAAGTCTAAACTAAGAATAGGAGCAACAGTTCAAAATGTTTCTTCGAATGACATCAGTCCTTCTGGTACTTATCTGCCAGCTCTGTTCCTGGATTAACTTCTTAACAATGCGCTCAAATGCTCAACCTTCTCGGTCGGCATAATTTGGCATCCATGGCCTCGAATAATGATGCATAGGTTACTGCGAATTTTGCTGGTAAGAAAGTTTGTTATTGCCTTAAGAATGATGGTAGACATACTTGTTTCTGTTGCCAAATAAAAAGGAATTTTTGGATCATTAATACCGAGGCCACATATCACATGTGCTTTGACCCCAAAATCTTTCATTCTACCAAACCTCTCCTTAAACCATTCGACATCATTCTACCTAATAGCCATACTACTAGAGTCACTCATTCTGGCACTTTTATTCTATGTCCTTATATTACTCTCAATAATGTCTTACTTGTTCCAGATTTTGCCTATAATTTATTGTCTATTAGCCAATTATGCAAATAACTTGATTGTTCGGCCATGTTCACCACCGGTACTTGCTTTTTGTAGGGCCCTTCCATGAAGAGGATACTAGCACTTGGTAAAGTACAAGGTGGATTGTACATTTTGGATTTTCCTTACACACTATCTCAACAAACATGTCCTACTTCTACTTTGTTTTATGTTTCCAGTAGTAACAATGTCTGTAATAATCAATTGACCATGCTATGGCATTATAGACTAGGACATTTACCAATGTATAAAGTCAAATCACTTTCCATGTTTGATAATACTATATTGTCTAACTCTATTCATTATGAAAATTGTCAACAAGCTAGACAGCATAAACTATCATTTCCTTGTAGTACCATACACACTACTCATATTTTTGAATTGATTCACATAGATGTTTGGGGCCCTTACAAAGAGCCTACCTATAATGGCCATAAATAATTTCTCACTATCATGGATGATTTCGGTAGATCCACGTGGACACACCTTTTATCATATAAAAGTAATGTCCCATCCCTCCTTAAATATTTCCTTAATATGGTGAATACTTAATTCTATACAAAAGTGTAAACCATTCGCTCAGACAATGTCCTTAAACTAGGCACTAGTCGTGCTGCCACCCAACTATTTCATGATCATGGTATCATTCACCATACCAGTTGTGTGGCTACTCCACAACAAAATGGTGTTGTGGAAAGGAAACACTAGCATCTTCTTGAAACCTCTTGTGTTCTTCTTTTTCAATCCAATATTCCCTTAAATTTTTTGGGGGATTGCGTATTGACAACCACTCACCTCATCAACAGATTTCCTTCCAAAGTTTTCCATAGCCAAACACCATTTCAAATACTCTATGGTCCTTCTCCTACCTATAATCATCTCAAGTCTTTTGGTTGCCTATACTACACCTCCACTTTCTCACATAATAGAGATAAATTCTCTCCTCGTGCCTTACCTTGTGTCTTTATTGGATACCCATTTGGGAAGAAAGGTTAAAAGGTTTACAATCTCACTACACATGATATCATCATTTCCAGCAATGTTGTCTTTCACGGAACTATATTTCCCTACAAACTTCAACCACCCATCATCTCTAGATCGTTACCTATTCCAGTTGCTCATGATATACCTCCTTTTTCACAATATTCTCCTTTTCCTCCATCATCCTCTCCTCCACAAACTTCAAATGAACCTTCACATCAATCCACTCAGTCTTCTCCATGTTCCAACACTACTCCTCAACTTAATCATCATTCATCTCTCCCCTCTGTTATCCCACAAAATAATTCCCCTAACCCAACTCTGAGACATTCTACTCACCCTACAAGACCTCCTCATCATCTTTGTAATTTCATATGTAATGCTGCTCACACTCCTAGTTCTTGTCCTCACACCCTTACACATTCCATTTCTCCTACTTCTAATCTTTGCTTTTATACCCTTTCCCCTCCCCATCAACATCTCATTTTTATCTTTCACAAGCAAAAGAACCATCTTCTTTTACCGAGGCATCATCTCACCCTAATCGGTAGGAAGCTATGCAACAGGAACTTGATGCCTTACATGCCACTAATACTGGGGAGCTGGTCCCTCTTCCCAAAGGCAAGAAGCTAATTACTTGTAAGTGGGTTTACAAGGTTAAACACAAAGCTGATGGCACCATTAAAAGGTTCAAAGCCCATTTGGTGGTACGAGGCTTCACTCAGAACGTTGGCATTAACTATATAGAAGCATACTCTCCAGTTGTTAAAATGACAATTATTTTTACTTCAATAGCTGTTGCTATAAAAAAAACTGGTCCATGCATCAAATAGACATTGACAACGCCTTCCTTCATGGAGGTTCGAACATTGAAATCTATATGTGCCATCCTCCTAGTCTTCTCCTCCCATACTCTTCTTTGGTTTGCCGCCTTAACGAATCTTTATATGGTCTCAAACAAGTCTCAAGACAATGCTATGCTAAACTCGCTCACTCTTTACGTTCCCGTGGGTATGTAATGTGTCAAGATGATCATTTTTTATTCTCCCGGAGACATGACGCTCTTTTTACCTTCATTGTTGTCTACGTTGATGATTTACTCATCATTGGTAATGATGATCATGATATTTCTGATATTAAAATGCTCCTTAATACTAAGTTTAAGATCAAAGACTTGGGGGATCTTCATTATTTCCTCGGCATCGAGGTCCTTCGAGAGCCTTATGGTGTGATTTTAACCCAAAGAAAATTTTCCCTGGATCTCCTCCGTGACTTTGGCATGATCAATGCTTCTGTCCACTCCTCTTGATCTTCAAACTCTACTAACACCTCTTGATGGGGCACTATATCCAACCCCTATCTCTATCGTAGCCTTGTTGGTAAGATCAATTATATCACTTATACTTGCCCTGATCTTGCTTTTACCGCCCAGTACTTGAGTTAGTTCTTGCAATACTCTTATACCTTAAAAATGTCCACGTGAACCTCGTTTTCAAGCAACTCTACATACTCTTAGATACCTTAAAAATGATCCACCCTTGGGCATTTATTTATCCTCTTCCTCTCCTTATTCACTTCAAGCCTATTGCGACTCAGATTGGGCCTTATGCCCTCATACTGGGAGATATGTGAATGGTTGGTTCATTATTCTGGGCTCTTCTCCTATCTCATGGAAGTCCAAGAGACAGTCTACTGTAGTCTTGTCCTTTACTAAAGCCAGATACCGTAGCATGCGCTGGGTTGCTGCTGAGCTAGCTTGGTTAACTCGTTTATTACATACTCTTGATGTTCCTTGAGTTACTCTTGTCCCTCTCAAGTGTGACAATCTTGTTGCTATCCATATTGCCAAGAATCTGGTATTCCATGAGCGCACAAAACACATTGATCTCAATTACCATTTTATTCGAGAGAAGCTGCTTGAAGGCCTTATTTCCTTATCTCATATTCCAGCTCAATCCCAGTTGGCTGACATTTTTACCAAGTCTCTACCTAGACGTTTATGTGCAGATCTTTTATCCAAGTTAGGGGTGCTCTTTCCTGACCACCCTCCACCTTAAGGGGTTGGACATAATATACGTCGTATGTATACATTGTATCATTGTCAGCTTATTAGTTAAATGTACTTTGTTAATTTTGTTTTGATTAGTTGCAGATATTTCTGTTAAGTACTATTGTATATAAACCTTTTGTAATATCTCAAGCAATAATAAGAACATAATAACATTTTCTTTTTACGCTACTCGTCTCTCTCTTTTTCTTTATTTCTCTCATTTTTCCATTGCTTCCATGGTTGTGCTCACAAATACAGTTATTTTTAGCAATAATAATTTGATTTATAACAATAATATTAAGAGAAATAAATTATATTATATTATTATTGTTGTTGTTATAATAATAATAATGATTATTGTTCATATGTTTATGTGAAAAATTATAATAATTTTTTTTAGTAAATACGATGATAATAATATGATTATTATATTAATTAGTATTTTCATTATTAATATCATCTTACTATAATTGAAATTATTATGATCATACTGTATCTTAAATAATAATATTTTGCATAAATATAATAATAATAATAATAATAATATTATTATTATTATTATTATTATTATTATCATCGTCGTAAGTTAAAATAACAATTTAATGATATTAAATATTATTTATAATTATCATATTTATAAATGTATAAATATTAATAACTGTTATTATAAGTTATACTATCAATTAATATCATTTTTGTCATTATTTTCATTATAACGATAATTATCATTAACATTATTATTATCGGTATTGTCATTATCATAGTATAACTTACTTTATGCAATGTACCAAAATTTACTACTATTTTTTGGATGGAAGTGTTAATAATAAAATATTAGATAATATGTTGTATCCAACATAGAAAATATATTCTCTATACCTAATTTATACTAGTTTCAAAAATTAAAAGTAACTCAAACATAGAAATAAGATGTGGGAAGCACTTGATCCATAATGACACAATATTATAAAACAAATAGAAGAGAATTGATATGATAGAAAATAAATGACTTATATTCCTTAGGGAGAGAGAGAACGATTTGGATAACTATAAATTTGAATCAACGTGTAAATGCTCACCACATGCAAGCACAACGAAAGCATTGGATCAATATATATCTGCAATGAGGCAATATATGTTCGTGGAAATAGACATCATCCATAAAAACGATGACCATTATGCTACGTTTTGAGTAATGTCGTACTACACATCAATAGAAAATGGCATGCATATCACATGAGGTTACATGAAATAAACTATGCATGCACATTACCAATGATATGATATGACTTAAGAATGCATCTTTATTAAAAAATTATACTTAGGTGATCACACAATTAAATTTATTTAGTCACATTGAGAATAAGGAACCCCCTACTCATATCCTCTTTTGCTCGCAAATGGGAGAAATATAATCAACATCATTAATATGTAACATTTTCTATTTTCTTTTCCCCATAGATGGGGAAAAGGTTGTCCACATCACTAATATTATCACATCCAAGGTAAAACATGCCTAAGCTACTAGTAAGCTAATAATATTTAAGTATCTGTACCTCCTACAAACTAATAGATTGATCAAATAGAGTATACTAGAATCATCTGGTTTGGTTAGGACTAGGGAATAATCAAATAATTTCAACATTTGAAATCATTTGATCCGGTCTCATATGATCTTTCATTTTAGGCTTGTTTGGTATGGGGGTAATAGGGGTGGAAAAAATTTCCTCATGTTTTATGTCTTTATATTAAGTATTTAATAATAACGAACATATTTTGAATAAATACCCATTTTAAATTAAAATAATATCTGAAATGGGTATTTATTAGAATAAAAATATTTAATTTTATATAGATTATACAGTATATATAAAATACGAAGGTAATTTTTTACTCCTATTACTTCGGTACCAAACGAGCACTAAGTAGTAATATTTTACTAGGTCACTAGTCAGCAGTTAACACCTAATAATGTATCACTTGATTTATTTAATGTAGTCACGCTTTCACTTTTATTATCACTGACTTATTATGAGGAAAGTAACTTATCAACTTATTACATGAATCTCTAATTATCAATAATGTATTCTAACAATTGTATTTATTAGAAACAACTAGAATTCCATTATGGTAGATCACATGTAGAATGTATATACCACTCAAAGTAATAAGGGAAATAAAAAGGTACAAGAAGTACAAACAGGAAACATTCATAAGAATAAAGACCATAATGCCCATACAACAACCTAAATTATAATTATATTATAACTTCATCCATAAGGCACAAAAATTCACCAAACTTAACAAATTATCCCAATATATTATTAACAATACCATATCAAAAAATTATGACTTAACTCAAATATTTCACAAATAAAGACCAACCATAACCCTCAGGTTTCTAAACCCATTTTAATTTATTTTCACATAATATTAATACTTATGATACTCATTATTTACCTATACATTCCACATGAAACCTTTATCAAATAGTAACCCAAATAACACTTGAATGACCTCAAATTTTCTATAATTAATCCAAAATGACCATTATACCCCCCAAACTCACATAAACACCTCAAAACTTATTGTTATTATAACTTAGGTCATACTCATCTAAACCCCCAACATATTATGTATCAATTTTAATGCTAAGACCATGAAGAATAGAATAACTTACACATTTCCTATAAAAACTCACAAAAAAGACCAATTATCCCCAAGGCTAAAAATTACATATAACCCATGAAAATCTATAAGCTTCCAAAATTCACCAAAATTACATTCAACCACCTCTATATTATTAACATGTAAAAAAATTAATTAAACAATCCACAATACGGCAAATTCCCTATCGTCAAGAGCTCCTTAAGCCCAACACCAATTATTTGAACCTCAAAATGCTCCACCAATTACAATTTCTAGACATAAATAAATCTACCCATATGTGGGCTTATTAAAACAACATAAGACACTATCATGCTTGAGATTTTATGGCGGATCCTAGCAAGGTATAAAATATAGAAATTTCACTTGAAATCATAAACTCATAAAATCACGAGTTTACCAGCTAATACATGAATATAAATAAAAGTAAAACCGAAACATGATTTATAGCTCAAAACGTTCTAACATGGATTACATACAATTAACACATAGCAATAAATAAGCCATAAACCAGAGATATGTATCATTACCAAATGCTACATCGATCTCTAAACAAAATACTCATAATTACCACTTTATGATCACCTAAACAAAATCAACAATATTTAGATAAATGAGTTAGAGTAAGGGTTGGAATAGAAGAGAAAATTAAAGGGAGGAGAATAATCCTTAGGCTTAAATATTGAGGCTTGAATAAGCTTATGAAACCTTCACTAATTGATAGCCTTAACTCATTGTCACTTAAAAACATGCACAAAATAGTTAAAATTAAAATTTTAGAAGTTAAAAGATGAAAAAATGGGGAGGAAAAGAAAGGGAAAGGGAGACAATGAGGGAAGAAACCAAGAATAATGCAACCCAATAATAAGAAGAACAAGAATAAGGCAGAAGAGATGAGGGAGCACAGTAAAAGTTGGAAATTTTATTAAGTCTACAATGACTAACCAAATGGCATAAGCCCCTTACTGATGTCAAAAAATAGGCAAGAGTGAGGGTAAGAAGTTAGATAAGAAGGTTTCTTACAAGCAATGGGAGTAATGTAAGTGATTATAATGGGTAAGAGAATGTGAGATAGTTGGTGGAGTGTGATTGGGATGATTATGGGTTTATTTTTAGTCGAGTGAGCAAGGATAAAGCGTGATCTAATCATAAGGAGTTATGAATATTGAATTCCACCCTCCAAAGAAAGTTAATGATGATTTAGATAAGATAAAGTGTTCAATAATAGGCTAAAAATGGAAAAATAATCAAATAATTTCAAAAATATGAAAATTTAGGGAAACGTGTGGAATCAATCTAGGAACTCAAATATATAAAAAAATACTAGGGTGTAAAAATTGATTTGATTCAAAATAAATTAATAAAAATAAGAATGGTGAAAATTGTTTGACTATGGTTGGCTGAGGAAGGCTAGTATTCGACTGCCAGATGCTTTAATAGAAAGGTTTTGGAGCATAATTGGCTGGTTGATTGTTGATCGGCTGAATTGAAAAATACGAGTTTGAAGGATAGAAAGATAAAAATGAAGGTTTGAAGGGTACAAGTAAGGTGTTTAACCAAGAATAAAGATTAAAGAGAGGATTATAAAATTAATCACCCAATAATTAGGAATAAAAAAATCGAAGGTGTTACACTTTAATCTTCATTTTCATTAGATCAAATAGGATCATATCAAATCAACCCTAATCATACTAGATTAGATTACATGAGATAAATCAAATCGTCATCTCTGCTACAAAAAGGAAAAAGAAAAAAGAACTTGTTAACTTGAATTTGTTTTGTCACTCAGTATGATGTGATGCAGAATGGTGGTTTAGTGAATAATTGGTTTTATGGATGAACTAACACAAAATTATGGGAATAATATATGTTCGGGTTTGTTGATATGGGTTTTAATGGGTGTTGGATATGAATGTGATTATAAAATAATCACAAGCTGCTCTTAATTAAGTTCATGTAGAAAATAATCAGTATGTTTCTAAAATATCACTCACATGGATAAGATAATTTAGAGAGATCCATAGTTTATAGCTCATAGAGATAATATAAATATAGAACAATACAACCCACAGGGGTTTCAATAAGAACAAATACTAATTCATTAACTAAACTCAATTTGTGATAATAAATGTGTTTACATGGGTTTATATAGCATTATTCCCTCACCCTCAAGTTGAATCATCCATTCATACGATAAATTAAAATTTAAAAGAAAAATCACTCAATGTCTACTAATGTCCATTCCACAGTCATAGAAAATAAAAAAGATAAAACACACTCTAAAAGAGTGACAAGCTACTTAATGGCTAAGTAAACTAATTAATAATGACTAATAAGTACTTGTTATCAAGTACTATATATATCACTATTTATATGAATAGTAATGCCTTAATATCGATAAGAAAATCCTACACTTTATTTTATCTGAATAGCCTATGATAAGATAATTTAGCTCAATAAATAATAATATGATAATTAAATTATCCTTGATAAGACCCAACCCTAAGGTGTAGTGTCCTCCAATGTGGCATATTATCCTTCTCTAATGGTATACCATCCTTTAACTTGTAGTGCACTATATATTGCTTGTAGGGTCACATATCCCTTCTATAAGGCACTTTGTAATAACTTATGTAGGGTACCCTCCAATTGTAGGGTATGCTCATGCATCACAATATTTGACCTTGTATAGCATAATCAGACTAACAACCATTCTATAAAACTTTCCTTTTGAGTCTGGGAATAAATTTCTTATCATATAATACTATATTTATTTTCATTAAATTCATCCATCTGGTATTTGCATGATGAACCTTATTTTCATTTTTCTCTCTATTGCTTTAAACTAGAGATTCAATATATTAAATAATATTTTAAAGTGGTCAGGAGGAGCGGAGTACTCATTTCTTCCATTTATCCACCATGGAGAGAAAAAGTGAGGGAGAATACCATGGCTTGATTAGTCTGAAGGTTTACTCAGTGAGCGATGCTTCACAATGTATATAATAGGTGAAGGGTCACTATGTGAAGCTGTTTAAGAGGCCGGTTAAGTCAAAAAATGCAAATCCTTCTTGTGCTTGATACCCTCCCTTATACTTGGACAACTTAGTTCGATTTGTGATTGATGTTACAGATGCCTAAGTTTGAATGGTTGTCATGCCAATGGGTTTGTTCAAAGCACCATGTTTGGATGGGCTGTCGTCGATATTATACTAGTAAAATTGTGATATAGTAGGTAGCAATGTATGCAACTAAGTTCACATAATGTTGAAATAGGTTGGCTACTTGGCAGTTGCAACCAGAGCTAGATCAATTTGGTCCCAAAGAATTCAAGCTAGAGGTGGTTGTTGATTACAGATCAAATAGCATTGTGAATGCTTCAATGAAGATTATATCAAAAGTTTTGGTGGATAGACCGAGACCATTGCTCAACAATCTTATAAGCATTACACAGGCTAGGTTTTTTTTTTTGCTTGGATGGAGTGTGTTATATAATATCTTGCTTTTACAGGAGAAAATGTTTGGCATGCACAAGGAGTAAGGGTGTAGTTGCGTCACTGCCCTTAAAATTGATATCTTGAAATCTTATGATTGCCTTAGCTAAGACTTCATTCAGGACACTACAAACAAGGTGGGCCTACCTAAAGTGTCTATTACTAATTATGCACATTATAACTTCTACATTCCTATGTGTTAATTAGAAGGGAGTTCGTTTCAAGTTGTTCTTCCTATCATAGGGTATTTGTCAGGGCAACCCATTAATTCATTATGTCTTTATTATTCTTAAGGATGTCCATAGTGGTGTTTAGAAGGTAGTAAAAACAAGTAGATAGGGACCAAACATCTCATATGTGTTCCCTGTGCATGGCTTAGTTTTCTTCATAGAGGCTTTAGCAAGCCAAATGAACATTGTCATGAATACATTACAAAATAAAAACTTTATTGTTTTATGAAATTAAGACCCTTAAAAAATATAACGAATAAATATTTTTTGAAACAAATCACTTTTAAAACACTCTAAAACTCTCTTGGTGATTTTAAGCTTTGTAGTCCTATTTAAACTGTTTTAAACTTGTAGAACTTTTGATGATTTTCTATAAATCTTACATATTACTTTTTACCATTTACCTGGATTCTAATTTATCACTTAAAACATATTAAATAAATTTTGTGAAAATACTTTCCATTTTGCGCTTAAACATGCATTTTATGCACTTTCCTGAAAAAATACTATTTATATATGAGAATCTCACGTTACAATTTAAAATAATTACCAATGGTCATGAAAGTTATATTTTTGAGTCCCAAGTTACTCTAAATAATGGTTTTATAAATTTTATTATATTTGGAATTATATTTCTACGTATTTAGAAATTTTGTGGTGAAACTTGATATCTACTTTTAGGTACTTATTTGGTATATTTTTCCTTAACTAAAATTCATGTAGAATTACATGTGACCTTGAAATGATATTTTTAACATCTCCTCAATTTTGTTTATGAATTTTAGAGCTTCTTTTCTCATTACTTTTTCTATTTTATGTGTTCCTATGTCTAGGGTAACGAATAGGCACTTTAAACTATCTAAACTCTATAAACCTTCATAAATCACTACATTTTGATATTTTTGATTGATTAATGACTTAAAAAATGTTATTTTAGATAGTAAATTTATTTGTTAATTTTTAAGCATAATTACTTACAAAAGAGTACCCTTTTGACTTAAATCTTATCTAAACTCTTTGAGATCCAATCCAAGTCATGTATTTAACATAAGATTTATTCTAGATCTCTGATATGTGCCATAAATTGGTTGTTGTCATTCACTCCCCTTGGTGCATGACAATTTTTTAACTATCTTGTATAACCTCCACCGTAGCTTATAAAATATTTCTACATCTTCCTAAACATTCTTACTTAGCCACTAATATTCTTACAAATCCCCCGTGTCTAAAATGCTCACTCTTATCATATCCTATAGAAAGAAAAAACAAAGCTACTATTATAGATCATGAAATCTACCTAATTAATGGATCTAGTTCTAAACTTACCATTCACTTCCCTTTAAATCACGTACGCAACACACACACCCCCTCGCTCACTTACCTCTTCGATTGTGACCTCAATGCATTCAAACCTATCTTTTAAACATATAAGATAAGCTAAGTCATTATCATAAGATTTAATAAACCACAAGATGCACTCTCTCATTCTCATCATGTGTGTTATATAGTGTCCCCTCATTCCTCATTCTTATCCTCATCAAAATTTAAACAAAATTAATGGCGGATGATTATTACAGTAAAATTTCCAAATATCCCAATACATCTGGCATACCACTACTCTTATCCCCCACCTCTTATTATCCACCTTTCCCTATGGTTTTCTAAGGTATTCAAGGGGACTGAAGTTAGCGAAGGTGGTGTGAGCTATGAGAACTTACTACTTGATTCAAGGCTTAGTTTAGTTGATAATTAGAAAAGTTAAAACTTATATTACTAACACCAATTACGGTGCCATATTAAATGGATTAATTTAGGTTTTAAGGTTGTGTATGATTTTTTGAAGCATAGTATGTGCTTTGTGTGTGTAAGCTGAATATAAGTACGCTTGATGGTGTATCAAGATTCTATAGGATATATGGAATTGTTGAGAAACGATGGTTTGTGGTTGGTTGCTTTAACATGTGCTTTTAATGTAAATATGAGTTGGTGGGTTGAAAATAGATGCCATGATGCTTTTGATATGTTTAGTATGAATTCTCATTAAATTTAATATGGAATGTTGTAATAAGTGTCGTGGCATGTTTTTTTCATAGGAAAATCATGAAATGGATGGTATGTGGATAACTTATGAATCATGTGAAGCTATGGAATGAAAGGATGAGAAGTTAAGTATATGTGTTGCGTGGGGTATTTGTCTACCAAGCCTTGATGGTGCTATGTTCGGATATTGTTATTTTTAAGTGCTTTATCATATTCATTTATATGATTAGGCTTAATTTGACATATAATATGTCATTAGTTGGATCAATATGGCAAATGTTATACTAAAAATAAGATTAGAAACCGAAAGAGCAAAATTGGAATTTGCGTGCAAACTCTAAAAATTGGAGACCATATTAGTGTTAATCATGTAATTAATATTTTATGCATAGAAAAAAAAACAAAAAAGGTTATGAGCTCTGTGACCGTGGTTATGATTTGAGGACGACATTGTTTCTGTTTATATTGCAAACAAAGAGCATCTCTTGGATGTTCCACTAGTAGTGTTCAATTAATTATAGATGAATGAGTATGAATAGTATATGGTCTTAATTGTATGTGGTTATATAAATGACTATCGTTTTTCAATTAACATGTGTATAGCTAAATGTTTTGTATCATGTATTACCGTGATACTTTTATGTGTTCCATGCGGGCTTTTCATATTGGTTTTGTATAATGGGTTACTCAGTACTATAGTATTGATGGATTCCATTTCATGGTCCCGTGCCTATTCAATGATCATTCTTTACTTTGCATGACTACTTTGAGGTTAATGTTTGATGGATTATTGTATGGGTTGAGAGTTAGGACTCTGTGGGGGTTCATCCGATATCTTTTGATCCAAACATTTTTGAACTCTTATTATCTTATGTATTTTCTTTTCACTGGATTTTGGAATCACACAAAATTGGTTTATTTGGAATGATGTTTAAGTTATTTGAATCCTTTTTCTACTTTTATCTTTATAATTGTATTATTACTTTAATTAGACATAGGTTTAGCCTTAGCACTTAGTATAAAAATGGTAGACGATGTCAGACTTATGCTAGATGTGGTGGTAACACCCTGCTATTTTTGTAACAAGCGCTTTCGCATAATGAAACTTTTAAGTAGTAAATTTAGGGGGTGTTACAAGTTATTATTAGAGATTTTCGTTTTCAAATAATTTCTTATGTTTTCAAAAACTTATGTTCTTAAATATTTAGAAACCTAGATTAGTTTTATGAGGAAGTGTGGTGTTGGTCTCAGTTTGGCTGTATCTTTAGTTATTACAAGTTGATTCTAATGTGAATAGTTATTTGGTACTTCTCTAGGTGCCTTTATTATGTCGTATTTGCTATGTAATTGCTTCCAAATGTGCCTTAAACCTTTCATATCCTCAATTCTAGGGCAACATGACTCAGAACACAAGATTGACATGTATGGAGGATCTCATTATCACAATGGCTAAGAGGGACTTATGTCACCCACCACCTCCACTGCCTTTCCAGATACCTATCCACATCCCTGCATGGGATGACTGGTTGCAAAGGGCATGCTTACAATCATTGCCAACCTCCATGGGTATTGAGGAGCCATTAGTTATGGAGTATTAGATTTTAGAGTTCCATAATATATTTTAAGCTTCGGAGTGTCCACTTGATAAGAAGGTGAAGGTAGTTGTATACTTCCTGAAGGGTCGTGCTGACGAGTGGTGGGGCAGTCAACGAGTACTAGATGCACCCATTGAGACTTGGGAACACATGGTATGACCGATGAGGGACCATTTTTGCTTGACCAATATTAAGATGTGACTATATGATAGATTCATGGCACTTTGCCAAGGTTCCTCCATAGTTGAATTGCACTACTTATAATTCACTGACTTAATTCGTTTTGCATTAGATGTAGGGGCAGATGAAGAGATGAAGATGCACTGATTTGAGATGGGCTTGAATGCTCGTTCTAGGATTTGCTCTTGAGTTCTTCCTTCCCCACCTTATTTGACATGTTTGAGAAAGCGACTAAGGTTGCAAAGGCTATTCAGATCAAAGTTAGTGATACTTCATGGAATAATAAGAAGCAAGAGGTCCCAACTGGTGATTGTAGGATTCATCCCTATTCAGGAAGAGTTTGGGGTGGTCAGCACCATAGTGGTCAAGGTGGCTTCTTTAGTAAAGGGGGCTGAGGGTCGGTTAGACATTACCACTATAAGCGTTGTAGGTGAGACCACTCAGGAAGAACTTGTGAGGGTTTGTTAGTCCGGTGCTACAATTGCGGCAAGCATGGCCATGGGACTTTTGAGTGATTCTAAGCACCTCGAGATAGAGTTTATAGGATAGAGGTGTGACCATCTAGGTCGGCTACCTACTAGTGTAGAGGACCACTCGACCAGCCAACAACTCATGGAGTAGAGATAGTAAGGACAAGGCTCTAAACTATTGCCCATCGCTGTAAGGTAATGGTATTGCATACGGATCCGACACTGGTGTGCCCAAAGGGACCCCACTTTTGGGGCAATCTATCTTAACGGTTGATCAGAGGTAGATACTAGGCTAGGGGCCCGGAAAACCCTCCACTTGGTATTTAACTATCTTGCTTTGATTGCCCGAATTGTTAACTTTAATGTGTTGCATGTTGAATTGTTCTCGTGGTAGTTATGATAGGGTTAACGCTATAGGTGTAGTCACTTGTATGCTATATGGACCTTGTGTGCTTAATTTGTGTGATGTGGTATGAACTTTGAGGGCAAATTCATTTTTTAAGAGGGTAGTAATGTAATACCTAAAAATATTATTTAATATTTATATTTTAACATATTCCTTAAATATTAATCTAATTAAGTTGTTAACATTTAATCTACAAATCTAGATAAATTTCTCAAATAAATTTATTCTAATTAGTTATTTTTTATTATTTTGATCCACCTTAAATCTATATATATTATGAAGGGAAGACTTGGATATGTAGTTAAATATATCCTTTGTGAAGCGAATACATGTGGTGATGGATTAGCTTCTTTAGCCACTAAGCATGCTTTGAGCACTCATAGGTTCGCTTCACCTTCGAATGGGGTTATATACGTACTTTGCAAGACACGTATGGGTGTCAAGACACTGCCTAAATAATACAGACACAATCCTCATAATCTCTAAAAAAATATATTTTAAAGTATACTCTAATCAAAATTAATTATATATTTAATATACATTTTTAATAAAAGTTATAACCTTTATCATTCATAATAAAGGCATAAGTCATAAGCAATTGTAAACGATATCCAATATTTATTTGCTTCTCATCCTCTATCATTTTTTAACTCATAGAGTATGTTTGATAATTATATTATTTGTATATAAATTATTTTATTGTAACTAAAATGGTTCATAAATATTTCAACCACTCACTAAGAGCACCACGAAGCACCCCATCCATGCATGTAATACGCGTTTTACTTGAATGATATATATTTTAAATAACAAATATACCCTTTATAGAATAATATGAATTTGATGTTCTCTAACGGTGTCGTAGAAAATTATCATTTTATCTATTTTTTAAATTATTTGTATATCACATTAGTAATTATAAACATAAAGTATCATGCTATTAGTAATACGATTAGACAATTCTTTTCAACTAATTATTTAATTACACGTGTCAAACATATCCTTAATGTTAAAAGTTTGATTTGAAAAAAAAAAAAATCTTACTAGCCTATAGTCAATGGGATATGATCGTTTTACTTATATTTCGACGTACACATGCATTTGGTTTCTTATTAACAATAGTGCTGTACTGCTACGTGTCTAAATTTAAAATTCGAACAAAAAACTAAATTTATTAAAATAATATATGTAGTGGTGTACTAACTTTGTTAATAATTTAGTAATAAAACTACAAATTCTATAAAAAAAATTTGGCACAAAAAGTACAACAAATTTATCATCGATCTTATCATGGTTATTAATATTGTTATTGCTCTTTTCATTATAATAAAAAAATATTATATATTTTTTTGTGCCATATTTTTGTTTTACTATGTATTGTTTATTTAGTTTTTTTCTACCTATCAATAAACACTATTATACACATTTTAGAAAAATTTGGATTTTAATTTAGGGGTACAACATTATTAATTAAAGTTGGGGTGATGAGGCTCCTAAATGGCTAGCAGCCATATAGCTAGTATTAGGAGAAAATTATTTGTTTTATAATGTATATGATAAGATTTTTAAATATAATATTTACATTAATTTATATTATAATTTATTTAGTTATTATTTTAATTAATTTATTAATTATAAAAATACCAAAAGATACAAACAATAATGTAGCATTTATTAATACTCTTACTTTTAGTAAAATATTTTTTATTTTAAAAGTATAATATAAAAAATATGTAAGCCTTATACTATGAAATAGGTGATGTACTATAAAAAATGGTAATAGAAATGCAACTTAATTGTAATCATAGAAGCTCCATACTAGTTAATTTCAACTATTAAAATGATAGTAAATACTCAATACTCCATTCAATGCAAATAATGTATAATTTTAGCTTATTTATTTATTATTTTCTAAGCATTTTTATAGTGGTGAGATAAATGAGTAAGGACATTTTCTCTCAGATTTTTATTGATATTATATCATATAAAACATATTTTATTATAAAAAAATAAATGAGTTATTATTATCATTATCATCATCATCATCATCATCATCATCTTAATCATAACTCTTTAAATATTATTATTACGCATATAAATCATCATTATTTATAGTATTATAATAATTATTAATTTTATATTATTCTATATTATGATCAATATTTTATTGATTTCATCATATATAAAAATAAAGTAAAGAGAATAGGTAATAACATATTTATTTAAAAAAAAGTGAAGAGAACAAACATTTAATGCTTATTTCAATTAAAAAATATTTGTAATTTTACAATAAAAATACAAATGGTTGAGTTTTATGACAATCAATTTTTTTTAATAACATTATATACATAATAAATATATGCAAGCCATTGTATCTAATTAAAATTACATAATATATACTAAATAACTATAAGATAATTTAATATACTAATATTTTATCATTTATTCTACATCTTAATGGAAGGCTAATTCTACTATGACAAAAATTAACAAACTTAACATTTCAAATCTTAAGATACTAAAAAATGTTTTTTTATAAAAAAAATTTAAAAAGTAAACAGCTAAAAATGTATTAAACCTAACAAATTAACATTTAAGAATAAAAAAATTAAAACAAAATAAAAATAAAAAAGTAGGATATATAATTTAAAAAATAAATTTAAGGTTTTTACTTCTAATTTTATTAGGTTTTTAATTTTAAAATTGAAAAATTTTAAAATTTCTTTGTTTATTTTTTAATTTTAAAATATGTTTGCTTCTTAATTTTTCTAAATTTTTAAAATAAAATAGTTTTCTAATAAATTATCAATTAAACCGTACTTTAGTAGTAAATTAAATATTAGTAAATATAATTGTGTGTGTATATTATATATATATATATTTTATTTTTTGTACAAAAATAATAATATTTTTATGGGATAAAAAAATTATATATATAACTTCGAAACAAAATTTCTCTTTAATAGGAACAAATACCAATCGATGACTGTCTCGTTGAACGATACAAGGACTGATACCATGAAATAGAAACATGTACCGTTTATCCAACAAGGACTGATAAAAGAAAAGAAAATTGGCGTTTTCAAATTTGAAATCGGTCATACCAAAATACTAAAATTAGATGGCAGTGCGGGCACCAATAAAAATTCAAAGCGAGAATTATTTAATAAAAAAAATAAAAATAAAGAAAAGGTGAAATGAAAACAGCACAGACCCCATGAAACCTTAATAAAAGCAGGCTTGTCTACAACATTCTCTACCCCCGACCTTTCTCTCTCTGTCGCTTCTCTCCTCTCTTTTTTTCCTCCTTTTCCCAGCGGTAGGGTCCCACGGCCTGCAAGCCAGCAGAGCTCAACTGGGGTCGGACCAGTGCCCTTGCCCTTCTTTTTATAATCCAACCTTCCTCAAGCAGCAACGTCCATCCATACGTCTGACGCTCTCGCCCATCAACATCCTTCACTACTCACTCTGTTCTGTCCTCTCTTTTCTCCCTCTTCCACTACGGCTCCCATGGCGGAAACTAAGGACGATGGAGGCTACTGGCTACCGGCTCATTTTCTTACTGATGACGACTTCCTCACCGGGGCCGAAAACCTGAAGGACTCAATTAACTTGTCTGTTGGACGGAATGGCAACATCCCTAAAGGGTATTTTGACCCGTTTCGCTATTCCTCTGCCCTCGACTCGCCGGTTGAGTCTGTCGTTAGTTCAACTGAGACTGATAGTGACCAGGATGAGTTCGTTGCTGAGTTGACTCGCCAGCTTGCCGAGTCCTCCCTCCACGACACTCGTAAGCTCAACAGTGGCAACGCTCATGGAACCCATACCTTCTGCATAAACCGAGACCCCTATGAAGTAAGTCCTGTTCCGTCTTTTGTTTTTTCACTTTTGCTTTTTAGTCCAGAATTTGCGGGGTAACGATGCGGAATAGATCTGACACTTTTTCGGCTTTTCCAGAAATCAAGAGTGTTGGGCTCGTCACCACAATCAACCTTAACTGGATTTGGAGGCTGGTCCGAGCGCAGCCACCGCAACGGTCTGCCTTCGGCGACGTCGCCGACTTCTCCGCTCGGGGTGAGCCAAGAGGCATGGGAGCTTATCTACGCGGCAGCTGGACAAGTAGCTCGTCTTAAAATGAACGCACAACTGCAGCAGAAGGGTTTACTTGGTCCCCTACAAAATCATTGTCAAGTTCCTAATACCCACCTCACTGGAGGCTTCGTCTCTAACCCGGCCCTTTACCCTGAGTTTTCTCAATACAATCAGGTAAGACTTGAGTGTTACCGTGCTTGATTACTTGCATTTTTTTTAAACGGTGAGATTGTGCTGAATCTGGGTTGTGATTGATGATATATGGTGTTGCAGACTAAACAGGCGAAACAACTTGGGCGTCCTATTTGGGGAGTGGGACAGGGGAAAGATCAGGGATGGTACTGTCAGCAAATACAGGCTAGAGGGAGAAGCGGTGGTTGTTTGGGAATTGACAGCGGAAGGTGCGGTGGTGCATTGGGTCAGCCTGCATGGCCTCCTCTGAGAAACAACCAGATTCAGACTGGCTCTGACATGAGAGCGGTGGTCCTTGGTGGTTCGGCGCCTGCGGCTAAGAAGAAATCTACTGGTACTGGCGTTTTCTTGCCTCGTAGACCCACCGAGACGCGTAAGAAGTCAGGTATTTAACCCGAGTAATTTCCTCTCGTTACTTTTTGCCGCGACTTTTTCGTGATTGTGTGGTGCAAGTTCAAAATGGGTTTTGGCGTAACCTCGTTTTAGCTGTAACTCTGTTTAGGGTTTTGTCTGTTTCCTCGACTCTGCTCTTTGCAATATTTCCACTGGATTTTAGGTGAAATTGTTTCGAAATCGGTGTTCCTGTTCTTTTTCTTTTTTCTGGCCGTTTGCATTCTGTTCCCACGTCTCAGTCGTTTCCTGCGCCGCTCAACTTTCTGCGTTCCCTGCTCTTAGAGATCTGGGCATTATATATTGGGTGTCTTCTCTCTCACTTGTTCAGATCTGTTCTATTATCTTGCGTTTACACCTATTCTGTATAGATCAACTTCTTTAGATTTGTGGTATTTTGACATTACTCTTGTTAATATCTGTGATTAGGCTGCCCAACTGTTCTACTTCCAGCAAGAGTAGTTCAGGCGCTGAATCTGGACCTCGATGAGATGAATGCACCTCCTCAACCAGGCTTTACTAATGCCTATGTCCCTGATCATGGTATCTTACTGCTGCTGATTATGCTACATGAGTGATACTTCAGCATTCAGTCTTAAAACAACTTTGTGGTTGTTGATTAAATCTTTGTGGTTGATGATTAATTTTGTACAGATATTTTGATGGCAAGAAGGAACGCTCTTTTAGCACAGCAGAAGCAGAGGATGCTAAGAACTGAAGGTGCAATGATGATGGGTCATGAATCTCGTCTGCCTCAGGACTGGACTTACTAGACAGACCTGTGATTCCCATTTGGCCCCTCTCCATAGGAGTTGTTTGTTCGCCGGGGGGGGGAGGAACACAGAATGGTAGGGTTGAGAGATATTTTAGGGTTATTTTATGATGGATGAAAAAGAAAAGGAAAAAAAAGAAAAAGAGAAGTAAGATATGAAGGAAAAAAAATGGAAATGGTAAAAGAGTGAAGATGATGAAAGAAAATAAGAAGATATATCCACTTTTTTGAAAGGAGATACAGCTCCTTTTTGGTAAATGACAGTAAAGGGGGTTACTAGTCGTACTAGTTTGTAGTTAGTGGGTCTAGGCAGGAAGCTTATTTCGATTTGGTTTTTTGGTATATGTAATGTAATGTAATAAAATTGAAAGCTTTGGGTGGGGGGAATTTATCCAAGGGTTGGTAATAGTTGGTAGGACATGGAAAGAATGGTGGTGGGGGGGATCTGCTTGATATGAATTTTTTTTATTTGTTTCCCTGAATGAAAAAAATTCAAGCGTGACCCCTCGTATCTTTTGTAATAGCCTCTGGTAGATTGGAAAATTGGAATAACAACTACTACTGCCAAGTATCTTTTGCGACTCTTTCCTTATTGCGTTTGCTAAGGCCGGGACCAAACGTGAAGGGGAGGAAATCGGATATGTTTTTGTCTGTTTATTTAAACCTAATTAATCGAGAAAAAATAGTATGGAGATTGGAGTGTGGTCTGAAATCTTTGACTAATCTCTTTTAGTTTAGAAGTGCGATAGCGTCGAGAAAAGTTTTGGTAAACCTGATAAGCTTTTGATTTTAAGAAAATACGCGTCATTTGGAAAAGTTGCGAAAATGTCAATTGTTTTCATCGGTTAATTTTGCTGCCTCATTCTCTGGTGAAATTTACTCTCTACCTCGCGTGAATTTTTATCGTTCTTTCACCAGGGAATTTTGATGGGATGTATATTGACGTTATTAGTGACTTTCCTCTATTTTTCTTGTGTTGTCCGATGATTATAGCTTTTATCATCAGAAATATGAGGATAAGGTATGGTTGTAAAAATAAATGGATATTTTTTAATTTGATAGAAAGTTATTGTTCTGTTACGGTTTGAATGTTTATATACCTTTTAAACTAAGAAGACTTAACTTTTACTTTTTATAGTAGAGAGATAAATTGTTAAATGTTTCTATAAAATTACAAAATAAGCTATCGATGTAAATTTTTAAAAATTTGATTTTATTGTTAAATATTCTTATAAAATTTCAAAATAAGCTTTTTAAACACTTATAATAAGTAATAAATTAAAAAGTTTTTCAAGCTATAACATATTAACTATAATTTAAATGTATTATGATGACATATATAGAATATTGATGAATTATAATTATATAGAATAAATAAAAATAAAAACAAAATATTAATTATAATTTAGACGAAGAGGTTTATTTTTATCGTAAAGTTGTGTGGATGATATTAATACTTATTATATTATTATAATAATTTTTGTAATATATGGAACATATACATGTATATTTTAATATCTAAAATTGTCAGGTATTTTTTATAATAGGGCAAATACTATTTAAGTATGAAAATTTGTGTCATAGGTTAAAGAAATGGATAGAATTCATAAGATGAATTTGATTATTAAAGTTTCTAGACAAAAAAAATGAGATAGGGATTAGGTAGAATTTCTATAATATATAAAAAAGGTGAAACATACCTATCGAAAGTTTTCGTGATACAATTACCTAATAGATTGATTTTCCCCTCTTTTTTTTTTAATTATTATTAATGTTGAAAATAATAACGGAGAATGATAAGTGATATTCAGAAATGACAAATTATAAACAAAGGTATATTATTTTAGATAAGTTGACAGAAAATAAAGTTCCATTTGTTGATAAATTTATCACAGCTAACGTAAAATCACAAAAATATCATACCGCTTCTAAAAAATTAATTCGAAGGAAATATAAGTACGAAATGATATATTTATAATGCTCAATGAAAGCTTAGGTCTAAAGAAATAGACGGTCAAACAATATTACAACATGTCATTAGTGTATTGGTTGAAAATCATTATTTTCGATTACATCGAAGTGAGTTGCAATCAAATATTCAAAGTGAGATGTATATATTAATATTTTACATATATTTTATTTTATTTTACAAATGAATTGCATGTATAAGACAAATATATATAAAATGTCTTTACTTGAAATTGTTGGACTCATACCAACACAATTTAATTTCAACGTTTTTTGTGCATATATGTCATATAAAAAAGGAGGAAAATTATTTGTGAGTAATTAAGAGGTTGAAGATCTTAATGGATCATCTATGATTCCAACCACCATTATTACTAATCGAAAACTTGTTCTCATTTCAACTCTAGAATGCTTTTTTCCCACTTTAAAATATTTATTATGTAGGTTTCATATTAATAAAAATGTGAAATAAGTGCCAGAAAGTCTATGGTCATTCATCATCGCAAGTGGTTTTATGTAACAATGAAAAAATATGATAGATGCACCAGATGAACAAATATATGAGGAACAACTCTTATTACTGGAGAAGTATTATAGAAACACGCATAACCTAATTTTGTATCTAAAGATGAATGGACTACAACCATATAAACACAAAATTATTTCTGCTTTATTCTATTATGTGTTTCATATCCGTCATATTACAACAAATATGTATAATTTATATTTTACCTCCCAATATAGTTTCTCTTACATCATTCTACTGCTAAAGTAATATACTTCTTTTTTTTGTTAACAGGGTTGAAAGTACCCATGGATCTTTAAAGAGGTTTATAGAGACATCACGGACCACCTTTAACATAGTATTAAAATAAACACACATGTTTCTAAAATAGTAACATGATGAGATCAAAGCATTGCTAAAATGTCTCAATTTAATACTCATCATTTTACTATAAGTGTCATTTATACTAATTTAAGAGGTCACATCGAATTATATGTAATGGAGTTTGTAACACTCCCATTTTTCCTACTTAAAAGATTCATTTTGCAGAAGCATTACTATATTACAGAGTGTTACAACTATACTCTACATAATTTCGGCTTCCTTACCTTTTTTGTGCCAAGTGCGAAGAATAAAAGAAACTATGACCAACGTAAATTGCCAGAAATAAAATACCATACATAGATATAAGTTACGGGTAAATAATATTAGTACAACAAGATGACCAAAATATAGAAAGTGACATAAGTGTATAAAGGATAACCGATTATAACCAAAAAATAACATTCGAAGGCACAACACTAGTTTTCCCTAACTCTTAGACTCTAAGACCCACTCTGAAAATGAGACTTCTTTCCAAAGACTCCCCTTATCCTTCCATTCTTATACGCTTCATGCCACTCCATGACCCTTAAGTAGTCACAATACCTCATAAAAGACACCATACCCACATTTCACATAATCATACAGAATCTGAAAAACATACTTGTATACAAAGCATGTACTATAACCACAAAGAACATTAATAGGACAAAGTATATAAGCATCAATTCCTAAGCTCAATAGTAAAACATGCTAGTTAACTTATCATTATTTCAAGGCACAAGAGACATATCTGATCAATTAAATAGATTCAAACACAATGGTAGGACACTAAGACAACTATTGAACCAACAATCCAAAACAATATCAAGGTAGGGAATTGAGGTGTCTTCCGGACTAATAAGTCCAAAAAAATTATCAAGGTAGGGTACTAAGGCATCTACATAACCAATAAATCCAAGTAATACCAACGTAGTGCACCGAGGCATCTACTGTACCAACAAATCCAATTAATACCAAGGTGGGGCACTAAGGCGTCTACCAAATCAACAATTTTTTTTTCTTACACAATAGGTGCTTCTATTTCTACTTATTCAAGGGGGATGCAATCAACCTAGGTACATTGAGGTACATCCAGTCATATTGGTGCCCGAAGGTGACATAATACCCTTACCTCATACCCAGGGACACATCGGTATGCCTGGTCATCCTGATGCATAAAGGCTACACAATATTCTCCAACCTTAATCACCTATTGCTTAAGTATCGATAACCCTTATAGGGCCGGTAGGTTACCTATAAGATAGAGTAGGGCATTTACCGGGATACATTGGCACACCAAAGAACCAAACTAAACAAGGGCTAATACCTTACCACTAGGGTAACTAATCCTAGAGAGCAAATCTTTCTCAACTTGAGGTCTTCTACTCTTAGTATTAATATTTTATGAGGTGATCACATAAGTCACATACGACACAAAAATTTTCATTTTCCATACTTAATCTTTCCCCCCTTTTAATTCCAATTATTGAGTTAAACCCTAAGTTCATAGGTCTATGACGAACCAAGTCAACGTTAAGGCCAACCGATCAATAGTCTAAGGCCATCCTAGCATCCAGTTATTTGTAAAAGATATATTAGGTCAAAATTACCATAATTCCCTTCAAAACCCTAGTTTCACCATTTTATTCATTTCAGTGCCAAACATTATCATTACAACATATTTTTCACGAGCAGGAAAAAAGGTAATATTCTACATTATTTTAGCATGTAGGCGGTGTTTGTATTTTGATGATTAACTGTATTTTTTACTTTTCATGCATTTAGTAGGTTACACCCACAAAACCATAATCTTGTAACTCTCGCATATCACATCTTTCATGCGGTATGTACGTACACATTTAAAGTAGAGAACATCATTAAATAGGATTATTATCATCACATTACTTGTAGGGAAATACCTCTCACCCTAGGTCATGTGAATATATTTTATCATAAACTAACCTTAATCATACGTGTCTACTTCCATGCGAATCATTGTAACCCAAACTACCATGCATTAGCAATGTTGAGACCTTTATCATGGAATTTGAATAATAAATTTACAAGAATGAAAATCCCAACAAAACCCTAGACATGCGGACATAAATCATATGGCATATTACCATGCACATAACTCAACTTTCAACAATTTGACACATCATCCCCTCAACATGTTATTATTTTATCATGCACACCATAATACTTGAAAAGTATAAAACCCTAGAATTATTCTTGGTCTAAACAATCCTAGCATGCTCGTAGATAAATTCTATCATCTTATAAGTGATTGGATTTACCTAATCCAAGCTCCCACAAAATGAAGTATTCTCCAAGGTCCTCAAGAACTACCTAGGAATTTAACATCCAAACATATATGTATTAGCATTTAATATTGCACAATAATGACCCAAAATTACTAAAACAACTCAAGGATTACTAATCGATTAAAAAAAGGCAAAGAAATCCACTGAAAACTTGATCAAAAAGAGAGTATGGCTTTCGTGGTTGATACCGAGAAGGAGACGTGGAACAACGTTAGCTTAAGCCATTGCTAGGGGCCGCAAATGGAAGGAATGGGAGGTAAAGGGGACAGGAGAATAGTTATCAAGGTGCATCAAGGGGGAGGATAAGGTGGTATAAAAATCAAAGAAGTGGGGAGAATCTTTGGTGGATAATGGTGCAACAACAAAGGGGAAGCTTTGAAGGTGAAGAGATAGAGCTTCGGTGGGTTTGGTCGAAGGGAGGAGGGGTGGAATGGTGGTCTTGGCCGAAGGAGGATGGTTGGAACTGTAGGATTGGTTGGTCAAATGAATCGACATATACTTCCATATATTATTACCTGATATAATATGTTAGAAGATGAGAGTTGTGGTTTCAGAGCATTGGTATATATTATATCAAGAGATATTAGCTAGATGAAACTTGTATGAGAATGTGTTTGTATATGATATCGTTTATCAAGTTCTCAATACTATTGTCCACTAAGAAGGGCCAACTCCAATGACACACTGGAAGGAAATGTTAGATATTGTTCATGTCATTACAACCCGTTACCGTATGTTATTTGCATGTTACTTGTTAAATGAGTGCAATTTATTTCCACCTTTAGTGGTGCAAAATAGAATTCAGGGTCCTAAAAATTAAGTGACCATATGATTTTTGCAAGACATGAATCACTATATATTCCTATGTGCATGTTTTATATCTTTTTTTCCCATATTAATATTAAATCAATGTTAGTTCTTATAATTTTTTTTCATAGGTTTATCTTTTGGATAATTTTTCACTCCTACCACTACATACAAATTGGAACAGATACTGTAATGGCAACGTTTTAACATGGAATACACTATATTCTTCAAGATTCCAACTAACTAGGAGGATATAGTATGGATCAACTTTATTAACCGACTTATCGACAAATAATGATAGGCCGATCAACCATATTAGATACCCAATTGCTTTTTCCTCATCTTATAACCAGTATGATTCATATATGTCTTGTAGCCATTTAAATGGAATTCCTCCCTTTCTAGTGACTTCATTCACTTGCACCTCTTCCATCCCAAACAACACACTCATTACACCAATAACTTTGTCACATGTGTCAATTGTTTTTTCTAAATATTATGGATGACCATCAACTTGTATCTTTAGTATATGATGTATGTCTAAAAGGACGATTGCCATTTCACCCCATGACATATGAAATCTATTGGTGTCTAGCTGCCATCTCTTGATAAATGTTGATATAAGTGGCACATTGGCATGTTCAAATATGCAGGCTGGAAGGTATGACAACCTAATTTGACGTATGAGAGCGATCATCCTTTCATTCACGCTTCCAAGAAAAGTTTTCAACACCTCTTGTATAGCGTGGATCTTCAGACAACCACGATCTTAAAAAATAAAAGAAACAGACATAATAAATATATGATAGTTTACATATAAAATAAGAAATAATAATGCTAAACTTACATTTCCTAACCATGAATCTAAAGCGGCATGACCACAAAGCTTGGGATCTAATCAGGGATCATTGGACCACCGGAACATGGCTCAAGTAAGTACCATTCATTCTTCAATTGTATATCTCGTTCATTCACTAGCATCACCATCATCCTTATCATCATCATCATCGTCATCATCATTGTTGTTGTCATCATCATCATCATCGTGGTCGTCATCATCGTCGTCATCATTATCATCATAATCATGATCATGATCATCATGAATGTGGGTTAATGACGCCGGTAAATCTAATGATGATCTAAAACCACCCACGCTAGTTGTGTGAATTGAGGATGATAGTACTCCTATGTCATTCAGTGTCGGTAACTTAAGAAAATATATATATTCTATAGATAATAGAAACCTCAATACCTCGAACCTCAATATCCCAAACCTTCATATCCCGAATGTCCAAACCCTGAAATGCCTATATCGGCCATAAATGATGGATGACTTGCATAGTTTACAAATGTTGGAATAATAGGAGCATCATAAATAGACATTGGTTGTTTGGAGCTTCTTCAGATTCTTGTTGACGAATTTTTTTACCTCATTGTAATGCTTTAGCAAGAGATTTTCTAGGACTTCTTAGATGAGACATCGGAGCTGGTTGTTCCGTAACATTTCTATTACGTCATGAAGAAGTAGTAATATGACTATCCTCGGTCTTATCTACTACTCTATCTTATTTATGACTCATATAAATTTCAATAACAAAACTACGTCAATTAAAATTAAGTACATAAATTGTAGGTAAATAGTCATCACATAAATAAAAAGTAAATACATAGATTAGAGAAATGTAATTGTTAGATATTATAATATCAACTCATATTATGATAGCCAAAGGGAGATATATATACACTCAACCTTATAACTAAAATGTAATAACATTTTATATTAATTTTTACAACAATGATCAATTTATTTTATAGCTTAGACCAAAAAATATATTCAAAGATTTAAATAAAAATTATATAATTTTTATAAACAAGTCCTATAAATATTTTATTAAAATAAAACCCTATCAATGAACTATCAAAAATTACATTATGTAACAAACTCAACAAAAATCATCAATACCCGCCATGATAAAACAATCATGCACACAAATCTTAATAAACCTAATAAAATAAAATAAATATCTATATAACATCTATTTAAACATTTATATCTCCTAATACCTTTAACGTCATATAATCTCTTAAACTAAATCTCTATTTATATTAATAAAAATAACTACTAAACATTTATAAAGTCATAATACTTCAACAATAATTTTATTATTTACTAGTAGTAGTTTAGTATAATATAACAACCAAATATACTTAATTATTCAATTATTAGCGGTATATTTGAAAATCCATCCCACAGGTAGTCTTTAACAAAATCCTACACTGTCACCTTTCAGTTTTACTTAATCTCTTACCGATTCACCCATGTTTTTTCCTAAATCTTAAAAGTAAATTTATGAAACTATAACCCTGTCAATATAATAAATATATAAACAAATATAATACAATTATCTAATTAGTAATCGATATATAAATATATAAAATTATAAACAAATCTAATAAAATTATAGTCACATACATATATAAATAGACCTAAATATATAAATGAATCAAATAAATATAATAAAAATATAAATAGATGTGATAAAATTATAATCACATATAATCAATATAACATAAGTAATCGGATCTGCAATTTTGTCGGCCAACCACATCAATGACATCCTTATCCATTCCATACCCCTAGCAATGTCAAAATATGACGGCCTCTCCCCACAAACTGGGGTAAGCTTTGCTCTTACCATTCCCACAACAACGACAAGGTATCCATACTCCCCCAAATATTCAAAAAATTAAAAACCCACACTATTTCTTAAAATTAACCAGCGGAACTATAAATTAATAATCCACACAGGGATAATTTTTGTCGTTTTTCTTACCCATGCAATGGAAAATTTTGAGATTTCTCTCACCCACGAGTGTGATAATTTATGCCGGTACTTGTGCCCTCCCTGAAACAACAATTTTTGTCGATACTCATCCCCTAAAACAACAATTTGTGCCAACACTTACCACCCTATTGATGATTTATGCTTGTACCCTCCCCTAGCAATGGTGAAAAAATAAAAATTAACTTGTCATGTCGTTTGTGAGAGAGATGCTTTAAGAGAGAGATATATAGAAGAGAGAGAGAAGGGGGGGGGGAGAGAGAGAGAGAGATACTAGTGAAAGAGAGTGAGAGTGAGAGAATATATATATGAAGTCATTTGAGGACTCCTATCTCATCTTTAGGGTAGCTACCCCTAGAGAGTAAATCCTTCCTAATCTAGAGGTCTTCAATTTTAATTATTAATATTTTATCAAAGTGATGTGCAATCACATATAAGGCACATAAAATAAACATTTAATATTTATGCACTTTTTTAATTCAAATTATTTAAGTCAACCCTAAGATTGACGATCAAAGATAAGTCAATAGTTAACAGTAAATGTCAACTAAAATCCACTAAGGCTATCCTATGTAAAATTATTCAACTCATAGGTATATTTAGTCACAATTAACTAAAATGCCCTTAACAATGAGTATATTTAAAAACTCTAAATCTATTTTAACTCTAAAAAAATATGTAATTCACACCTAAGATTTTATGTCCTAAAACAAACATATGGACATGCTTAAAATAAAATTAAAACAAGCATGAAGGCATAGAAACCCTAGATCCCAATGCACAAATAGGGCAACTAAGTCATTTCACACCTAAACTTCATGGTACATGGTTATACACTTAAGCATATGATCATACACTATAAAATCATGCTTAGAAAAGTTAAAACAAACAAAACACTACATAAAAACCTAAAATTAGAGGGCAAAATTCATCATTTCAAAACATATTCATCAATGGTTAATTGCATATTCATCAATGACCAATAACATATTCATCATATACTAAAAACAAATTGGTCAAAGTCCTAATGGACATAAAACATGTTAAAATCATACAAATTGATCAATCATCCCAATTTTCATGCTTATACACATATGATGACAAATTAAATATATCATACTAGATTATCCAACACCTAATTTCATCCATAACATATATATTAATTGAAGGGATAAAGTGAAACTTATGCCGAGAAATAATCATGACATATGTAAAATGATATTTCTACCCTTAAAGCATTTAAAACTTAAATCATGCAAAACTAAGTGTATACATGATCAAATAGTAGCATATTATGTATCGAACTTTGAGCAAAACATGTGACAAATCTAATGGTAAGCTAAAAAATATTAAAGGATGTCTCATTAAGGAACATAATGCCCTCGAAGAACTAGCCCTACAACACAAGGATACATATTCAATAACTTTTAACCTCATTATAGCATGCTATCATACATATATTAAAATACATAAATTAAGCACTATCTTGAATAAATTCACACAATCATATACTAAGAAATAATAATAATAGTACATGTTGCATGCATATTTTTCATGGAATTACAAGGATGTATGAATTATACTTAAGCATAATATAAAAAACCCTAAACATACTATCACATGACTTTCACACATTCAGTAGGAGCATATAGATTATATCCTTTCCAAGATAAAAAAAATAAAATAATAACAAGAGCCACCAAGCCCTAGATTTCAACTAATCTTATTTCTTCTCTTTAAAAAATAACCCAACAAAAAATAAGAATCTAACACATAAAAAAAGACATAAATAACAATTAACAAATACTAAACAAGAAAAGAGGGCCATACCCAAATATGGGTAGTGCACTAAGAAGGAAGTAAAAGGATATTAACTCTTTAATTTTCTTCCAAAAATAGCACCCTTATATTTTGATAAAATATAATAGGGCTAGATAAATTATTAGGAGAGGAAATCCAAGCAAAGAAATGAAATAACAAGAGTGGGTCATTTTGGTTTTGGAAGTAAAGAGAACAAAAAACATTTTGCAACACTTAGGAAAACTTCAAAGAAAAAAACATGAAGTGAGAGATCAATGCACACATGAATAATAAGCGAAGAACAATCCAGGGAGGGTTTTGGCCGCGCAGGAGGCTGGCCCAATCCGGGGGAAGAAGGGGAAAAAAGAAAAAGGAGAAAGGAGAGGAAGGAAAGAAAAAGGAAAAAGAAAGGGAAAAAGGGAAAAAAAGGAAAAAGGAAAAAGGAAAAATAGGTTGGTTGGGGTATTTATAATATTTTGGTATTTTTGATTATTTAAGAATAATAATATTTAGTAAAATAATAATTAAATTCCATTTCTAGATTAATTTAGGTATTTTGGATAATTTTTCCTATATTTCATTTTAATTAGCAAAACACCCTAAATTTTTGTAATTAAATTATTTATTATTTTTCTCTTGATTTTTCCTTAAATACTTCCCCTTATTTTACTAAAATAATTTTATTTAATTAATTTTCCTAATGAATCCCTATTTTAATCTAATTTTCTAAATTAGGGTTTTGGGGTATTTCAACATGCTTAAGGAATACATACAACATAACACAATGAAACCCTAATATGCTATTATGCAGTTTTTACATTTTAATAGAGCATATGGTTACCTTAACTCTAAGTGAAATATATCAAAAATACAAGAAACTAACACCAACTTTAGCCTCTAACTAACTCCCTTATTCACCTAAAATAAAACCTAAAAAACATATTAGAAGTTAGCACACAGAACTAACAAAAAGGCATTAATACTCTGTAAAAACTAACCAAGAACTATACATGACTAATGATTCATTTGCAAGGGGAATGGAATGTAGAAATCATGTTGGAATGGTACAACTACGTGATACTTTCATGCATCATGGTGTGGGAACATGACTCACTCATGTAGCAAGAGATGGGAAACAAACAATAAACACGCACTAAGAGTTGGATTACAAGAGGTATGTGTGCATGTAGGGGGTGGTTAAGTGAAATATTTACCCTGATTGGGGCTGTAAAATGCTGGGGTTTGACACACTTAAAAAGGTAATGTGAGGTTATTGGTTCTATGCAAAAAATGGAGAGTGAAAGGGGTGTTTAGCTATGCAAATAGGTGGTGTAAGTCTGGAAAAAAGGTAGGAAAGGTTGGAAAGGAGAGGCGAGAGGTGGGAGCTATGAAATAGGTGGCAACATTATGGTGGTGTAGGTTAAGGGTGAAATTTGACTACAAATCATGTCGATTATAGGCTAGGAAAATGTAGAGAAAACCATGGAGAAGGAAAAATGATAAAGAAGAAAGAAGAAAGGAGAAATGAGAAATGAGAAAAGGATAAAGGAGAAAGAAGAAAGGAGAAAGGAAAAGGAGAAAGGCGAGGGTTTGATTGGTTAGGAATGACTAAATGAAAATGAGAGTGGAAAGAAAAGTTGTAGGGATTGGGTTGTGTACATGAGAGGAAGCATGACGGGTTTAGGGTTGGAGGTCAATAAAGAACATGGTAGAGTATAGAGGAAGGTATCATGAAAAATAGAAGAGTAGGGGGTGGAGTGTTGGATTAGAATGGTTTTTTGATTTAGGCTTAGTTAGGCTTTGTTTGGTTAGCATGAAAAAACAAAAAACACAATTGAAAAAAAGGATGGGTAAGGTCACACGAGGGACATGGAGAGGGAAAGAAAAAGGAAAAGAAAAAAAGAAAGAAAGGGTTAGGGTAAAATGTTTAGGGTTAACAACCATGGTTACTCTTTATTTTTTAAAAGAGTTAAATGAGCCAATGTTTAGGATTAAGTCTTTAATAAAATTATAAACACTCAAAAACAACACATTATACAATTTTAGGGTACTATATCATTACCCTCTTAAAACAGACTTTGTTCGTGAAGTACACGCCATACCACAATAAACAATTTTAACTACCTACAAGGCACATAAGGGGTTACTACCCCCTTAAAAGTGAAAACCCTAATCAAATAAGAGAAAAAATATGAAAACATTTAAAACATGGAAGTTAACAAAACTTGGGTAACCAAGAAAGAGGTAACAACATACATGAAGGAGAAATATTGAGGTCAAGTGCCACATGGTTTGCTTTTGCTTGACTATCCAAACAAATCACTCTAACCATTTGATCATTTTGGGTACTCTCGGTGCTAGATCCATGACCCAAACCACTACCCAAATTTTCTCTATAGTGAGTATTACTTATTAGCTATAGGGTCCTTTGAGTTGGTTGTGGCTAGTAGGTAACTGGCACTGAAGGGTATACCTAAGAAATTATAAAATCATCACGGGGTTCCCTAGAACAATTAAAACTCTTGTGACCATGGCTGCCACAGTTATGGCAATGAAATAAATAGAATTCATAATTTTTCCCTAGATGATCATGTTCGCAATGCTTGAATTAGTAATCCTAGGTCTTTCCTCGGACACCTCCACTAAAAAAAGCACACTAAATAACTTAGTGATGACCAATTATCCGATACAGAACACTCAAAGATCCACTACCATGATGATGTACCTTTACTCTAGAGTTGTATTTCTCGGGCTTCATCTTGCCAAAAATAAAGGCTTGCTCTTCAACCATAGTCGCAATGGTACCCATCCACTTATACAATATAGCTATGTTGTGGAAAACTATCACACCCATCATCATTTGGATGATAAAGTGATGTTCTAATCTTATGATGATCTTTGAGAAGACCCTAACTCCTCGAATTTGATTAAAAAGGTTGTTATTCATCGAAAGTAGATTTCATTTCTTTACCACCATTTGTTTCAGTTCTTGATAATCAATGCTCATATGTAAGCTCTTGTGTTTCTTCTTCACGAAGAGAATCGATTGTCCCCATGGAGACATACTTGCATAAATGTAATTGTAAACCATTAACTCCTCTATTGATGAATTCAATTTTTAGAACTATACTGGTACCATCTGATAGGGTGCTCATGAAAAATGCCCGACTCTTAATACTAGCTCAATGGTGAATTCCACCTCATGCATTGACAAAATCTTGATATCTCCTCTTGAAAAACGTTTGAAAAATATTGAGCAACCAGAATATCCTCCAGAGGAAATACACCCACACTGAACTCTGGAATGAGACTTAGGTTCATAGGATAACCTTCTTTCACTAACTAGCGAAGGGTATAGCTGGATACAACCTTTTTTATAGGCATAAAATTGTATCTTTTCTATTAGACCTTATAAATTTAAGGTCACCATAGAACTACACTCCTATGCATAATCTATCATGACTCAATATCCATAAGTTATCAATCTCTTGGATCATATCAAAATGCTATAAGTCCATAAGAAAGTGTACCTTAACTATGTCTAAGTCCAAATCTGAGTGAAGTCTAGAATAATATAATCTATCCTCAGATGCTAATGTAATAGATGTCAATACACTAGTAATTGGGGACAAAGAAACTCTAGCAACATATGAGATGGAAATAAACAAAAGTAAATCACCCATATCATATAACACATGAACTAGTAATGAAAGGATGGAAAATTTACCAGTGCCTACGTCCAACTATCAATCTCCCTTTGAGCATGTTGTTCTCCATCCTAAGGATATGGATGATCCCCTATGATATCCCCTTATCTTGTATAAACTGTACACTAGTTGGGGTAGATGTCCTCTATTGTTGCTATTATGTCGGGATAGTTTACTAATGAAGTACAAATGGTCCCCCATACTACTAACACTCGAAACCCATTAACCAAAAGATCAGTATTAGATAGATGCACCTTAACTATCATTCCCTATATAATCTAATTCTCAAAAATGACAAAAAAAATTCCTCAACAACTTTTGATGTCTAATTTAGCAACCTGATAGACCACTAGGCTGGAAAATTTGTGATCTAACATCTTGATGCTCAATTTCCCTGTTGTAACCTTATGTCTCAAGCTTCCTTTTTCCCAATATAGCAGCTTTCTCTTGAAACAAAGTGGTGTTAATAAATACCTAGTAGTACAACGTGGACAAATCTTAGAAAAGTGAAGTGAAACCTTAGCTCGAACAGAAAGACCACTATAGCCTCACTAGCTGCTATACTCAGAGTGAACATTAATAACTTTGTGAACCGTGCATGATACACCTACAATGTCAAACTACCCTTAGTCAATATCATGAACTCATTGAGCATATCCCTCTTAAGGCTCTTAAGTCCTCTGAGGACATTGGCACACCTTACCGAGCTGAAGATCTAACCACTTGGTGTTCATTGATCTCCAAAGAAAGTATAGGATAATGTTTTCCTCTATTCCCTATGAAAAATCAGCCAACCTGAAAATCATCTCAAAGTCACAAATCTAACCTTAAAAAATGACCAAATCCTCCTTTTCTACATTAGTCGACGAGTGATGATCGAAAAACCTCCAAAGCAAATCCTTTTTGATACCCTCTTATGGGTGATATAAAGGGTGTGACAACAAAAAACACTAAGAGGAATCCTTGAAGGCCTCAAATGCCTCATCTAAACAACCAATGTGCATATTTAGATCCATGATGTGCTAGTTGTAAAATGGAAAATATGTTAGGATGAATAATCCTATCTTACAAACACATAAACACATAAGCACATTCAAAGGCCACCTAGCCCACCCATTCTCGATTCCTCACAAGTTCATCCAGATCTTTGAATAATTGAGTTTTATGACATATGAAATAAACTCATAAAACCAGATAAGGGATTGTTGAGAGCCAATTTTTAAAAAATAAAACATGATAATCAAAACCAAATCTTTGATACAAACTTATAACACTAAAGCATTTGCTAAAGATTTTTTTTTGTTGCAAAAGATAACATAAAAAATTTGGGTGTTACCGCAATAATTTATATGATTCCAATCTACCATGCCATTCTCAAATTAATTACAAGGTAAAAAGTTAATGAATTTAAACAAATAAGTAAAGGAATTTTATAAAACATAGATAAGAGTTTGTAGATAAACTTTAAGTATAAAGATAATCAAACTACAACAAAAGATATTATGGATCTAAGAGTCCATAAGACATTTGGACAAAACTATAATTATATGATATCCAAAAATCTATGGTGAACGCCCATAAATAAAATTACTCCTCCACAATAAGTGTATCATACTCAGCAAAACAATCATCAAAAACCTACACATCAACAATTGGGTTGTTTATTTGTTAAAATGATCAACACCTATAAAAAATGTTCAACACTTGAATATTGAGTTATGTAACAATACACATAAATAGAAAAGAGCATAAATAACATATAGAATCATATAAGAAGATACTTATTATACATGCATAAATACATATGATATGAGATAGATCGAGGGAAAAAATCGGATTAGAGTTTCCCATTAGGTGATCACACATTTATAAGTTATTATTCACTTAAGTTGAAGGAACTTTCTATTCATAACCAACAGAATGGTATCATGACATCAAAAAATTTCCGAGGCAAAACGCTCCTGACCACTATTCTTGTCAAGTAAAACGAACTAGCATAACTCAATTGTGGCTCACATGATCTTTTACTTTAAATATTAATGTATTATTAGACCATTAAGTTTATTTCATTAACAACTTGATCATTTTTCATAATTATGAAATGCCCTTACGAAATCCTAATTCACAATCTGTATGTAGCTCATTCTATAAGACTCACCAAACCACCAAATTTAGCAAAATATCCTAAACTATTATTATAAATGACATATCTAAAAATTAGAATCTAACTCTAAAATTTCACACATAAAATACTGATTTTTTCCCTAGTGTTACTATTCTTAATTTAAGTTATTTTCTCATGTCATTAAACCTATGCTACTCATAATTGGCCTAAAATTCTCACATATCAAACTTATCATAATTATAGTCCAAACATTACCAACACTTCCGACCTCCGTATATTTTACAATAATAATACTTAAACATACTCCACATTAACTTATTAAAACAAAGTTCATAAACATGCATGGAATTTAATGACAAGGAGTAGAAAGGCTTAACATATATCAATATCAAAAATCACAACTATCTATAAAATCATGTTTTTACCAAGTAATACATACATATAAATTGAAATGAAACCTAAATATGATTTTTGCAACAACATGCTAACATGGAATGTAAAAGAAAACAACATAAATTATCCAAATCCAAATCTATATGAATTGTATTCTTATCAAAATAACTTTAATCTCAATATAGGAAAAACTCCTGAGTACCTCTTTCCGCACTTATAGTATCATCTACACAAAGAGAATGTAAGGTTTAAGAGTCTCAAGGATTAGCAAGGAAGTTAAAGGAAATGAGTGAAATCTTAAGATGAAAATAGGGGTATATATGGTGGGCCTTAATGCACGAAGAATTCACATTGCTGGGGGAGGATTTGCATAATGGTCCAACACAACACAAAGGGGATCAATGTGAGCCACACATGTTGGTTAGGACTCCTAGTGTGAGGTTTACATGTTGTAAGGGGGTGGTGGTGTGTAGTGTGAGGTGATGAAGAAGGTGGTATTTGGCTACGTGAGGTCTTGGTGTTGGAGGGTGGTAGTTCTTGCTAGAAAGGGATGAAACATGTAGGTGATTCATGAAGGATAATTGCTAACTTGGAGGAATAATATGGGAGAATGATAGGGAGGCTTAGAAATGAGGAATTTTAGAGGCAAGGAGATGAATGAAGCTTATATTTGGGTGAAAAAAATGAACAAAATTGGAAGCATGAGGGAGCTAGTGAAGGACAATAGGGGTGTAAGTCAAGACAAAAAAACAAAGGCATGAGGGAGGAAGAGTGTTTTGCACTTGAATGAATGGTGATGTTAGTTAAGTGAAGAATTAGGATTATTTAGGTGTGTTGTTTCATTAAATAGATCACAGGTAGGGGAAAATGTCATATGAGAGAGAGGTGAGGTGAAAGAAAAAGGAAAAATGAAAATGGAAAAGAAATCATTCTATACTTAATATTACACCAATATTAAATTAAATATGTAGTTTAAATAAAGTATTTAAATTGAAAAAAATATATAAGAATAATCATTCTATACTTTAATAACTTAAATTTTTTTTTAATTTCTACCTAATATGTCATGATGTGGATTTTTTTTAGATGAATGAAAATTGTAAAATATTGTGAAGAAATTGATGAATAGGAGAGAATAACATTGGTATGTAACCTTCTCCGTTAACTTGCTGAAGAGATGGCTTCGTGCATTTTCTTCTTTTTTAACATTTTTTCTTTATTGGTTGGGGGTGATAAGTAATGGTCATTAATTATTTCACTTTATTTAGTAAATAAATTTATTAAAAATAATATTTTTTTAAAAACATTACTAATTAAAAAGTTATAATATAAATCCAAACTGCTTAGGTAAAATTGACTTTTTCTTCAAAATTCCAATAGTACATGATGTTGCGTATGGGATTAGTACTAACTTCATAGATTCGATGTTACAATTATTTACCTTAGGTTGAATGCCTCACTCGCTAAACACCACATTGGTCACTTTGATCCTAAAGGTACATGAAGTAATAGAGAAAAATCACTTTAAATCGATCAACATGATAGGGTGCATTTATAAAGTTATTGCCAAGATTATGGTAGAACGATTGAAGCTGGTGGTAGAACCGCTTGTTAGAAATTCTCAATTAGCTTTCATTGTAGGGGGAAGTAAATTGGATGAGGCATTAGTAGTGAGTGAATTGAAGAAAGATAATTGACATAAAGGTCTGATGGTAAATCTATATTTTCATAAAGCTTACAATACTCTTAGATGGGAGTTTATTGACTCAATCTTGAAAATTATGGGTTTTGGCTTAGTTTGGAGGGGTTTAATTAAGGAATGTAATATAAATACTAGTATTTTAGTGTTGATTAATGGTTCTCCCACCCCTCCGTTCAAGATGAAGACGGGTCTTAAACAAGGGGACCCTATATCCCCTTTCTTTTTTGTCATACCAACAAAAGCTTTCAATCAAATGGTTGGAAGAGGTATCTAGAAAGGTTTGATATAGGGGGTAAATATTGGGCATAATCAACTTCAATTTTATCATTTACAGTATGCGAATGACATAATGATCTTTTGTGAAGTTTCAAATATTAATGTAAAGAACTAGAAAGGGTTGTTAGACTGTTTCTGTCTAGCCTCAGGATTGGGTGTCAAATATTAATGACATATTTCCTCTCTATAAACCTCTAAGTTGTTCCAAAATAATATCGAACACACACTCTTCTCCTCTTCTTTCTTAACAAGTCTTTCTCTTCTTCTCATCTTTTACATACGTCCTTCAATTTTTATTTGCAATCTTTGAAGCCGTTCACGGAGTAGCTCTTACTCTGCCGAATAGTGTTTACCAATTCAGGAGGATAGAAAGATAACTTCTGAGAGTTGAGGACCCAAAGTCTATCGAACTTAGGGCAGTGGTTACATGCCATTTTTTCGTTTTCATTCCCATGAATGTTTGTCTTTACCTTAAGAAATCAGCGCATGGATATTATGGACCACCTCCTCTGTTCGATAGGGAAATTCTTTCCCACCATTTCTGATCCAAAACCCAATACGCATCTTTATGAGCATGATCATCCATTTTCTGCAAACATCGACCTTTTCAAATACTTTCCTATTTTTGGAATTCTATATAGTACCTAGGATAGCAAAGAAGGCCGCTTGCCAAATCTCCCCTCTCAAACCTTTGCTGGACACTCTAAACCAAGCCCTAGCGTTGTCTTCCACAATCTCAGACGTTACCCAATAATACCCTATCCATTCACAGATCTCGTACTATGCTTTGCCTGTCACAACACAGTGCAAGAAAAGGTGATTGAGCGTCTCCTGCTCAGTATTACACATATGACATATGGCGTCTCCTAGATTGAGTATGTTCAACCTGGCTAATCTTTCCTTTGTGTTGAGCTTTTGTTGTACCGCGAACCAAGCTATTAGTTTAAATCTTTGAGGTGCTATATTTCTCCATATGAGGTGCTCCACTCCCGTGATCCTCTCGTTGCCAGTAGAGCTCTGATATTGCCTCTGGCAGACTGATCTCACTGAATACATTCCAGAGTCCTCATGTTCCCATGCCACTGAGTCATTCTCTTCCTTCCTTAGACCATGCTGGTCAATCATCTCCTTTAGCTGTCTTGCCCGAATTTCTTCCCATCCGAAGAATTGCCTTTGCCATCTCAAGTTCTATACCCACCTCGATCCCATCCACACTCCCATCTCTGCCACCTTGCTCTCCTGTTGCTCTGACATCGTGAACAATCTAGGGAAAATATTCCGCAAAGGGCCTTTCCTCGTCCAATCATCCTGCCAGAATCTTACTTTATTGCCATTCCCAATGATGATCTTCAAATCGGATCTCAACATCAAACTTTTTTTCCCTGCTCCCACTATATCAACCCAAGGGGACCACCTTCTTCTAGAGGAATTAATCTCGAAAGACCCTGCATTGACCCCATTATGTATAGAGGAGATAAATCTCTTTCAAGACGCCCCTTCCAATGTACAAAATTTCCACCACCATTTAAACAGAAGAGCGTTGTTTCTTAACACTATATCTCCCACCTCTAAGCCTCCTTTATCTTTAGGCTTCTGGATCACACTCCACTTGACTAACGGTATCCCTTTTCTTTCCCCTTGCCCACTCCAGAAGAATCTTCTTTGCATGCTTATGATCTTCTTCACAACCCCCTGTGGTACTCTGAAAATACTCATATAATACATTGGTAGGCTGTTCAGCACACTTTTTATGAGCACTAGTCTTCCAGCTCTTGAAAGAACTCTTGCCTTCCACCCTGCTAACTTCTGTCTTATTCTTTCGATCAACGGTTTCCACGCTTCTTGCTTTCCTGTGTTAGCGCCTAGCGAAAAACCAAGGTAGCTAATAGGGAGAGACCCAACTTTGCACCCCATGATATCTGCCGCTTCCTTTTCTGCTTCCTTGTTGACTCCCAACCCAATAAGGACTGACTTACTAAAGTTAACTTGAAGGCCCGATAATAAGTAAAAGCAATCAACCAGACGCTTCCAATTTCTGATGTTTTCAGCCAAATCACCACAGAAAGTCATCGTGTCATCTGCAAACTGGAGATGGGTGACTTCCACACTATCCCTTCCCACCTTGATCCCATATAATAGACCCGCTTCTACTCCTCTTTTAATGAGTTGGTTGAACGCTTCTACAGCTAGGACAAACAGGAAAGGTGAAATGGGATCACCCTGTCGTAGTCCCCTACCCATTTTAAACGGGTCAGAAGGCACCCCGTTTACAAGAATCGAGGCTCTAGCCGTAGATATACACTCCTTCACCCGCCTTCTGAATCTGGGACCAAATCTCATAATACCCATTATCCTTTCCACGAACTCCCATTTGATGCTATCATAAGCCTTCTGAAAATCCAGCTCGACCATCCGTCCCTTCGACCTATTCTGACCCTTAACCCACTGGACCACCTCATTTGTAATAAGAGCCCCGTCAACTATATTCCTCCCTCTTATGAAAGCTGACTGTGAACCACTCACCAATTTATCTACCACCTGTTTCAACCTAAGGGCAAGGATCTTTGCTATCACTTTGTATATGCAGCCTACCAAACTGATCGGTCGAAACTGGCTAACTTCCTCTGCATCATCCACTTTAGGGATCAAAGTTATCAATGTCGTATTCAGCTCCACCGGTAGACTGCCTGACTGAAAAAATCCCAGTACTGTCTTGGTGAATTCCTCCCCAACAATACCCCACATCTTTCTAATGAACCCCAAATGGTACCCGTCATACCCAGGTGCTTTTGACGGTTCACAGAACCATACTGCTTTTCTAACATCCTCCATGCTCGGCATCGCTTCAAGCTCCATTCCTTCCTCTCTTATCAGTGTCTGGAACCCATCCCCTGAGAGGCATACTTTTGGTAGATCGGCTTGTCTATACATTTCTTTGAAGTAGTCTGTAATGACCTTCATCAGCTCTGGCTGCTCTACAATGATCTTTCCTTTCTCCACTAGCCTCCTTATGGTCACTTTCTTCTTTCTGATTGCTGCAACTGTATGGAAATATTTTGTATTTCTGTCTCCCTCTTTGAAACCCCTAACCCTAGCCACCTACATCCAATACGCTTCTTTCCTTCTATGACACTTCCACAGTTGGGATTGCAAGGCCGCTTTTCTTGCTATTCTCACTTCAATGTTCTCTGCATCCAATTTGTGCTCATCGATCTTTTTTACCTCTTCTTCTATCTGACTGATTCTCGTTTCAAAGTCTCCAAAGACCTCTTTATTCCACTTCCTAAGTAAGCCCTTCATATCCTTAAATCTTCTCTGACAAGACCTCCCTTCAAGTTTCAACCAGCACTCTCCAATAAAGCCTCGGAATTTTGGATGTGTTAGCCACATATCCCACGTCCTAAACGGTCTTAGCCCAGCTTGTATAATATTGACACTCAGTCTAATCGGGTTATGATCTGATAGAGATCGACTCAGCCCAATGTAATGAATATCCGGGATCTCTGTAACCCAAAAAGGATTGATCAGAAAACGATCCAACAGACTAGCTGAATTTGCCCGTTGCCAAGAGAACTTCATATTCGAGGGCTTCAAATCCACTAGACCCACCTTATCAATCCACTCATTGAACACACTGACACTGCTCTGGTCCACCCACCCTCCCTTTCGTTCACTTTGATCTCTCACCTCATTGAAATCCCCCATTACTATCAAAGGCCTACTACATTGTTGCACCTCCTCCCACAACTCCTCCCATAATGCCCTCCTCCCTCGTGGATTTGATGGGCCATAGACAAGGAGAAGCCCACATTCCACTCTTCTGGGCCCCATTCTGCCTTCCACTAGGATCCACCTCCTCCCGCTCCTTGACCTAGTAACATCAAAGAACTGGGAATCCCAACTTAGTATTAGACCTCCACTTCTACCAACCGCTGGCTGTATCTCTCCATTCGATTGACCCATTATTCCATACCCTATTTATCCACGACTCCTCCAAGGAGCTATGTTTTGTCTCAACCAGACCGCAGATCTAGGGTCTCCCCTTTTTTTTTATCAATTTTTTGATACTCGATACTTTCCCTAATGCACCAATCCCCCATACGTTCCAGGTGATTATAATCATTAATCACACTGTTATTCCCCTATCATCCTCCCTCCTTTCAAAGCTTCCTACTACTAATCTTCCTCTGGCTTCTTCTCAACCCTACCAATTTCTCCACGCATAACCCTTCCTCCTTAGATGATAAGCCAATCTTCTTCCCCAACTGCCACGTCTGTGTTGCCTCTTCTAAGTCTTCCTCCTCTAATCTTCGTTCTACTACGATCTGCACCCCCTCTTCCTCATCCTGCGTGTGTCTAGCGTTAATATTGATACCACCCACCGCCTCAAAACCTGGGGGAACATCTGCTTCTACTGACCGTACGCCCTCATTTCCTCCCTCCTTCCTACCCTTTTCCCTCCAAATATTCACTAACTGCCTCTCTTCTTCTATATCATGATCAACCACTGCAAACACGGTATTAGACGACTCGACATCTTCCTCCTCTTGTACTCTTGCATGGTTAACCGAGATATTTTTTGGCGAGTTCTTATTCCTTTCCTCACTCAAATGTATATCATATGGTAATTCCTCTACATTAATCACCACCCCTTCTCTACGCATTCCCTCCCTTCTACATCTTAAAAATTCATTTACTTCTTTATCTTCCTCCCCCAACTCATTAGCTAAAACCGGTATAATCTCCCTCCTTGAGATTTCTTCATTTTCAAGAGATTTTGCTGTTAGAGACCTCATAGTACCTATTAAAACCTCCTCTCCCCATTCACTCTACATCCCCGACACTTCACGATTTTTTTCCGTTTCCAAATGTCTCCCTTCACCCTCGGTTGGGTAAAATCCAGCCTTCGCTAATTTCCACGTCTCTGCCCCTTCCTTATTAATCCCGACACACTGCTGCTGCCTTTCTTCATCCGCCTCTCTAACACGTCGAGCCACTCCCCCTCCGCTTTCCCCCTGCGTGACACCCACTGTTTTGTCCCTTTGCTCACTGAGTTGCCCGTTAGTCTCCTCGTTTCCACTCTCAGCCACCACTTCTTCTACTACAAAGCTTCTTTCCATCATCTCTCGAGTTCCTTCTGCTCCTGACATCCTAGCTCTCTCTTGAACCATTTCCTTTTTCGTCCTTTCTTCCGTCCCCATCAACCCTGCCCTCTCGTGCCATGCTTCCTGGTTGTCTGCAGAGCCAGAGATGCATGCGTACATGTCGACTCCATTTGGTTCCGTGCTTGACCGCCTGCCGTCGACGTCGCCGGTCGATGAAGATTCCGACCACCCCTCCCTATTTTCCTTTCTTCTATTTTGCCAAGGAATATACCCCTGTCCTATCTCCTTCGCCGTTACCACCATCACGTCGTCGCCCACCTTCAGTTCCACTTCCTCCTGTTGCTCCTGCTGCTCTCTGTCAACGAGAACTCTCGTCACCTCCATAGACATCCCAAAGTCCTCAACTTCCTCCCATTAAGAGTTCTTATGTATTAAGCCCTTATGTTTATCTGGGATATGTAACATCAATTAATCAAAAAAAAAATGTTTGTCTTTACCTTATCTAGATAATTGCATTCTTATGTATCATTTTGTACTAGAGTTCCTACACCACTTTATTACTTGTTAACATGTCATAGCGATACTTCAACAAAATCCTTCAAAAGTGTCTCACGATCCATAAGCGTTGCATTTCTGGAGAGAGCCGCATCACTTTTATTGGCGCAAGATGTTGCGTTGTTTGTGCGTCGTAGGGTTGGGCTAGCTTCAAGTTCTTGTTAGATTTGGGCAATTTCGCTAGATTCCTTATTTCAGTTTGTATGAGTTTGCTGTGTTCTTTTGTTCATCTTTGTAGGCCTTCTGATATTACATCCTAGGCATCGAGTGTCCTTTGATCACATGCCCATGTCGCATGTTGAGCGATATATATGATATATTGATATTTATGGTTGTACTTTACCGTGTAAAAAATAAGCCATAATGATATCTTAACACGAGCGAAAAGGGATTGATTAATCATTCAAATAGTTGACAGCACATCACATTCAATAAGAAGACCGTGCAATCCTAAAGATCTAGCTAATGGCAGCACGTCTCTCCACTCTCATACATAGCTCAACAATGAGGTTGTGCATGACACCCACATTTGTCTGCAACCCACTGTCATAGGTGACCACAAATTAGACCATCGGCCCCTACTTTACATCCATCTGTCTGTGCAACCCCGTCAACGTCGAATATATATATTTGTGGCTCTAATCGAATAGGAATTACCTAATCCCATTTCAAGTTTCTAATTCTATGTTCATTGAGATTAGCCATTCAAAAACTTGACCTCATAAAGAGATAAAAATATATATTATGGGTATCCATAGGAGCGACAGGTATTTTCGATTCAGTGAGAGTCGAAGAGGTGAGAGAGCGTGGAAAAAAGATCATCGATCAAGGTAATTGCTAAATCTTCGATCGACAATCTCACTAACTCAATAATAGAAGTTTTCTCGATCGAGAAAAGGTTTCCATGCTTGCCAGCAACAAGGAGTACTCCCGAGAGTGGTACAAAAAGCTATTGACAATAGTACTACAAGCTGAGTACAGGTTTCCACTCATAATGCAAAGTCACGCAGAGGTTCACTGTCGATAGCCGTTTGTGTTGAAACAGGCACATTACGGAGTGCACATGCAAGGCGGTGCGAGTAAACTTAGTACGACGTTTGTAAACTACGTTGAGTGATGAGCGAAGAATAGTTAGTCGGATCCGACCCACTCAAGTAGACGCCATAAATACCCTTTATATGTAATTCTTACACCGACATGATTAAGGTTTTACGGCGAAATGGACTCACCTAACAACATCTAATGATGACGAACTTGTTCCTTCATAAAATGCAAGGCACAGAAAGAAAGAAAGAAAGTGTAATTTGGTGAAATGGGTCGGTAATATTTCTCAAGGTTATGAATTGCCTTAAATTGAGTTTGATGCCCCTAGGTGCAATCATTATTATATTGTAAGGTTATTATTTATAAAGTGCTAATAATGTTTGTACGAGTCTTTGTTTATTATATTTTAGAGGCATGGCTTATTTTTAATATGGATGTCAGTTATAAGAATAACTATTTGTAACACAACTTGTATAAAATAAATGAGGAGATAGTATATTTGATGTTTTTTTTAAACTCCTAGAACATGCATGATATAATGAACCGTCAAGTGTTGAAAATTTATTAATATTTTTTTAAAATCCGGATTAGCCAGTATTTTTTTAAAAGCGCCATTAATTTACAATGAATTACTCTTCCAAATATATATAAAATTGAGAAGATAAATTATTATCTACCTCAAAGTGCATTTGGATTGAGGTGCACCTAAGTTAGGTTAAATTAGGTAAGTGAATTTAAGTAAATATTTTAAAATGTCGTCTAGGTATTTATTACGTTAACTTAGGTATATAAGTAATAAGTTTGTTTGGATTGACTTGAAGAACATAAGATAGATTTAAAACACACACTACCAATTTCGATGCTAACAATCTTGGGGTGGATGGAGGTTAAAATATATTAGTTTTTATGCTAATATAATCTAAACATAGTTCCAAATAAATTTGACAAACGAGGTTAATAAAGAATTATCCTTACCTTATATATCTAAACTAGTCTAAAAATAAATAGATTGTTAAAATAGAAGTGAGGTTTATTATTACTCCATTTATATTAATAATTAAATAATTATAACATGAAATGTTTATATAAAAAATAAAGTTACTTAAAAAAATCAAACCTTATTTTTTTTTATCTTTTATTATTATTATTATCTATACATTAAATACTTTACTATTTTTTTTTATAAAATGTGTTAGTAGAATTTTAATATTATTTTTATTTCTTTAAATTACTATGTAAATTGTTAAAATTGTTTGTCTCTTTATACAAATAAAGTATTATTTTTGATTTATAAGAAACGAGTAGGTATAAATATAATTTAGTTTATTTGTAGCGATGCTATAAAAATATTATAATGTTAAAAAGAGAAATAAACTTGAGAGTTTTGGCAGTCGTAGGTGTAGTTTGTTTTTATGTACCAAAATTAATCGACCGACGTTTTTTTCTTTAGATGTACGGACAAGTTATAGTAGGACCTCGGGGGTATTATTGTTCATTTGGGGTTTGGTCCAATCCGTGTCCGAAGCGTGAAAATTCGGATGGAGACACCCTTCGTGGCTGTAATTTGCCGCTGTCTCGTGTCCCCACCCTCTCGTTGCTTCGGTTGACTTGGTCAAACCCCTCTCTTTTGTTGCGCCGCTGAGTATAAAATAAAGCAGGTGCGATTGACCCCAAAGCCAGCAGTCCACGCTTGATACTTTATATAAATTTAAAACTGAATGGATTTCGTTACATCCGATGTAGCATTAATGATCTTGGTTCTTCGTTCTTCAGTTGAACCTAAGTTTTTAAAATTTAGGATCTTGGTTCTTGCAGAAAGGAAAAACTAGACAAACAACCATGATTTAAATACATATAAAAGAAAAACTTTATATTAAAGATGGAGGAAGTATACGTTAAAATTTTGTTTAGTTTGCTAAATTATTATAATTAAATTAAGATAAATATCAATATAAATTTAATTTAAATAATCTCATACACTTGCTTTTACATTTTAAATTTATTTCCACTTGAATAAGATAACGGGTACTTACATAAAGTTAAGTTAGGTATGTGATCGATCCATTTTCACCGTTTGGAGATCCCAACAAATATAAATTTAAACATAAATATACTTAAATAGAATTATATAAAGTACGTGGTACCTATAAACATTAGACAAAATATCAAGGTACTCATACAAAACCTATCCTTAAGATAATATGTATAGATTATAAAGTAAACTATGAAAAATTTAATGAGTTTTTGGGATCTAAGATTCATTTCAAGCAAGTATTTATTTATTTTTAGTAGTAAGGTTGGATGCAACATATCTTATGAGCGTTATACTTAGAATAAACATCTACAAATATAGAGAGTGGAGGTTGAGACTTTTGGCATGCGGTGCTCCAATATTAGTCACCAGGTTATGATGTTATTAGTAGCAAGTGTAATTCATATTGATTGTTATGATGCTTGCACTCTCTCCCTCCCTCTCTCTCTGTTTTTTCTTCTAATTTACATTAAAAAAGTAGAAAACAAACATGTAGCTCTGCTAAATCATGAATAAAAAATTACATTTAACTTATCGTCATTTGAAACTACTCCCAACTTTATCCGTTTACACCCGTTAGCTTTACTAGCATTCGGTGGTACATACGAGGTTTGGTACTTTTTCCTAAACTATTAATATAATTTCTTAAAGTCGAGCACGGACGGACCACTTTTGATGTGTCCGACCAATACCATACAGATAAGTTGAATCTTAAAAGCAGTAAAAGAAAGAAAGAAAAAGATTATTCGAAGGACGGATAATTTGTCGCGGAACCCTGATTATATTTTAAGCTGCTATGTATGGAAATAAAATAAAAGCCGGTTATATTATATATTACTATATTATTTGCTGGGATAATTGATAATTCTTGGTATTTTGCTGGCGGATCTGGGGTTGAGAAAATGTTCGGCTCGGATGTAAATTTGACGAGAAGAGACGAAAAAGACAGGTCACTGGGTTAGTTGATTGATGTATGGAAATTATTTCTGTTCCGAGCAGCAGAAACAAATCTCTCTCTGATTAGAGAGAGAATCATTCTCTGTGGCTCTCAAGAAGATCCAAGGCCGGCGTACCTTGACGGGGTTAAACAGACACAAATGGCATCCTTTTGTTAGCGTACTATGATCCAAAATGTGCCTAGCCCAGTTCAGTGACATGATCTAATAATAATAATAATAATGGGAAAAAAGTAAGGGCGGATGTAACCGAATTTTTGTTAAAATAATAGTTCAATTTTTGAATATCTAATAATGTGTATCAATTGTGAATGAGATATCAAAGTGTTTTATATTTATATAAATATATTTTTTAAAATAATTAATAAAATATTTTTTAACACGATCCTAGTAAAATATTATTCAAATTTTAGGATATCGAATTAAAATTTAAAACTCTCAAATTTTTTTTTTCCCTTTACCGGTGGCAGAACGAATGCGGACGCTTGGAATTGAATCTCCCACCTTTTACATAATATAAAAGCCATAGAACATGGCTACATGACAGGCCTTAGGAATCTGCTGACCGGTTCGTATGTACTTTTTTTTATTTTTATTTATTTACTAGGCGATCGATTCCTTTTTCGCTTTCAAGAAGCAGGTAGTAGCCTCAAGTTTCTTGAGTCATCAGCCTAGCTTTGCTTTTCGTCCCTATTGATTCATGGTATTGCAATTATTTATCAGTACCATATCCGATATAATTAATTAGTTCTAGATCATGGTTAGGGTTTTTTTTCTCCCCTAAGTAAACATCATCATTTTTTTCTTCTTCATTAAATAAGATGAAAGAAAGATATATCTGCAAACATGAGATCATGAGATTTTAAATAATACAGCTAATTATCATAAATATTATAATAAGACAACATATATGTTTTTTTTTTATTGATAAGATTAGCTCGGATCATATTACATAAGTAATAGAAATAAGATTATGAAAGCATAAGAAATTGAGAGATTTATAGATAAAAGTTAGATATGAATCTTCCCTATTCTTTATGTTTTAATTTTCCAAAAACAATATATATATATATATATATTTTTTATAATAGTTCATATGATAAACATTCTCAAATTTCGTCAGAAATAAACGTGATTATTATTATTATTATATTCATGACGAATATAATTAACAATGTTGAAGCTATTTATAAAGTAGTAATGCTAGATCTAAGTAATCTATGCCCCCACTTCACGGAAGCGAGAGAAAAGGAAAAATATAAAGTAAGCTAGCAATTTACTAATTTAGGGTTGAAGAGCTGCAGTGTTTTGCAAGAAAAATTAATTTATCGAGGAATATCCATCATATGTAGGCTCACTGAAAGGACTTGATTTGAAGCTTAGACATAATTATATATATATATATAAGAAAAAAAAGTTTCTGAATTAAGTGGATGTTAATAAAAGAAAAAAAAAACACAAAAAAGAGAAGCAAAACGCATTGCCTATACGACAAACTTGTTAGTTTCGGTAAATTTCCTTTAGTTATCCGGTGAGAATCGGAGCCATCGGAGAAAAAAAAGGACACATCAATGCATGTGACTTTGGTAGGCATCGATCCAAAATTGACAAATCACGTTATTATGTCCTTTACTATGAAAATGATGCTTAGCAAATGTGTAAGTTATCGCGTCCTTGAATACGTACCTTTTTTGAGCGAGAAGGAAACGTCTTTTTCTTTCACTGTGCTCGGTTTTGAAAACTACGGCATCACTATTCACTGCTGCGCGTTATTGCCGGGGGGGATTGATGTCGTACAATCGGTTAAACCATTAGTTACTTGGTAAATCACACGAAATTCTAATTGCGTTTCTGTAAAAAAAAAATTGTTTCCTTGTTTTTAGACTATATAAAATAGGCTTTTATTTTGGATCATTAACAAAAACATAAAAAAAATTATATCAAGATACCTTTTTTTTTCCTCCATATAAATAAATACTCCATATTGTTATACTTCTTATATATAAAATATATTTTTCAACAACTACTATAATAGGAAAAAAAAATCATTGTTGTTGTATCAATTTTACAATAATTACGTTATCATTTTTCAACAATTATATAATTCTTCAATAACAAAATCATAATTTTTCAATAATCGTTATCTTATTTTTTTTTAATTTTATCATTGTATCGATTTTCAATAACTAAGTGGTGTTTTTCAATACTTATGTTATGATTTTTCCACAGCTGTTATAATTAGTATTTTACCGCTTTGGTAAAATTGATTACATTGTCAAGTAATCTATCTAACTTTGCTAAACAACCTCCTATAACATGACTTGTCCTAAATACATACAAAACACTCCTTCATTGGTTCTCTCACTAGTACCTTTGCAAAGGTTGTTTTTCTTTGGAATATGCCACTAATCTCTATTTGTCCAAAGCTTGTAAATCATCCTAGCTGCTATCATCCTGTAATACCATAAATTTTAGCTCAACCTAAATCCGAGTAATTAATAACTTAACCTAATCATAATATTGATATATTGATATTTTTACCTTACCTTAATTCCTCAATCCTAAATCTAAACTTAATTCTAATATTTATTATAGGTAATTACTACCTTAACCTAACCCTAACCACAGATGATATATTGTAATACCATGCATGTTGATATTTATGAATTATGTCAATCATATGGACTTTAGCATGAATATTTAATGTGATTATATAATTATTTTTTCACACGTTAGTTAACTTGTTCTTGTTTACTGCTCTTGATCATATTTTGTAGGTATTTCAAGAATATGGGATCAAAAGGAGCTAAACCGTAATAGCTAGAACAAAACAGAAGCAAACGCAAGTGTTCAAAGTATGAAAAGGAATAAAGATTTAAATATTCAAACATGATGGGATCTGAATTTGGAAAAGTGTTTAACATAAAATTTATATTTATATATATTTTTGTTATCTATCCAACACATTAAAAATAAACCCAATTAAAAGTCAAAAAACTAAGTTATAGTTGAAATACGAATCATGTGCAAAGCTAAAGTAGCAAAATAACACTGCCCTGTTGATTTACACGGTCGTGTTGATGGGCAATTACGTCTATATAAACTTATTTTTCGGTTAGTTTAGGAGAGAAGCGAATGGGATTAAAAGACGGTGACTTTGAGAGCACTAAAGAAAGAGCCAGGGTTACTTGTTTGGCATCACCCAATCCAATCCCATCTCAAATTCATCCACAATCTTCCATCTCTTGATCTCAATTTCTTATTCTCGATCAGACAGATAGAATAGTGAATTTCTCATCTTGAATAAAGAGGTTATTGTATTTTTCCTTTGGATTTTTTTTTTTCAATTGATGTAATTCTCTATGTTTAAGATGTTGAGCTTAATGAAAGATATGATTGGCTTATTAATCTTTTTTGAGGTGAAGGGAAATCCCCTAATTTGGATGTGTTGAGAATTTGAACCCTGGCCAATCTAATTCCTTATCATATGTTTTGTGCTAATGATTTAATTGAAATAATAGAGATAATTGATCACTTTTCTATTATTATTTAGGTAAACCCGGCGAGATTTGAGAGATGAGTCGAATTAGGCTCCATTAGCATGACGAGAAATCAAACCACAAAGTCGAGAGACATTGGTCGACTTCTATAACTAAAAAAAGGGAATATGATACATAATAATGCGTTACCTATTTTCGCATTCATACTAGAGATAGATGAGTCTTCATAAAAAATAAGGTGTAGTAGCTTGAGAGAGCATTACACTATATACTTTGGTTGGCATTCATGGTGAAGTGTTTTGATTTGGGATTTGGGGTTAATATTCAATCATATTGGGGTTGAGGGGATTTACCGAAATCTTAGCATTTTCTCTAATTGAATTTCACTTGTTCTTATATTATAGTTGGATTGAGTTTGCACATTTTATTTTCATTTAGAGTTAGACATCATCTTCCCCTCTCGTTAGTTTAGACATATGAGATCTTTTCACTATCCCATTACTTACTTCCTAGTCCCTGTAGGATCTACCTTGCATGCTACTTCAACACCGTGCACTTGCGGTTAGAAGTCATCATATGTACACACACACACACACACACCCACACCCACACACACACTCTCTCTCTAATGCCTCTCATTACCTCATTTATCAATTCATCTAACTCCTTTACCAACTCCCTATTCCTTTTCCTTTCATCTCCGTGCTTCGTTCCACCTTTGTTTTCCATTTTTATCCCATAAAGCTTTTTCAAACATATATAAGCCCACACAACATCAACATCTCATAGAACTCACCTTTAGCATCTTCAAAATCTCATGCAAACCACTCCTCTTCTATGTCTCAACCTCACACAACAACACATATCTCACCCACTTTCGTCTCGCTGAATCACTCCTTCATGCCAACACCCTCCTAGCTGTGACACATCCCCATCCCAACACCACCCTAGTAGTGTCACACTTTAACACTACACCACCCCAAGCAATGCACCTCATGTCACTCCACCCTCACCAACATTACCAACCCACACCACTCCACTTACACTAGTGTCACCACCTCACACAACACATCCTAGCTGTGTGAATCCTTCACGCCTCTTCCCCCATTGTTGCACCAAGTTTTGCCACAACTAGTTTGATCATTGCTTAACTTGGCTTGCTTTGGTTTTACTCCATGTTCCACCCTCCTTTACCTTACCCTTTCCTTCATTATATTATTAAGTTGTAAACGTCTTTTATTATTTATTCTTAGGTAATTTTTTGGAGGTCTCAGAGGAGATGGGTTAGGCTTATACATGCTTAGAGTCTAATGCTTTTTAGTAAGGATACATGTTGTAGTTATAGAATTTTAAATGTTATGCATGAATTGTGTAATATAATAATAATAATATTATATTTATAATTTCATTATGATAATATCATTGTATGGTTTTGTGTGGAATGATGGAGAAGTGAGAAGAATGTGAAAGTATGTGTTTATATATCTTGTTGGCTAAGTTGGTTTTGTAAGTCAAGTATATACAATTTAGTTAAGTATCTAAAGTGGGATATGAAGTTTGACTCATGTATATACATATCTAGTTAAGTATTTTCATGATGATATGTGATGGAGGTTGAAGACTAATTATGTTTTGACTTGAAGGTTTTTATAAAAAGATGGGTTGTTTAGAATCTTTAAGGGTATTTTGGTCCATATGGGTAAACTATGGAGTCTTTGGTATTTTAATGTGTTAAATAATTTAAAATATGATAATTACATCATGTGGAATGTTTGGATTAACTATGAATGGCCAGAGTCCAATAACTCTAGAGATATGGTTATTATCATGCTAGATATTGGAATCAGACCTTGATATAAGGATATGTTGATAATAGTAATATTTTATGAAGGTATGCTAAAATTGGTTAATAAATGTGTATTATAAGAAGAGTTATGCTTATAATGTGATATTAGGGTTTCTTAGGGCTAATGTGGCAATTTCTCTTGGAGAATGTTATGATCTTCATATGGTTGTGTTTTATGGGTTTGGGTAGTTATGTTAAGCTATATTATGTACTTTTCATATCTATATGTGTGTTTACATAATTATCTTAATGTGAATAAGACATTAGTCATATAAAGTGAACAATCATGTAAGTCAGGATCAAGTGTTGGGTTCGTTTCACTGGCTTAATGATAGTGAGTAGGAGCATTTTGTCCTAGGATGTGCTTTTGACATTTCTGCCAATTTAAAAATAGTGACCAGGAGTATATTTCCCTAGGAGGTATCGAGTTCATCCCATCAGCTAAATAATTGTGGCCATACGCGTTTTTGCCATGGGAGGTGTTTTAGTTTGTTCTACCGAATTAAGAATAGTGATGTCCTAAATTTAAATACATCAGGAATCGATTATGGATATACCTAATAATAAAACTCCAAACTTAGTTATTCTATTGCATCTTATCATGTTTAATCTTTTTACGTAATGAGTCCTTTACATAATCTCATGTATTTTGTACCCCTCTTTATGATTGTATTATCACCTTACTTAGTACATAGCGTACTAATCATCCTTTTCATGGGTGCTACTCATTCTAATGGCCAAACTATGTAAGCTCACATTTTAGGTTTGGTAATTAAAATGATTGAGTCTTTTAAAATATCAATTATAAGTTTGATCTGTGGGGTCAGTTGATCAATCCGAAAGCACTCCAAGATAGCCCCCACGTGATCATATCGACTAGGGGTGTTACAAATAGTATCAGAGAAAAACCATGACAATGAGATGAACTTGGATGAGTCAGATAGCCACCTAGTGAGACGATACTTGGGATAAATTATATTGAGACAGTTATTGGCTGAGGCACAATGAGGACATTGTGTTTTTTAAGTGGAGGTGAATGTAATACCCCTATTTGAGTGGAGTGTTATAAGGATTGATCCGGATACTTATATCAACATGGTATACCATCCTTTTGGTGATTCCTTCCTAAGAACTCCATAGTTAAGTGTGCTGGCCGTGGAAATTTTTTTAGGATGGGTGACCCTCTAGAAAAGTTTTAGAATTTTTTTAAAAAAAATTCTTGGGAAGTGCGCGAGTGAGGACAAAGCGCATTGAAAGGAATTGTGTTGATCTGTGGGGTTAGCTGATCAATCTGAAAGCACTTTAAGGTAGCCCACACGTGGTCATATCAACTCGAGGTGTTGCAGATACCATGTTAGCTTTTTATTATATTTGATAATAAACATGATCTAAGGTGGCAAAAGAGAAGCAATAAACTATACATAAGATAAGGGAAGTTCCGTTCTTATAAAAATCGACAATACTTAGTGTTGCTATGATACCATCATACCACATGATCTTTTGATGTTGATGAAGATATCATTTGCAATGTTTGAAAGATCGGTACAATTTGATAAGGAATTTCGTCTAACTTACAAACTAGGTGCCTCCCTATAGGATTGATCTATATTCATCCTATATAATTTGACTTAGATATAACCGGAGAGACAAACATATTTTTCACTAAAAATTCTTGCTAGGGTATAAAATCAAGAGTTGGTAACTCAAACTTCTTTGTTAATATTCCATTTAATAATAAACCAATTTGAGAACACTCTCTCACTATGTTTTCCATTTTTTTTATAAAAAAAGGATTAAAACTCAACTTCTTAATTTTTCCCTTTATTTTTGGACACTGTAATCTTAACCTAGCAATTATTTCTAGATCTCTACAACGTATTTCAAATTTATAAACCTCTTTATCAGATATAGAATGTAACTCTATATTCCCTCATAATATATGATCTATACTTAAGTATAATGTTCATAATATACTCTTCTTTTATTGAATGACATAGGATCCTATACCTAGCAAAAAATAACATACAAGATAAAAGAATACACAATATTGAAACTACCGTATGAGAGAAGACTAAAATCAAAATAGTCATGCCCACCATCATGGGCCATCTTTGTACACCAATATGCATGTGTTCCTCAACACATATTGCCATGTTCTCTTATTCCTTCACCTACGGTTGTCATTCTTCAAACCTCTATGAGAAATCTATGTTCCCTAAGAATTCCTTGCTGTTTTACAGTTGAATATATTATTATTATTTTTTTTATTATACAAACGGATTGATTCAACATTCATGGTAGCTCTCTTTTATGTCCTTATTTTTATATAACACTCTCATTTTTTTATTTGATAAATGTGAGACTTTACATGTGGTTCCAACAATCTTTGATAGTAGGAACAACATAATTTTTTGGCATACCATTCTAGAGTTACCTTTTACATAATAAAGTTGAGCTTAAGGTTGTAATACTCCAAGTTATGTGGTAGATAGTGGAGGATTAAAGGGGTTAATGAGACTGTCTATATCAATAAAGTAAAATTTTGTTTTTGGAAATTTATAAATTGAGAAATCCATAGTTTAGCGTGCTTGGCTTGAGGCAATCTAAGAATGAGTGGCCTCATGTGAAGTTTTTCAGGGTACGTGTGAGTGAGGAAAAATCATGATGAAAAATACTTATGTTGATTTGTGGGTGTTGTGATCAATACCAAAAACACACTTAGTAACTACATGCATCTAATACGGTCTTAGGTTGTTACAAATTGTATCAAAGAAAAACTACAATTGCTAGCTGAATTTCAATAAGATAATCAACTACTTTATGGGAATGATTTTGGGGATGGATTGTAATGAGATAGCTTATGGTCAAGAATGAAGAAAAATATTGCGTTCTTTGATTAGGCATGTATATAATATCCCAAAATATATGGTAGATAGTAGAGTTTGAAAAGAACTAATAATAGTGCCTACATCAACAAGGAACACTTCCATCATCAGAGAACTTCATAGTTAAGCACGCTTGGCTTGTAGTAAATTAATAATGGATACATTTCAGATTTTTTTTGAGAAGCATGTGAATGAGATCAAAATAGATTGGAAAGGGATCATATTTATCTATAGAGCCAATCATCGATCCCGAAAGAATTTCAAGTAACCACCTACCACTAGTGTGAGGCTAGAGTGTTACAATGGCTTTTGTGCTAAATCATGTAGAATATATCCCCACTCAACCCTGCTAATATTATCTTTTATTCTTATGTTGTTCTTGAACAACCCTAAAGCATTTAAAGATGGATCATATCCACTTACAACAAAATTCATTTTCTCTTATTCATTAACATAGTTGAAGTCTTCTTGCTTGATAATCATCTAACCATTTGAATGGGTGATTTTCACTATAATAATTTTATGGATGCAAAGGCACATAAGTTGAGGAGAAAATATAAAGCTAACATGCATGTTAGCAAAATGAAGAAAGGAAAATAATGACTGCGGAGGGGCTTCTATTTGTTAAATGTTATCCGCATATGCATTGCTCCTTTTGAATATGCAAGAGGACAATCATTACCTTATAATTTGAGTAAATTACTACACCTATTGACAAATAGATTTAAGATAAAACTTTACCGGGGTTTACAAACAATCATAAATTCCTGATAGTTAGTCAAAGCTAAGTCCCACCAAGGATTTTTTTATGGTAACGATTAAACCCTAGCTAGTTGCCTTATTCAATAATTAGAAAATGCTACTGCTTCTATCATTATATTGTTTTTTTCCCTAGCTAAGAGAATTACATATTTAGCTTATACTGTTCTATCTCTTATTTGAATTTATGTAGTTAGCTTTATGATCTTATTTGTTGAGTTACATGTCGACGTATACAAATATTTGTTGGTTCATCTTGACTTATTTATGACCCTTAGTTGGTCTAACCCATGGGGTTCATGGGTATAAATTAACCTCGTTTATTTTATGCCCACTTAGATATGGGGTGATCCTAAAAAGTCCATTAGTATCAATGTACGTTTATTGATCTGATCATTCTTTAATTTATTATTACTCTATCTATTATTTAAAACAAAATAATTATCATTTGGCATCACTTTTTTTTCTTCCTAAGAAGACTTATATTTAAATATTACTTTGTTGTTGTTGTTGTAAGTTGGTCATATTTTAGATAATATTGACAATGATAAAGTTGTGTTAAATAATATTATGAAACACAAAGTTTTACTTCTTTCTTTATTGTTTTCTTCTATAGTACAATTAAAGTATTGAAAAAAAAAATAAAAAAACATCAAATTTATTTTAAGTCTAGAGTAATTTTTTTTTATATATGGAAAATGGTGTTAAATGTAGATAAAGACTTGATAGGTTTTATCAATTTCTATAAGAACTAATTCTATTTTAACATACTATTTAAAAGTGAGAATTTGTCAAAGTAATATATGATACAAATTCGTTAATAAATATTGACTAAGGTAGTACTAAAATTAGTATATATGTAATAATTTTAATTTTTTTTACTTGTAAAAATTATTAAAAATATTCAATTACAAATGAATAAATAAAAATTAATTTTTAAGATCCATGAGTCAATCCAGACTAACCTGATCTAATCTTAATCTACACCTGATTATATTTGATCAACAAAATAATCGGGGCGGGCTACGACCCGACCCACCTCTGATCTGATCCAGGTTCGTTCGTCCAAATACCAGTTATATGTAAGCTGTAAAGTAGCATTGATTATGACTAAACTATTGAAATTACGGATCCTATGCACGCATCTTGAGTCTGGTAAGTGGTAAGGTTACTTTAACCAATTAAGTTGTCCTATGCCATCTGCTACATGTAGAACAAGTAACAGTTGTTTGTAAGTGCTATTGAGGTTGCTATATTACCGAGATAACTATTGGTATCCCAGCTCCGGTGCTACCCACGGAACCACATGGACGTGCTCCACCGCACTTTTTTTTTGTTCGTACGATTTGGAACCGAGATATTATAGAGTTTTTTTTTTTTAATATTGGAAAGGTACGGAAAATAAATATTTAAAATTTATTTGGTTTTAGATAGTTATTTAAAATTTTTTTTAGAACTCCATATAATAAAATCTAGATAATATATATATATATATATATATATATTATTTTCTTCTGTCCTCGTTTTTTAATTTAAAAAAAAAATATTTGTGTTAGTCTTCATGGAAATCGTACCTGGTACTAGCTTGAACAAATTTGCTTAAGCATCCGCCTCCCTTCATCTTCCTTCAATTTGACCGAACCGAAGCATCCCATTAAGTGCATCCTTTATATGGCAAACACGGTGAGCGGGAAAAGTACATTTCAGAGAGACAGTAACTTCTCGGCTTCCATTTATTGCGCACGACTTAATGCTCGGCCAAGTTAGGTAAATGTGCATGGGTAACTTGATGTTGTCATAAATATGCCCTCAGTATGCCTCCCTACATATTTAATTGAACGCATGGGTTCGAACCTCGGCCGGGGAGCCATTTTGTACCCTTTTTTTTTTTATTGTGAATTTTTTTTGGGGGAGGGGGGGGGGGGGGTTTGTCCTCTGATAAATATGATGTATGGGTCAGAGATATGGTTCAAATATTTTAATAGCCTAATTCATTTACTTCTCAGGTGGATGGAAGTTTGGAGTTAAATGCTTTTCTTATCCAAAAGTGTTAATCTCATAGTAAGAGAATTATGTATTATAACTGTGTCCTCTTAGCATAGAGTAAAATAATAGACATATGATGATTATATATCGTAGTTTTGGTTAGATAACAGATTAACAAGTATTATCGGTTAGTCATTAATTCACGTGCTTAATGTGCTTAATATAGCTTAACATATAGATAACTAATATGATAATTAGTTATAATATATTTTAGTCTGTGTTTGTTAGAGTAGTATATAAATACAATAATGTATTCATTTTGTACAAAATTAATCCTTCACGTAATAAATAGAGCAGAGCTCATCTCTGATTCTCTCTTATAATTAAACTCTCATTTTCCATATTTTCCTAATCTCTGATATGGTATCAAAGCCGCGAACCTCTGATATTCATTAAATTCTCTAAAAAAAAAATCCACAATGTAGCAAAATCAATACCAAACCAATCTGACAGTAATCGATGAAATTGATTCAAACCATGCCCAGTATCTTCATGTAATCCCTTGAATTTTTTAAAAACCTATATTTTAATAAATAAATTTTATTTGGGATAAATTAACTTTTAAATCTATTTATTTTAATTATTTTATGGATTTTTGAGCTTATAAAATTTATTATAAGTATTTAATAAATTAAAATAAATATTTTGTTATTTTCCCATACTCTTATTATTTAAATAAATTTTAAACCCTTATTTTACAAAAAACTATCCTTTTTAACCCTTATATTTTAATTATCTTAAATTAAAATATTAAATCAATTTATTATCCAAAATTATTCTATTTTATTATTTTATCAATTAAATTATTTATTCCAATTCCTCTTCCTTTTTCCTCTTTTCTTTCTTTTCTCCTTTTTCTCTTTCTTTTTCTTCTTTGGGCCATTGGCCTGCTTCGGCCTGCCCTTACCCCCTCCTACGCGTTGGGCCTGGCCCACTTCTCCCCCTCCACCCTCCTTTCCTTTCTCCTTTCCCGGCCCGACTCCTTTTCTTTTCTCCCATGCGTTGAGCCGACCGCTCCCCTTCCTTTTCTTTCCTTATCTCCCGACCGGACCGGCTCCTTCTTTCCTTCGGCCAGTCTGTTCGCACGCCTAGCACCCTCCCTGATCCTTCTTCTTTCTTCTTCCCCACCCCCTGCCATTGCCATTCCCTGCAACTCCCTCTCCCCCATTGACCTCCCTAACTCCCTCCCTCTCTCCCGCCATTCCTTACCCCATACCGACCCCTGTCTCCCTCTCCCTCTCCCTGCCGTCACCTTCTTCTCCCTCTCCCTGCAACCGCCCATTTCCCTACCAATCTACAGCCACCCCTCGAGCCCTATCCCTTCCCTTCTCTTCCTCTCCTATTTATTCCTCCTCAAAGTTTCTTGAATTGCTTGAAAATCAACGGTTCATGCAATTCTTGATGGTACTCAATGAGAGTTATACTCCAATTCGAGAAAAAATTCTGATGATGAAGCCACCACCCGTTACTTCAAGAAAAAAGACAGGGGTCAGTCCAAGCAACTTCAAACTTAACTCAAGAATTTTCAGCCTTATACTCTTAGTTTCGATAGTAGGACATTCAGTCTTAGAAAGGGATTTGATATAAGAAGAACAATTATTACTGTACTCACTGTAAGATACTAAGGCATTCTAATGAACAATGCTTTAAGATTCATGGTTATCCTAACAGTAACAAGAATTTTCACTACTGAAAATTTTTGTTTGCAGCAGAAATAACTAATTAAAAATAGCGGGGGTTACCACCGTGATCGACATAATTATGGTTTATGCAACCACCCTTACATCAATCACAAGGCTAAAAGTTTTAAAGTAATACTACAAAATTAGAATCAAAAGTGCATTTATAGTAAAAATACTGAGTTTGGAGTATTACTCTAAGTTTTACAATATCAAAATATAAAAAAGGGATACCGTGGATCAAGAGTCCAAAAGGGGTATCCAGTTTAATACATAACCTAGATAATAGATACTCTTCACCGGACCCCAATATAAATGGAGTCACTCATCCCCACATAAAGCGTCATAAGCCGCAAAGTCATCTACCTGATCATCTGAAACCTACACAAAATATCTAGGGCCTTCTGCTCGTAGGAATGAGCAGCACTCATAAAACGAGTAATCAGTACGGTAGGTACCGAGTAAGATAATAATACTATCGAAATAGGAATATAAGTAGCACATGCTTTCACATTAAATGATAAAAGAATAAAACCAAGTAAATGATCATCTCATAAGATATAATACGATCCAAATCCTTTTATTAAGTATAATCAATTTTCATTCTTTTATATACAATGAGTGCAAGAACCCCACTATTTTTAAATTGGTGGAACATTCTGAAACTTCTTGGGACAACACGCCCGAGCCACTATTCTTTCCGGTAGAACAGAGGTGATAACATCTTCTCGGGATAGAATGCTCCCATGCCACTATTCTACCCGGTGGAACGGGAATAAATCACCATTGTCCTAACTCCCGCATTCTTTTACTTTAAATCATTAGTATATTTTCCAAAAGTTGTCAAGATATGTTTTATTGCACGATGAGTAGACGCCTCACTATTCTCAACCAGTGGAACGGTTTGAAACTTCTCGGGAACAACACACCCGAGCTATTTCTGTTCCACCGGGTAGAATAGTGAGCACTCTACCCTGAGACAATATTTTTAATCTCCGTTCCACCAGAAAGAATAGTGGCTCGGGTGTGTTGTTCCCGAGAAGTTTCAAACCGTTCCAGTGGTTGAGAATAGTGAGCGCTCACTATTCTACCCGGTGGAACGGAAATATATATATATATATATATATATATATATATATATATATATATATATATATATATAGATTTAAGAAAAATAATTCTATGGCCCTACTGACGTGGTTTTTCACTTTAAGCAATTAGCATCTTATTTAAGATTGATTCTCAGGCATAGAACACAGTTAAATAGATATGCATGTAATGTGGATCCAAACCCTTAAGTCCTGTCAAAATCTAATTACACTTCCTTTAGTGTTCATTCTCCCATGTTGGTTATTCCACTCACATTGTATTTTGACATCTCCCAAATCCCATCATCAGTATCATACCCAAAAAGCACAACCCCCATGATTTTGATTTAGTAATCTCATCCCAAGGTATATATATTGAACACTGAATTATCCAAGTCTAAATCCCATTAAAATTTCATAACACTTCATATGAAATATTCATCATTTCTAATTCCCAATAGTTATTCTCCAATCCATAAAGATGGGATAATAATAATAACATCTCAAGATGACTTGTCCCAAATTTACTATTAAAAATTTATGAACCCCACATAACAATAACGTCCCCATGAATTACTCAAGTTATTATTGTCATAGTTTAAGTCTCCTAACACATAAATTGTCAAACTTTCTTAATATCCCATAATGACCAAGTTACCCTTTTAGCACAATTAGCACCTTTATTTTATAAAAAAACTTATACCTTCCATAAAAATTATTTTTCCAAGTCCTTATTAATCATCATACCTCATGAGAGACCTTAAGGCCATTTCCACAACTCATTCATCCCGTATTCATACCATAAGACAAAATTTTACAATTATGACATTATCGTCATTCAACCCATATTTCATACCTTAAGTTATAATCTTCACAAATATGACATTCTTATCATCCAACCCAGACTTCATACCATGAATATACTTCCACAAGTGTGATATTATCATTATTAAACCATAGATATATTTCCACAAGTATGATATTAACAATACTCAACCCATATTTCATGCTATAAGATGCATTCTCACAAATATGATATCATTGTCACAATCATAACATAATGTTATCTCTTACAACTCTTATATTCTTTCAACATAACATGCATAACATCACAAATTATCAATATCAACATATGTTACAGATTATAGCAGAAAAATCATGAAAAATACATTTAGTCATACAAGCAATTATCATCAAAAGTCCTAAGCATCGAATAATATCCTTACCAACTAGGACACTGGGCTCTAAGCACTCAAAATCCTATACTTCCTTCTCCAAAGCTACTGGAAAACCACTTACAAAAGATAATAAAATTACGGTTAGACTCGAAGATTTAAACTGAAGGAAAAATCAAGGTAAAGAGGGTAAAAGTAGGTATAACTATATTCCAATGAGAGCTTGAGATGTGTGGATGTGTAGAGGAATGTGTGGTGGAGCTATGGTAGAAGATTGGTGCTATTTCGTTAAGGTTTGGGGGGTAAAAATAGGGATGCATAGCCAAAGGAATGGGGTTGAGAGAAAACAAGATGCATGGCCAGGCAGTGCAAAACTGCACGACCATGCAGAATCAGGCTGAGAGGAAAATTTTTGCACAGTCAGACGGTGTAGGGATTGCATGGCTATGCGGTAGGGGTTTTAAATGTTGCACGACCGGTGCATGAGGCTGTGTAGACTATGACGTTGCAAAAAACGCAAGGGAGAGAGGGAAAAGAGGTAGCAGTTGGTGGCGATGGCCAACGATGGCGAGGAGGAAGGTTGGGGCGACCTTGATGGTCGGTCCATCGGCCAAAGGGCAGCGAGTGGTGGCTGAGGTGGTGCACGGTGGAGGAAGATGGTGGTGCAAAAGCCAAACAGGGAAAAGAAGAGGAAGAAGAAGAAGAAAGGGAGAAGAAGGGTGAGGGAGCTTTGGTAGTGGTTCTTTGGCACAAACTATTAGCAGAGTGAGGCAAAACTAAAGAGAAGTAGGGAGAGTGTGAGGTATATATGTGCATGTGTGCTGTGTGGTATAGTTCGGGGAAGGAAGAAAAAGAATAGGGGTGGTGTGCGATGGGGATAATGGTGATGGTGCAACTACAAGTTGATGATGGAGGTGATGGTTGCAGAGGATGAATAGGGTAGGGTAGTAGCTGCAGGGTGAGGGTGGTGGTGGTTGATGGAAGTGTTGTGTAAAGGTGGAAAGGATAAGAGGATGCAAGGTGATGGGGTGGTGCGTAAGGTGTAGGTATGCAAGGATGGGAGAAGGAAAAGAAGAAGAAGGAAAGTGATGGGTGATGGATGATGGTGCAGAAAGGTGGCGGGTGGTGGTGCAAATGGATAGTGCAAGTGGAGGTGCAAGAGTTGCAGCAAAGGGGCTGGCGGGAGAGGGAGAAGGAGAAGAAGGAAAGAAGAGAAAAGGGAAAAAGGAAAAGAAAAGGAAAAGAGAAAGGGTTGAGGGGATTAGTTTAGGATGATTTTAGATTAGTTAAGGGTAATTAGGATTAGCAAAAATTTTTGCGGATTTGATTTTGGTTTATGAATTACAGTTTATCAATTTTAAGGTTTTCAGAATCGGTTAATGTTTTGGGATTATGGATAGGTTAAGGATAATATAGAATTTATTAGGATTAGAATCAAATTAGGTGCTAATGGTGCGGGATTAGCTTAAGTAAAATTTTAGGGTATTACAAAAGGAACCAAGAAATTTGCTGCACATGTAGTCACAAATGTCATCGGGTCATCTGAACAAAACAACAGTGTGCCCGGTCCTATTTTTACCCAAGAACAGTATGCTCGGCTTTTGCAGTTGACAAATCAACCTAACACAAAATCAAAGATGGGCGGGACTTCAGTAGCTATGGTGGTAGGTAAGCATAATACTTATTTCCTTTCCTCTAAGCATAATCTCGATTGGATCATAGACAGCGGAGCTACTGACCACATTACACCTCATTTACATATGTTTATTTCTTATACAGTTGTTCATCCTACCAAATATATCACTATACCCAATGGCCATCAAGTTTCTATACGACACGCTGGGAACATCCAACTCACATCCTCTATCATACTAAACAATGTTCTACATGTGCCTGATTTTTAATTTAGTCTTCTATCCATAAGCAAACTTACCACACAATTTTCCTCAAATCTAATTTTCACTCCTGAGTCTTGTCTTCTCCAGGACCATTTGAAGAGTAAGTTCGTGACTCTTAGGAGAAGAAGCCATGGATTACATACTGCTCTTCAAAACCCATCTACCCAAAAATGGCCAAAGCATACCAAAGAATCAACCATACTAGATATGATAGATCACTCTTGCTTTTTCTTTTCTCTACATGTAATCTTTCTAATCAGAAACTTTGGCATTGTTGTTTGGGACATTTTCCATTCCAACAGTTTCAATACTTAGCTCATTTACAACTTTGTAAATTTTCCAATATATCTATTTGTAAAATCTGCCCAAGGGCAAGGTAATGCAAAGACTCTTTTCCTGTTAGTAATTTTCATAGTTCTCAATTGTTTGACTTATTGATATTTGGGGACCCTATCAATCCTCAACATATGATGGATTTATATATTTTCTCACCATTGTAGATGATCATTCACGAGCTACTTGGACTCACTTATTGACACATAAGAGCAATACTTTCCTTATCTTAAAAGCCTTTATTAATTACATTCATACCCATTTCAATCACCACATTAAAATAATTAGGTGTGACAATGCATCTGAATTCCTCTGTACTGTAGCCACTACTTATTTCAATACCAAATGTATTCGAATTTAAACTACATGTGTCTATACACCACAACAAAATGGTCGAGTAGAAAGAAAATATAAACATATCCTTGAGGTAGCTTGTGCACTCTATTTCCAATCCAACTTGCCCATCAAATATTGAGGTGATTGCACTCTTACTACAACTTACCTCATCAATCTTTTCCCTTCTACCACTTTACCACAACATAAATCCCCTTATGAAATCCTCTACAATAAACCACCTGGTTATGACAACCTCAAAACATTTGGTTGCCTTTGCTTCACCTCCACTAATTCTGTCCATAATCATAAATTTCATCCTAGATCTTACCCTGGCATTTTCCTAGGTTATGTGAAGTTATGAATCTTCATATCGAACAAATTACAGTAAATAGAAATGTCACGTTTCATGAATATATCTTCCTATTTCATCTCCCATCTCCAAAAACATCACATAACACACTTCCCATCTTCATTCCAGATCACCTTTCACCTATTTTTCAACCCTCACATACCCATAAGTCTCCTTCTGAATATTCCCAATCATCTGATTCTTCACCATAACAACTTCATCAAAATAACTCTTGCACTCAGTTTCCATCTGATCTGTCTCCCAACATATTTGATTCATCACAATACTTCAGTCTGAATGACCAACAACCATCTCAACCACCTCCTCGTAGATCCAACAAACCTCACAAACCACCTTCCCATCTATCAGATTACATTTGTTCCTATAGTAGCTCCTCTCACTAGTGTAGCCTAGGTCAAACCCAATCATCTTCTTCTATACCTTCTTTTCACGAACCTGCCTCTTATCAAGAAGCTTCTAATGATCCCAATTGGATTAATGCTATGGACAATGAAATTAGTGCTTTGCAATCTAATTATACTTGGCAGATTGTTCCAGTCCATCCTGACAAAAAGGCTATAGGTTGCTAATGGGTCTATAAGATTAAAGTAAAAGCTGATGGTATATTAGAGAGATATATGGCAAGGCTAGTTGCAAAAGGTTTCAATCAAAAATAAGGGATTAATTTCCAAGAAAAAAAATTCCCTAGTTATCAAAATGGAAACCATTAGGTGTATCATTTTCATTGATGCGTTGAAAGGATGACCTCTACATCAACTAGATGTAAACAATGCCTTCCTCCATGGTGATTTACATGAAAAATTTTATATAAAAATGCCACAGGGGATTCCTAACCCTCAGAATCATGTTTCCAAACTAGTCAAGTCTTTATATGGCCTTAAACAGACCTCAAGACAATGTTTTGAGAAACTTACTGCTACATTACTAGCTCAGGGGTTTCGATAGACAAGGCATGATTATTCCATTTTTCTTAAGGATGGGTGTCATGGCAATATCATTGTAGCCATCTATGTGGATGACATGGTGGATCTGATCAAGCAAGTATTCAGCATCTTGAAGATCACTTACATGCCACTTTCACCATAAAAGACCTTAGCCGACTTCATTATTTTCTTAGATTTGAAGTTCATTATTTGCCACATAGTATAGCTATTACCTAGCACAAATATACCCATGATATCCTCACTCATTCTTCTTTACCTACATAATCCATCACTAAAACACCTCTTCCCCTCAATATCAAACTTCATGCTTCTGAAGGTGTTTTGCTACCAGATCCAACCTTGTATTATGCCCTCATTAGTAAACTTAATTTTCTTACCAACACAAGACCATACCTTTCTTTTACAGTACAGACTCTTAGCCAATTCATGCAAAGCCCTCGCCTTCCTCATTTGTAGGCTCTTACATAGGTTCTTTGTTGCATTCGAGGGGCACTTCATCAAGGAATTTTGCTTCGTGCATCAACCCAGTTAAAACTACATGCTTTCTTTGATTCTGACTGGGCTGCATGTCCCACTACACGTAAGTCAGTCACTGACTATATAGATCTTCGAGGCTTATCCCCAATTAATTGGAAATCCAAAAAGCAAGCCGTGGTTTTCAAATCTTTAGCTGAGTTCGAATACAGGGCCATGGCATAAGCTTCAGCTGAAATCACTTGGTTAGTCAATCTTTTTACAAACCTTGGTCTCACAAACTTCAGACCAGTAGCTCTTCATTGTGACAACATGTCTGCTTTACACATTAGTTGTAATCTTATATTTCATAAAAGGACCAAACACATTGAAATTGATTGCCATTTCACACGTAATAAAGTATTGGAAGGACTTCTGCAACTCACTTATTTGCCTACTACATCCCAACTGGCTGATGTTTTGACAAAAGTCTTGTCTTCTCATCAACATTGGTGTCTATTGTCCAAGCTGGGCATGTAATCTCCACTCCCATTCCTAGCTTGGGGGGGGGGTATCATCAGTTAGTCATTAACTCATGTGCTTAATATAGCTTAACGGATAGATAACTAATATGATAATTAGTTATAAGATATTTTGGTCTGAGTTTGGTAGAGTTGTATATAAATAAAACAATGTATTCATTCTGTACAAAATTAATCCTTCATGTAATCAATATAGTAGAGATCGTCTCCGATTCTCTCTTACAACTAAACTCTCATTTTCTATATTTTCCTAATATTTGATAACAAGTATATTCAAATCCTTCTTAAAAGGAGAGGGCGATGCTCGACGTGATATTTATGTGGCATTTTTTTCCCTCCAAAATAGCTTTATAAAACTCTAATTATATATAAAAAAAACAAATAACATTGAATATCCATGTTTTTCCTCCAAAATATCAACACTTAACCTCAAACAATGTAATGATGAATGCTTATTTTGTATTTAGACAACACAAAACTGATCTAATTTCGGTGTGATTTAAAAGAATTCATTAAAATTTCATACTTTAAATCTATTTTTATTTTAGTATCATTTTATCTGTACTACTACTATCAGTATTGCAATATAAAAGTCGAAGAGGCTTCTGATTTGTGTTTTGGCAGCAAGATATGTTTTTTCGTTTCACGTATTACCGTCCTCTGCAATTATTTCGGCGTTCACATGGAGTGAGCAGCCGCGTATATCATCTTTCGTGTATCGGGATAAACGGATTGTTTCGGACCATTCTATAGAAAGTAAGTGGGAGTGATGTGAGGTGGTGTTAATCACATTCACAGGGGTGGTCGTCCTATTTTTTTATTGCATTAATTAATTAATTCCTTTGTATTGCCGGCTATTTAGTTAGCTTGCATGGTTGCTAGGTAATCTCTGGTGCGGGCATTCAGCTGATGTCACTAAAAAGTATATCGTCTACAGGAAATCTCTAGAATTTTCGGAAGAATCTGATCTATCTAACCATTCTGGGCCCCATAAGATCAGTCATTTATACTAATTGTGGGGCCTATCCTTATATTGAATTTCTGTACAAACTGAGGCAAACGTTTTTTTCCCTCCAGAACTTAAGCAGACCTAACAACAATGATTAAGTTTAAGAAAGCCTTTGTTATACGAGTCAAACGGCTGTCTTAATTTCTAGATTCTTGCTAGCTACTCTCTAGATCTCCCTGGCCAATAACTAAAAACACGTACATTAAAATGAAGTTAAAGATCCTATAGGGCTTACAACTCACACGGGCATTGCGGAGCGACGCGACGCCCATGTTGGCCGGCATGGTTCGTGTTCTTGACCTAACCCACTAGTTTGACCTCGATTAGGTCCTGTGGTCTTCATTCTCTTGTGTCAAAAGGCGATAACCTTCGCCCTCAGGGGTCCAACCGCCGGCTCGACAGCTGTTGAACGGTAAACTACGGTGACTCAGCAACCAAGGACAAGGTGGTCCACTCCACGGTGCCCACAAGGAGCCACCCCCACATTGGAGGGTTGAAACTCCCACACTGCGGCTGCCGCGTATCGAACCTTGAACCTCTTGTGTCAATTTGCCTTGCCTTAGCCACTGAGCTACGCCCGCACGGGCCTGTGGTCTTCATTCTCGAATGCTTATGATATGGGTGCGTTCTGCGATGCTCATTAGTTGTCTCTCCATCGAGGACACGCTTCTCTGTTGTTCGATTGATTGAGCTAGATCTACCATTAGCTTAGGAACGTAAGAGAAGAGATATAGTGACGGTTTGAAATTTTAGTTATATCATTGTTCATTTCTTATCGAAACATGTCTTATAGGAACGTAAAATTATTATATATACAAATTAGAAAAAAAAAATGATAAAATTTATATATTTCTTGTATGTTAAAGGTCTCGTGTTGAAATATTCGATCATTCTCTTTTATTATCGTAAGATATTTATAGTAGTGTTATGCATATAGTATTTTTTTTACTTATTTTCACCCGACCCTTATAAATAAAAATAAAACATCTATAATGAAAATTTATTAAATACATGGGCCATTCACCAATTAACCTGTGTAAAATAATAAAATATGCTTCTAAGCTGACAAAACAATATCATCATTCAAACATACTGTATTTGAAATCGAGTCATTAATTCCTCTAAGTAATTAATGTTTTCTTTTTTCCTTTTTTCTACTCACGATTAATTAATTAAAGTCCGGCTAGTTGGCCTTACATTAAAAATTAACTTACGAATCGGATGAGGTGGTTCATAATGTTTAAATTCTATTAAGATAGAGTTTTTATCCGTCGCCATATTGCCGGCGGGTGTAAGTTCTTTTGGTTTTTTAAGTTCCTTTCGTTTGTCTTTATCTTTCGTTCCGGGCACTACTACCTACCAAAATATAAAAGTAGAGAACGCATGTGATCCAAATAGGAAAACCCGAAACTGTACGCAGCAATGCGACAGCCTCAAGCTGCAGCTGAAGCAAGATGAAAAGGAAAACCCATGCTAAAGAGCCCATATAATAGAAGACGCAAACGAACCAAAACCCATGGGACCCAAGCAACCCAAAACTAAGCAAATGAAAACAAAACCGAGATAAGACGACCGAGCTGGACGCCGAAAGCCTTCACCTACACCTACATGTGAGGTGAGGTGAGGAGACATAGCCACCGCATTGCATAAAACCAACAAAATACCAAATCGAAAGCCTTCAAACCTGTGAGCAAGTTAATTAGATACCAAGACAAAAACCTCGAACTTCAAATCCCCGCTGGCTGCATACTTCTTCCCACACACTGTTCGAGCCGAAACCTACCCTGTAAAAGCAAAGGGATCACTGGCCCTACGGGAGCCAAATCCGCCCCATAAAAGTGGACCTTCGAAAAAACCTTTCCTTTGCCTCTCAAAATCCATTATCTACGCTCACCTAACAGAAGTGGAGCTTTCTGTACCCAAAAACGGCCCACGCATCCCTCAACATCAAGGTGCAGTGAGTACTGATTCACATGATCTATGGCTGAGATTGTTTTTCTTTATGGTCAACATCTCAAATCTATGGCTGAGATCGTTTCTATTTTTATTTATTTTATGATTTCAATGTTCATTTGTCCACTAAACCATCATCTCGTCTTTGTCATCTTCATTCATCGATCACTTCCAATCATAACTACCACCAGCCAATCTATGGATGATATTGTTTATTTGGCTGCCTACCATTTTGTTTTTTGTTTGTCTTCCCAGTGTCGCCATTTTGATATATGTATTTTATTTTACTTTTTCATTCTTTTATCGGGTTTTCTCGTAAGTACTCATGAATACATGTTAAAAACTTAAATTTACCAAAAAAAAAGAAGAAATGTTAATGTGAAACATTATAATTAGTTCACTTATTATATTAGTTTATATATTAATTAGAGCCATAACTGCTATTACATTATCGATTGAACGTAAATATTATCATTCTTAGAAACTAAGTTCTTGTTTTGATATCTTACATATCCAAATTAAGGCAAACGATACCGAAATATAATTTTTATTTATTTATTAGATTAGATTCGGAATATGTTTTCATTCCAATCAAAATCAGAAAATGAAAATAATAGTACCAAACATGACGTGAGGATTAACAAGAGTTAATTACAGCCAATCAATTAGGAATAATCGATTCCTTCATTAATTACTTTTAATGAACGGTTGCCGTCGATGTACTCGGAGACCCAATTGATAGCCTGGAATTAGACGGGCAGCACAAAATGTTACGTGATTGGGCCGTTTAGCTGATTGAATTTTGCTGGTGAAGCAAAGCGAGTGTTGGCACTCGGCGAAAAAAAGTGACCGAAAAATGACAACGACGGGACGAAGCCTCTGAATCTTGAATCCTTCGATTGGAGTACAACGCAAATTTGAGCTGTCCGTGCCAGAGTCAACCGAAGAGCCCACCTTACACATGCTCTCTTGTCTTTGTCTTCCTGTTCTCTGCGCAGAGCTGCATGTGATTGCATGGATCGGAATTGGTTGCTTTATGTTCTGTCAGTATTTCACCAAACGACTTTGGCGAGAAAAGTCAATTACAACCTGCTCGAGTCACACACACACCAAAAAAAAGATAAAAAAAAAAATTTGCTTACTCTAAACGCAATGGAAAATGGCTTGGATGTTGCTTTCTAGGACAAAGGATATTTGGATGGTGTTTTCTCATCAGGGATATGATGATGCTACGAGTTTTTGTTTATTATCCCCTGATAACTAAAAACAAAGTGACCATATCTCAGGTTTCAAAAGCAGGGGAGTAAACAACATTCCTCCCTGCAAACCAAACACAGAGACAACCACCTATACATACCAGATATGGGGAACAACGAACGGCAACAGAAAGAAGAAGATGAAAAAATAAAAATGAAAAACCACTACAACACCCATCGCAATGCCACCGGACAAGGATCGAATAGAACCTCACAGCAACCAACAACCACCAACCACCCCACCTACCTCCAACACACTGATAACCCCTAGTAGAACTTGCAGGGATTAGGTCAGCAGATGAACATGATGCACCACATCATCAATCTCGCAGTCAAACCTCCGCTGACCATGTTTAATTCCAAAACTGACTGGAGTTTTTATCAGCATTAACAAAACATTTCATACAGATACGCTAGTTCTCAAACACAATTTTATTCCTATACTACTATATGGTACCTGTAACGGCAAAGAAGGCCACGGTCCAGATTTTATCTTTCAACCCTTCCACCGAACCCCCAACCAAGCCGAGGAGGCATCGAGAGTGTTTCCAGGCATCACCCAATCACAGCCCAGCCAGCAGGAGACACCATACCATAGATTCCCGATGATCTTGCAGTGCTAGAACAAGTGATTAACAAACTCCCTCGCTTCTTCACAAAAGGAACAATTTGTGTTGTCAGGGTCGATAAGATGTAAATTAGCTAGCCTGTCCTTGGTACTCAAACTCTGCCGTATCATGAACCACACAGTGAGTTCGATCCTAGGTAAAGAAATGCCTGCCTAAATTTTAACAGGGACGCCTCCAATCCTATCAACCTTTGAGTCTGTCCTAAAGTGCGCTGAGCGCTTCACAAAAGGACTGCACTGAATATACCCCGTTCTTGTCCTGATTCCAGAAGAACGTGTCCTCCCTATTCTTGCTTGGTACGATATTATTTATCAAATCTAATAATTCCCGTCTTTTTAACCGAAACCATGAACTCTTGAAACCTTGTGCCAATATATTTCTCTCCTTCTATGCCAAATCCAAAACTGGTGTTGCATATAGTATGATTTTATGAGTTGTCTTTTGGTCCATCGAGAGATGGTTGCATATTTTTGGAGCAGGTCTGGCCAGTCAAATAAGCTAACTTGATAGCTTTTGAAATGAATTAGCCCTGTTTTGGCAAACCAAAGAGGTGTTTTCAGGTAACTAATCTTCCAATCCGAGATTTCACAAATCCGATAAGATATACTATATCTATATCAATATTTACATCGACACAGATAATAATGTTTATTTGCTTACTCATACTCGTATATCCTTTATTTAATGGGCATAAGTGTTAATTGTATATGTAAGTCGTGTTATCCTACCTTTAGAGTTTGATATATAGAATTTTCGAGTATATAGATTTCATTGGCCATTCGTTTCATTGTCACTAGATTTGGAAATAGAACCTCACTTGGGCCTTGGTTGTGCTCCTTCTTGTTTATCCTCCCTAACAATATGACGATTTACGTGATCTTTTTAACTACCTTTTTTTTTTAATAATTCAAATAAACTTCTTTTTAGAGAAATACTTGGCACCTAAGACCAATAGTCACTAGCTCGACATTAGATTGAGAAATGTATTACATGCCCAGTATTTGGTCTTGTTTGAGTAAGCATCGCTAGAGTTTTAAATGAGTAGAGTCGAGTCAAATATCTCTAAGCTCGGACTTGGATTGTTTTACACATAAGTCTAAAACTAAAGCTTGGCCTCGACTTATTTAACATAATGATTATGATGAGCTTTCGTGTCTAGTGATTAAATGAGTTGAGCTCACAAACTTAGCAATATAAATAAACCGAGCCTAAATTTTTCCATGCTTGGGTTTGGCTTATTTTAACAAACAAGCCTAAAATTAAGGTACATGTTTGACTTACTTAAGTAAACAAATGAATTAAGCCAAGATTTTAATGAACCAAGCCCTAATTAGCTCATAAGTAATTCATAGCCCTAAACACTACTATTTAAGAGAGATTCTGGTGCTAACTCATCACAATACTTTAACTACTAGTATTAATCTTAGCACAACGATATATATATATATAACCATTGATATTTGTTTATATTTTAATAAGAATTATCTCATTATTTTATATTTTAGTGTCTCTTTCACCACTAAATAAATTTCAATATATTTTTCACCATATCTATATGTATATTTCACTATCATGAACCATATATTTCACTACTATATTATTAAATTCTCACTAAGGTCAAAAAAAATCTTTCACCACAACTATATTTGTCTTTCATTTTCATGAACCATATCTTTCATCTCTATATTATTAAACTTTCACCAAGGTTTATAACTATGATTATTTTTCACTATTATGACTTATATCTTCCACCATTGTATTATTATATTTTCACTAATCTTAAATACATCTTTTACTATCATGGATCATATTTTTCACCACAACTACTTCAATTTTACCACTATCAACATCTTTTACACCAAAGCTCTATCTATAATTTACATAATCATATGTTTCACCTCTACTTTGAATATTTTCACCATATCTTACATCAACATGAGCCTGAAATTTCACCATCATTTTCTAAAGATTTTAAAAATTGATCTAATTATAGTTTATCAACTTAGTGCATTTTTTTTACAATAATTACACATATACTTTACCAAATTTCTACTTATCTTTCAGTACAATACTTAAACTTAACAATATTTTTACAAAATTTGAACTTTTACCATCATTCTCAATATCTTTCACCATTATCTACTAGAAATTTCATCAATGTTTAGCACATTTTTCACCTTCATTATCTAAAAGAAAAATAAAAAGGAGGAGAAGGATCTGGTAAGATGAAATACTTGACGGACAAAGAGGCATGAGGATGACGATGATAAAAAATTCTTCTCTAAGTTTGTGAGAGGTGCACCGATCATAGGGTCTAGCATTGTGTGACTACTCACACTATATAATTTGCACCCCCTAAATAAATAAAAAAAATAGGCATCAAGTTTTAATAAATATGCATGCATTATATAAATAAAAAAAATCATGAATAATTCATGATGTTAGCTTAATTAGGAGAACATTATACTAAGTGTATGTTTAGCTGAGGTATATGTGTTGGCTATTACAACTAGCCTTTTTTTCTATATTTAGAAAATATATTTGTTGAATTTTGTATAAATTTCCAAAATTGTAATTGAAAATTAGTTCTTAAAGGCCCATAGATTCAATTCTCACTCATAATAATTTTAAATAATAGTATGAAAAGTTTTATTTTTAATTTTTTCACAATGTATATTGGACCCAATATTTATTTATTACTTTTTTCATGTCTGAGACTAGCTCAAAGGTGGTTGCCTCTTTCTTCCTAGCATTCCTAACAAAGCGAAGTGTAGGTTTGTAAATTAACGCTTTCATAGAAACATAGATGTTCACTTTAATCTAAGATCTTTAAAAAATTATTTAATTTCCTTCCTATTAGATCTATTATTTTCTTAGACTTATATGAATACCTATTGCATATTTACATGATCCTAATTTTGCAACATGTCATTGGTATATATGGGATAAGATGACGATTGAAAGTAGCTATAGATGGTGGTTTTAAACTATTGTGTAGGATTCTACTCTCTGTAGTATATATAGCTATTCAAAATACTGTCATTTATAACCATGAATAAATAGCCAAAAAGGAGCTTTAAAAATCATTATAGGTACTAGATGACGACTATAAGGTAAAATAATTATTTAAAGCGTATCATAAATGATGATTGTTGCCCCCAAAAAAAATGTAAAGCTTATCATGAGAACACATGAAAGCATATTGTGATGTTATTAGATGGAGGTGTTACATCTAAATTGTCATCTATTATCCACTTTACACAATAGTTTTGTTTGATAGTCGTAATCTAATACACCCAAGTTAGCCCCTTTAAGTTTTATATGACATTTTTGCTTTGAAATCATTGTCTATTACCTTTTTTATGCATATAAATTCGATCATATCATTTAATATCTACATTTAGTTCATGCTTTTAGTACTACATATACAGTTCTCCTCAACAATTATACGCACGCACACACGTGCATAAGCATTGTGTATCCTATCTCAAATTATTTTAGTCACACCAATCATTTTGAATAATATATTTGCATGAACCAAACTTGCAATACTTATATTTTACAACAACACGCAATAAATAAATATATACGCAAAAAAATATACCAAACAAGAGAATTCCAAATAAGATAGAAATAAATATATATTTTAACAGGATAATGTTCACAAATGAATTTCATTGTTATCTACTTGGTATGTTTGTTTCTCATGAGTTTAATTAGAACTATACCATGTAAAATGAAGATGTTAAGATAGATAATAAAGACTTTTCTTATAGACTCATAAGCTTGAAATCTTCTTCATGACCATTAGATTTCATACTTGTATGAAACTATCAAAGTGATAAGCAGGTATACATTTTAAAGTGTATCAATCACAAATAATATAGAATTTCAACAAGACATATTTTAAAAGTTCACAAAATTCAGGTGCTTTATATTATATTTACATACATTATTCATTTATGTCACTTTAGATTGTTAGGTATATATTCATTATGCACAAAGTTTGATTTAAGTTCATAAAACTCTCTCTCTCTCTCTCTCTCTCTCTCATCATCTTATACATATATGCCACTAGGAACATTGTCAATATTAGACGAGGACATTCGGTTCACACCCAATCCATTCTACCCTTCCATGTTGTCATCTCGTTTCCTGACAGATAAAACCATAAATAACCATTTATTGACTAGATCACTTACATGGAGCTTTTTTTTTGTGAGCCTAATATGAATGGGTCCTCCTTATGACAAAGTCTCCAAAGATCCATTCTTATAAGTCCTACCTCCCTAGTAAAATACCATTATGATTTTCAAATCATTTGCAACTGAATAAAGGAACACTAAAAGAGGTTGATGCATATAAGATCCAACATGAGTCTTGCTAGGTTATTCTAAAATTGTAGAACAACTGAAAATAACAGTACGAAATGAGGAAGAATATAATAAAAAAAAATAATTCTTGGCAAACCCTTGAATAAATACTTGCAGGAACCACTTAAGGTATACAACTTTTAGGATGAATTTTGTAAGATTTTGCAAAGAAACTTCAAAATCTTGCACTAGAGGATGATGGATGCTCTTGGTTGAGGAGAAGTATGTAGCTAAAGGTAAGTTGAATTTTATTTCATGATGCCTAACACTTATAGAAGAAGTTTAGGATTAAAGTTTATAACTTAACCAACTAATACATGTTGTTATAACCTTAATAGCGACAAAAAATAAAGCTAAGCCCATATGTTTCGGTCATAGGGGAACACTTAAGCCGATTTTTGAAACTCTAATCCCTAAGCTCATATGTTATGAAGTTAAGCTGATTTTTAAAACTCTAATCCCTAAGCTCATATTTTATAAATTACAACAGCCATATTACATAATAGGATGGAGACAAAGACCACTTTAAACCTTTTAAGTAACAAAATAAGTAAGAAATGTCTTCTATCCTTCCTCAATCTTCTCCAAATCCACATTATTCTTTCCGAGTGCTGAAAATGACTTGTCATTCAAATGGAAGTGACTTGTGGCTAAATTGTGTATCTCCCAATGGGGGTTGTTTTGGCTTCATTTTTATGGAATTTAAGGCTTAAAATACTAAAGTAAATAGGGTTTGAAAATGGAGGGAAAAAACTTGGAAAAAAAATGTGGCTCTAGGTGCCTTATTTCGATTGTTTTTTGGAAGAAAAAGAGAAAGGGAATTTTGCATGGCTAAGTTTGATAGGTAATTAATTTGTCCAAATGAGAAGAGTTTTTTACTTCTAAAAATTGAAAAATCCATGGTTAGATTATGATCCTCAATTGGCGATGCTCCTACATTAGAGGTCCATTAGACATATATACTTGATGGCCCTATAGTACATAAATATTGATGCATAAACAAGATTTTTGTCTCTAGCACTTGATATATGTAAACTTCTAATTCTATACTCATACCATTATTATGGATAGTGCTTTTGTCCATTTGATGTTTTTTGTAGGATGTACCACCATCAATCATATAATAGTTGCAACATAATACCTCCCTATGAGAGATACATGGTAACAAATACAAGTTTGTATAAAAAAAAAAGTAGTGATGCCACCCACACATAAAATGAGCTATTATGTTTCTATAATAATAATTTATTACTCCAAGATATATTTGAAACCCCAATCATATCCATGTATTGTTGCACAAATGGTGTGACATTTTCTATATTATGAAGAACTTACAAGTACACTTCCATCAAATAACACTCGACAATGCATCATTTTGGTATGTTTTGGTTCCTCATGTAACCTTTTAACAATTTCATAAACTACTTAAATGGATATAACCAATGTAGATAAAATGACTCATATAGACTAGCCTCTCTAACCAAATAAAATGTTAAATGAACCGTGATCATAGAGAAATATGGAGGAAAGTACACTCAAGTTAACATAATATAATCACAATCTCTCTCTATAATGACTCCAACCTCTCATGGTAAATAACATAACTATATATTTTTTTAGAAAGAAAAAAATAAATAAAGTAATGGAACTAACAAACATGATTGAATATAATAGAGAAACTAATTACTAGCAACAAATCTTAAATGAGAATGTGATGACTATGTGATTTCATACCCACTAACTTTAAATATTTCATTGAATCTAGATACTTGACATTTAATGAATTTACTTTTGGAATCGTAATTTTGTTCAAACACTCACAAAAAATCTCTCTCTCTCTCTCTGTCTCTTTGAAAGAGTATAGCATGTAAGAGGTAAAATATGTTTTATTTCTCTTTTTTTACAAACAGAATTTTGTTATTATATCCATGTCAACAAGGATTAATCTAGCATTGACATCATCATTTGTCTTTTTTAGCATATTTAGAAGTATGCTAATAAGATTATCGAATATGTTCTTCTTGGTATACATCACATCAAGATAGCATCGCATATACAATTTTTTACCAATATGGAAGGTCAAATAATGTTGGTCTCTTCTTTTTCCCATTTTAAGGAACTCATTTCTCATTCTTCTTTCCAAAATGCATGTTTAACCCTATTACTTTTTCAGCTTCAACTTCTCCATTAATTTTTTTCCTACAATAATTATTATTTGGAAATAAGAACCAAAGATGCCTAAAATAAGTGGTCATCCTACTCTTTGGTAACTGGAAATAGTTTGTATTCTCGTTACACATAAGCTATGTACAATGTCTATTTACACCATAGCTAGAAAGATTACTCTATACTTTTTGTGAAAAATGACATGGCTCTCAAGTTAAATGACTCTTATAGATGTGCATTAAGTACTTGAAATTTATCATCCCATGCATACTTCAAGTCTCCATAAGGGGACTAAATAAACATCAATATAATTATTAGGCTGATTTGGATTGAATATAAGCAAAGATAATATTATCAATTTTCATTTCAAGCATAAGGGTGGAGGACATTATGTACCACCAAGATAACTAACCCTAAAGTATAGTTAGTGTTCCCATTTAAAGGGGCATTCTATATAAAAAAAGTGTAAGATGTAGATTTCTAGCTTCACCACCAAAATCATGGAATTTAATATCAATATTATTCTACTAAAAAGAATCAACATGATGTTTAATATTTTCATCCGTAATTGTCTATTTTACGTGCCACATAAGGTTATTTACATTATCAACATTACTAAACACACACTTGAATTTTTTTATGATTGAAAAGTACCATAACACCATGTTTATAACCATAGTCATCATGAATCATGACATTTGATAATGAAGGAATCCACCTAATGACTTATGTTCAATTTGGTACTAAATATAATTATTAGGACAAACATAATTTTTTTCATAATTCAATCCCATAGAGCAAATAATTTTCTTTTCTTTATATGTGCTAGGTCGAAGCACATTATTCTATGCTAGTATCTATTTCATCAACTCATGAAAGAAGGGAAGCTTGTATCCCTTCATCTTTATGTCATATCAATTTAGTGTATGTTATATCAATTTCACAGATAATAAGATGATCACATAATTCATTAACCCCTTTCCTTTTAGTGTTTCCACAATCTAGACACATATAACATAGTTGAAAAGAATCTTCAGCATTTACAACTGCAAACCTAAAGAATTCCTCACTACCATATACACATTCTTTAGATAACCAACTAAAGTTTACCTGCATATAATCCATTATTCTTATGTAAAAAACAAAATTGAGCAAAATAATTAAAAAATAAATGACAACATTAACCCATATATATATATATAATAGTAATTGTATATAGCTAGCATCACATTAATGTTCAAAAGAACTATATACATGTATTACACTTACCACAACAAAAATGATAAATAAAACATATTAAATAACAAAGTTAAGGAACATATTCACATTAAACTGAAGCACTAAAGGCATGGTAAAAATCAATAATATCAGGGAAGCATATAAAAATAATGAAGAACAAGAAATCATAGTTCTTAAGAGAAAAAGGACATTGAGAGACAAAGAGTAAGAACAATGATGGCAAAATATGATAAGTATGCAAAATATTAGTGTGGCCTATACTAGTATGTAATTTAAACCATCTTTTTTTTATAATAAAAGTAATATTGGTAAATAGGTTGTCAATCTAAAATGAGGATTGAAAAGGCTCACCTAATGTCTGGATAACAACAAAAAAAATGTTGCCTACAATTCTAGACTCACATGGAATCATTAATATGAAGAAAATCGTTAGAATGAGAACGAATGAGTTTAAAATAGAAAAATAAAACAAAGAATACAACAATATCATGTATTAATGAAGAAAAATACGATACAGAAGTGAAAATCCACCTCTAAATTAGGTCAATAAAAAATAATTAATTCCTATGTTACCTTTTTATTATGAAAATAGATCGACTAAGTTGCAATCCAGAATGGTGTCTATATACATTAACTTACTTCCCCAAAATGATTAATATGATAATGTGATAATATTAAATTATATTGAATTTTAATAGTATAATCACAATAAACGATTCTTACATTCAACTATATCCAAAGCATTAAATTCAAGTGTAAGAATGCCAATCTAAATAAACAAACTAGAACCTCAAGTATGTCTAGCTATATTCCTTTCCTTTGACTCAAATGCATCCAAAATGTTCCACTACTCCAATTAGAATCACAAAACTATTAGGTGACTTGTCATCTGACCTTTACACACACACACACACACACACACACACACACACACACACACACACACTAGTATAATGATATAACCACCTAGCGTGTATATAATCCAATCATATTGTCATTATATGGAAGCAAGAACAAGGCATATACCATATAATTCATACTTGATAGAATCATAGGTATAAACGATATCAATTAAATAAAATTCAAAGGATAATCTCATGACATATAGAAAAATATTAATAATATTTCAAACCATAGGTAAGGGATTCAACCTCACCTCTAACAAAAAGTAAATTATCCACTCATCGTATTTAAATTAATTATACAAAGCATATAATGACATAGGAAAAGAAAATACTAGAAACCAAATTAAAAATAAGCAAAATAGAGTGGAAGTAAGGAGTTAATGTTGTATTTATTAAATGCTAATATATGTGTTAGTTGTGTTGATGTAAGGAGTTTGAAGAAGTTGAGTGGATAATAGCTGGGTGAATTTTGATTGGATAAGATGTAACCACACCTCAGTGCACTACTCTTGGGATGTGGAATTGATTTGATTATGTTGGTTGTGGTCATTTTATGATAGCATGATTTCCTTGATGTATTTATGCTATGTTGCTCCCTATGTGCCTCATGTGACCTTGCATGTTACTATCGTATAATGGTTCACTCAGTACCGTAGAATCGATGGGTTTCATTTTACAGTCCCCTACCTATTCAATGTACAGTTATGACCTTATAGGAGTAATTAGCGGGTTCGACTTGATAACTTTTGGTAGACGGTTGAGAGTTAGGATTATCTAGTGTTCGCCTTAGCATCTTTTGATCTCAATATTCCTTAGACTCTTATGTCCATTGCTTTTTCTCTTTTTGTTGTATTGTAACTTTAATGAAGTTACTATTATATTATTACTTTGAAAATGTTAATTTAAGCATAGTAATATTTTAGCCTTAGCACTTAGTAAAAGAATAGTAGAGGATACTAGGTTTGTACTAAATGTGGCTGTAATATCCATTATTTTTTTCATTAAGACTTCTGCAAAAAGGAATTTTTAAATAGTAATTTTTTGCTGTGTTATAAATTATACCCTTCATAATTGTACTACCTTTTCTATTCCTTGTTTTTTCTTTTTTCACTGGATAGATAATATACAATTTCTTAGGAAAATAACTGTATATATGCTCTCATCTTTTCTTATATTTGTTGTAATGTGTGTGATTCACATAACACAGTCAATAAAGTGTTTAATAAAAAGATAGTTATTTCAAAGTTATTTATAACTATAAATAATCATCAGAGAACATGTAAAAGTGTAATGTTTTAAATTAAAACAATAATATAAACAATCAACATGTTGTTAGTTTTAAATTTCATTTTACTTTTTAAAATTTTTAAAAAAAGTGTTTGCACAAAAAAATTAGTATCATATGATTTGATTTAATTCATATAAAAAAAAAATATAAAATGTGTGATTATACTACGAGGACGTAGACAATATTCATATGAAGGAAGAGAAAATCATATGTTTATATATATATATATAAATGTTATCATATATAATTATAACTTTGAATTTTAAAAATTATGATTTAGCTTTGAATACATCAAAATTATTAGTCATTGAATGAAAGAAACGAGGTATATGTGTCCGAGTAGTGTTTTGGTTTGGTATAGCATTATTCAATTAAAATGGGGAAAAAAAACGTCATAAAATTTCATACTATGAAAGTAAGCAAAAAATATCATGAATAATCATGTAACATGCTGCGTGCTTGTAAACCATATAACATACAATCTGTATCTATCTATCCATCCATCTATCTTATCTATATAAAATTATGATTAAAAAAAACATAATTTTTAGCTTAACTGTTATCTCTATATAAATAGTAATATGAAATGGGCAGAAAAACTTTTAGATATTATCTGACATGGTTTTATTTATATATAGAATTAGATGTAGATTAGAATAGTTTAAGATCCCATTGAAATAGGAGGAAGATGGCTACTTTTATATTACTTCATATCTAAGCTTCCTCATATTAACAAATTCGTGCATATTTGACTTTACCCTACAAAATACAATCGGATCTATATCAAGCCCAATAACAAAGAAATAGACGCTTTATTTATATATAAGTAAGATTTTATCATATAAATATTGGTATAACTTTTTCTACGTTATCAACTCATAAGACTTTAATTGCACCTAACAAAGTATCATTATTTGATTCATTGTAGAAGGTAAAATCCTGTAGACCGCCAACACTCAATGAAACCTATGCTATGTTGGAGTAGAGGCGTGCCTTGCTAGTAATTATGTCCGTCACTAAGGGTAGGGGATGCCATGCTACTCACAAATGACATATGTTGCTTCAATACTAATGATCAAAAATAAAATAAAATTGCCGGATCCTAGGGCCCCTTATGCCTTTTTTCAAAATCTACCAAATATAGATGAATCATAGAAAATAAAGTCGATAATTAGGGGATCAGTCATTATCATATGCCAGCATGTTAAAGCAATATATATAAATATATATTAAGTTGTCAAATTTTCCCGCACAAGTTTTTCAATCCGGGTGTTTATTTTTCCCTGTCTTATTCTAAATCTGTAACTTTGTTTATTTCATTTATTTCATAGAAATCAAACTGTTGTAGCATTAAAATTACAAAAATATTAAATATTAATATTTTTATAACTTTTTTAAAATTCTCTCACAAAGTGTATACTCCACTTATAATATCTCTACATGTGGGTCTTATAATTATGAGGGAATTGTAAAGAAAATAATTTATTAGTAGTTGATCTAGCATCGCTCTTAAAATTGACATACGTATGTTGCTAATTATGAAATTGAAACCATCACAATATCTATGAATCGCAGGAGGCAAATTAATTTAATCAGCTCGCGGCATGTCATAGAACGATGATAGGGTTCGGGCGGTTGAGATTAATTAGCATTGCATGCCAGGTTTTCATAGCTTTAGGTGAGTGGGTCTGCATGTAGTTATCAGCGTGATTGCGACTTGAATCATAATCATTACTCTTGTCTCTAGATCTATTCAGTAAATGGAACAAAAATGTCCTCCGCCTGTGCATGACGATCATAAATGATTCGAGGTTAATTAATTGGATGAAGTCAACAGTTATTATTATTATTATTATTTTCATACAGATTAAGAAATATAATTTAATATTAATATATATATATATATATATATATATATATATGTATGTACATATTAATTTTTTCTAGTTATATCCTTAATATAATTATTTTTGTTAGCAACCTAGCTATATTAAATGATGATATGTTATGCAACTAATGCTTTAATAGGACTATAATTTGAGACAAAAAAATAAAATAAAATCCATGACCGTCCTTGTAGGGCATAGGAAGTACATTGTGTGTTTGTGTGTGTGTGTGTGTGGAAATCTCATCACATTATTGCGTTAATACGTTTGGTAAATATTGTGTTAATAATTTGACATTATCTTTCATCGCATATTTATAAAATCATGCTCATATCACTTGCGCAATAAATAAGATCGAATACCGTAATATCACTTGATCTCACTCAATTTGATCGCAGCAAAGAGGACTTGGTGAATTTTGGTTTGTACTTTTGTAGGTTATTTAGTATATGTTTGGAGTTATTTATTAAAATTAATTATCCAGTTATGATAACTTTTGATAAATTATTTCAAACAACCGGTGCAAACTTATTTGATAACCGGTTCACTTGCTAGTAAAATTTGCTGAGCTGAAATAAATGATAAAAAAGAATGCAAAGTGGGTTGTCAATTCAATGAAATGAATGAAAGCTGAAACAGCAATCTATTCAGGTAGCATTTCGAGTTCGTGCAGTAAGGTGAAAATGACATTTTTTTTATAAAAAAAGAAATGAATTTTTATATTTTGAATAAACTGTACAAAAAGTATAAATTATGAGATATTTTCTGACCCCTATTAGCTAATCTATGCATTAAAGGAACGCTAATGATTTGTTTATAACGAAATAAATCGAAATGAAAGTAAATATTAATATTAATCTAACTACAGAAAATTGAATTGAATCAGAACAAATATTTTAAAATAATATTTGGATAATATTAATCTAATTCGAATAAAATAGGATAAATATTTTAAAATTTTTATTTGAATTAAAATAAATAAAAGTTAAAAAATTAAAAAAATAATTGATAGTTATATCCTTATATTTAGGAGAGAAGATGACGGTGATTCGATTTGATATAAATTAAAATTTTTGTTCGGTCAAATAATAAATTTACTTATGACTTTAATTTTAATTTACCTTATTAAAATTAATAAAATTGATTTTAAAACCAGATGAATTTATTCCTATAATTTCCCTTTAAAACAAGCGGGCCATTAGAATGTTTAATTATGATGATCCTTTCTCTCTCCTCCCCCCCCCCGGGGCAAACACACACTCCCCATTTTTATGGTTCAAATGTACTTGTCATTTTATATTTTTTTTGTATGGAAATAATGTTTCAGACATACGATCAATATAATTCTTGCCCTACTGCATTTATTAGTCATTATTATCTATATCCCTGTCGGTTCTTCTTATTCTTAATTAAAAATATATGATGAATTATCATTTCTTAATGGATCTTTCTTAACGAATACACTAGATATTTCTTCTTATTGATTATTTTTTTTAAATTTTTTAAAAAATAATCTATATAAAATATTCTCAAAACTAATTTCATAAAAATGTCATTGTGAACTAATTTTATCATCATTTGTTATGTTCATTCTTAATGTATATTTTGATTATATCATAATAAAATTTTGAAAATTAAATTTTATATTCTTGATATATGAAGGCTAAAATTTTATAGTTATACCGAGCAAATCTATCTGGTCGTAATTATAATTTTAAATATTTTTCATGTATGGTATTTTCCCTTCTTAAAATAAGAACTTAAGAAGGGCAAATATTAAAAAAAAAAAACCAAGAGTCAAGTCATATCCGTACGTTCTGAAGTTGGTCCAATTTCTCTGCCGCTTGATTAGCCTCTCCGTGGGACGGAGACCGAGAAAAATACGATAATATCATTTCTAAAAGATTTAGAAAAAAGAAATGGTATAAAATGTAAAAAATTATATATACATTATATTATTTTAAAATAGATTAAATCTACTAAAATTAATTTTTTTTAGAAAGTTCTAAAATTATTACCTACATTAGTTAATTTTAATTATTAATAATTTTTTAATAAAAAATTAATTAATTAATTTTAACATAAATTCGGACGCTAAAAAAATTTTAAATGAGAAAACATTTCTGAAACGTCTATGGTCCTGGTGCATCACTGCATGTCGCATGCTCCATCCAAAAAGTTTTCGAACGAGGAAATGCTTATGGTCCCGGTGCATCACAGCATGTCGCATGCTCCATCTAGTGAAGTGCATCGTAGAGTCCCAGATGCAATCATTCAACACATAATTAACATGACAAGGGGTGAGATGGAGTGGAATCACGCATAAGAGCTAATAAAGTTTGTAACATCACATCCGACAATGATCTTTTTTGATGCCGTGTGTGTGTGTGTGTGTAATTAAAGCCCGTCCCAAAGAGCCCAAGCTTTAAATCTGACCATTAGGCTTGAATTAAGCCATATGTATCTAAATGTTCCAGCTATATATCCATTCACCCACATGACCGCGCAACACCAAGCCAGCCCCGGCTTCGCCGCTGCAGGTGTGCACAGAGCCATCACAGTCGATTAAGTTTAATCGTTCCCGGTGGAGGGGGTTCCCATTGGATTGGGATGGTGACTTTCTTCCCGACCTTTGTGTTTTCTCTTACGGCCATGAGAAAGTACCACTCCATACTTTCTTGACGTATTAGCCTTATCAAGTCATGCATGATACGTCGTCCAAAAACTTTGCTGTTGCGACTTTACGCCATAAGATGGCCATGCATTGGATGAAAACTAAATCCCCTATGAAGTCAACTCGGTTGAGGAAAGGATTGCGCCAAATTCACCCCCCCAAACCAATCTCCATAGTGCCATCAATTCCGGGCATGACATGAACCTACGGTCGATAGTTTCTGGTTCAAAGATTGCACGAAGGGCAAGGATTAATTATTTGGGACGGTGCCTCTGGATTAATTAAGGGATGCATTTGTAGGAAGCCTTGATTAAACACATCTTTAACCATCAAGTGCTCCTCATTATGTCGAAGGGGGCCATGCATGATGCTACGAATAGAGGCTGATCCCACACAGACATCAAACAAGAAGGAGATAAAATGGGTAGGGATTCAATGGATGGTTTGGCCATAATAAATCTACTCGAAAGAGACAGGGCCGGTGCGCTTTCCGCATGCTAAGTTTTCGAGAGATTTTGTTGTTCAGAAATTAGAATTTTTGGGAGGAAAAAATGGGCTACCCAGTAGGATAACCGAGGTACATGCCAAGGTCGTGCATGTGTGTGTTAAAGGGAATTTTAATTGACTGAGAGATATCAAACATTTAATTTGGTATGGGGTTATAAAATGGTGATTTTTTTTTCTATTTTATATTTTTTATATCAAGTATTTAAGAATAATAATTTTTTAATAATATATTTATTTAATATCTAAAATACGTATTCATTTTATTTTATTTTTAAAATGTTAAATAAATTATATAAAACACGTAAAATCCGTAATATTACTGCGGTGTCAAACAAGCAAAATTAAGAGTTAGGCTGCGCGTTATGCTAGAAGAAAAGTTGTATGAAACAGGGATAGCTTTTAAGAAAAATGGGAACGGTTACAGTACAAGGACTAGGTAGCCCAATGAATTTAGAGATAATGTGCAAAACAAATAGGGCCCAACCCGAGCCATGACATAGATGCCTAATGGATGTTGCCTTACAGACAGATCCCTACTTCAATGTCCATAGGCCTGCTGCTAAGCTTGGGTTAGGATCCATAATCCTAAATTGCTCAGGCTTTCCGTTAAGGTTGGGTTAGGATCCATTAGTCCTAAATTGCACAGCTTTCCCTTAAGCTTGGGTTAGGATCCATTAGTCCTAAATTGTATCGTCTGTGCCATGCCCGTAGCGAGATTGGCCTTGGTTGGGTTTAATCGTGGGTAGAGCTTTTTGATGGCTAACTTACCCAAAAAGATAAAAAAGGGAAAAAGGAAAGGAACGACAAGAGCTTTGATCTCTTGATATAAACGTAGGCCCAACATGCTCTTGCCTGCCCGTAAAATTCACGTCATCCAAAAAAAATAAATAAATAGCATCATCAATAAATATTTTAGTTTACCATACCATAATTATCAAAGAAAAAAGAGTTTGCCTATCCGATTAACTACCGATCGATATTGCCGTATAGGATAGTTATTTAACGTATAGGATAGTTATTTAAGTACATAAAAATTATTTATTGGAACTTTTGACCGAACGATCTACACATGTTAAGTTGAAGCCTTTTGAATTAAATTTAACTAATATGCTATATTCTAAATAAAAATTTTAATGAGTTATTACTATTTTATTATAGTTATTGCCACAATCATCATCATCATCATTATTAATAAATTTATATTATTTCAATACTTATTTAAATTTTTCTTATTTAATATAATAAAATATAATTGGATATAAAAATGAGACAAAGGAACATGCACAGTATCCTAATTTTTACACTTTTGTCATTATCAAATTTCCCGTGAATACCCTAACTACATTTTCTTTCTCACTTATTTCTAATATTTATCCAACTACTTAAACAATTTAAAGATATTAACTTTAGGTGCATGCAACAAAGTAACTAGTAGGCATCTAAATTAGTATCTATTAATATAAAACAGCAACAAAAAATGTTAATGTTATAAGTAGATGCTCAATTCTTGATTTCAAAGCTTTAGTACTCCAAATAATGCCAAAAAGGTAAAATACTAATTTTTTCCCTTCTTGATAAGTAATAATGATGTCATTGCTTTGAAAGTGGAAGAATTATACTAATTCATCTTTCATAGTTTACACATTAAGGATGGATGTTACATTCTCCTAGCTACCATGTCGATAATCACAGACGACTCTAAAAAATTTGCATATTTTGCTCATGCCATATCAAAGGCACAAAAACACCAAACAAAGCAGCTACTACCTCTTTCTTTCATTTTAGTTGTCTCATATATGTGACAAACTAGTAAGTCTGTATCGCTCAATCGATCACTCTATCACATATGTCAATTACAACTCTTATATGCCAAGGGGCATTGCATAATAAATAAATTATATACTATCTTGACAATAAAATTACAAAGCACACATCTGTCAGAAAATATCAAGTCCCTACAAAACTAGTTGTCCCCTTGTGGATAGCCTATTATGCATGTCAAGCCATAAGGGAGCCCTTTTTACAGCACACATTCCATAACAACTTCCCTAATCAACATTGGCTCCATGGATCAAGATAAATAAAACCCATACCACCTTCATCTTTAAGCGATCACAATTGATCCCATGCAATTATAGTCCACATTCTATCTATCAGTTTTTAAGACCATAGAAAACCTCTACAAAGACACAAACTTATGCAGAATCTTCATATGCAAAAGGATTACTTGGCTAAAAAATGCCTAAATCCGAAGTATAATCGATTTGATAAGTTGAATCCTACTTGTATAGGAAAGATAAAGCGTGCTCCAATGCCTTAATTGAACATTCCCTTTTCTAGCAACAGTTGTAATTGGGACACTAAAATTCTAGCTGATGTCCAAGGCAAACCCAGATAAGTAATAGGGAAGGACCCTTCTTAGAGACCAAGCCTATAGCAAATACCAAATTGAACCCTAGGATCCACTCCACCAAAATGCACTTCGCATGATTAATATATAATCCTAACATAAAAAAAAAGTACAAATGTGGATAACAAATACAATATCTAAAACTAAAAGAATACTGATTATTAATATTTATAGAGAAATATGAATTGATCAACACCCAAAATCTTATATGATACTACAGCTATAGAGAAATATATGGCATTACAGATCTAGGGAATAAAATTTGACTATTAATATCTTTTAATATATATTGATAAAGATTATAGGAAAATAACATTATGAAATTATTTTTCAATATGAATACAATAATTATATTTTTTAGATTATAATGTACTATAGTTTGAGAGATATTGATGGTCAAAGTTTGTATTTCGAATTTGTGATGTCATAACTTTTTTTTTATAGATGAAGTAGAAGGGACAAGTTATTTGTTTAATTATGGGGTATCAACTAGGGTTGTGTGGTGGCATGCAACTCAATGAGTGGTTGTGATGGGGTGTATAAGGTACATGGGAAGTGGGTAGAGTTTCTGTATGATATATATGTTGTAATCATAGTTGTCAAAATTCTGAATTAATTTTGCAAATCTAAGATCTATGATTCAAAGGTCACAAAACAATTCTTGATCCTAGGTAAATTCTTAAATTAGTAAAATCATATTAGGATTTTACTATCCTATGTAGGTTTAGTAGAGTCTTAAAATTTTAGGTATAATTCTTCTAGTCTTTAAATTTAATTCCTTTTTATTCCTATGATATTTGTTCCCTAATCCTATAATCCTTGAACCCATATTATTTTTTAACATATCTTGAACACAAGCTTATGCATAGGAAGCAAAATTGATATACGAGGAAAATAATGGAGCTTCTTGTTGAAGTATAATCTCAATAAAAGAGTTTAAACTCTATCTTAATGGTAAAGTAAATATTTAAAATTTGATGGTTTAATTAATTATTCGCATCTATTTAATTCATGATTGTTATTATTATTATGCTATTAATTGATGTTAATTTTTACCATCTCATTGTAATTATTCATTTTTTTTAAAATTTTTTGTTGACTTGATGTAGTTTGTCTAAGTAAAAATGATATGACAATTAGTATTAAGTATATATTATAACAATTTAATTAGTGATTATATGACAACTTATGAGTGTGGTTTTAGTATTATTTTAGTAGTAATTTTGCTACTTTATAGCATATAAGTATTGAGGACTCATGATGTTGCAAACTTTATAGGCAGAGGTGGCAAACATATCATAAAAGTTGGGTCAATTTAGGTCTAGTTAAAATCGATTCAGGTTTAGGTTTGGGTTGGACTTCCTTCAAGTTTAAAGTCCAATTCAGATAATAATGATTCAAGTTGGGTTGATATTCGTCATGTCATTTTAGGTTAAGGGAATATCGAGTGAGGTTTAGGCCTGACCTACTAAGCTTTCGGAGTTGGGTTTGATTTAGGTCTACAAACTCTAAAATATATTGAGTTTGAGTCAAGTCAATTTAATTCAGAATCTATATTAACATTGATTATTTTTAATTTAACATAATGAATAAATTGACCTTTGTAATTTATTATTATTGTTATGATTTCTATAGTAATTATTAGCATAATATATATAATGGTATAATAAATTATTATCATAAAATATGTAGTAATAATGATAATAAAAAATTATTATTATTATTAGTAGCATTATTATTGTAGTTATTGTAATACATATAGTGATAAATATTATTATTATTATTATTATTATTATTATTATATATAATTTAATTATTGTTATGATCATTTTGATCATTATAGTTATCATGTTAATTATAACAATTATTATCATCATCATCATATTTATAAATATGATAATAATCATTATTATAAGAAATATAGTAATAATAATAATAATAATAATAATAATAATAATATTATTATTATTATCAATACAAATATAAATTAAATTATTATCATTAAAATAATATATATTATAATTATAATTATAGTTATTATATTTGAAATTATAATTTTTATGTTTATAATTATAATAATAATAATAATAATTATTATTATTACTATTATTATTATAGAAACTTCTGGGATCTATTTTAATTCATGATAACTTGGCATTAAAATAAAGTGAGGAGAACAAAGTCTTGTTAATTTAATTTAATTTTTTTATTATATGGGTTTCGTATTTTTGCACATAATGTTTTATTAAAAAAAATAGTTTATTGTTGTTAATGTAGAAGTTTATATGAGGTAAAATATTATCTAAGTGAATCAAATTTGACTCATTTTTTTTTAAGTAATGTATGAATTTATTATTTCCAAAATTAAACGTGAAGTACATCCTAACACTCCCCTAGGTTAGGTAGGCTGCTATGAAACTATAATCAAGGTGTCAACAAGATCAATTAATGTTTTAAAATAAGAAATATCATGTACGTAAGTAGAGTTAGCAAAATTTGACTTGACCCAACTCGATATAATCCGATAAATTCATCAATCCGACCTAACCCAAACAAGACTCGAAACTAACCTAACCTGATATTGACACTAATATAAGTGACCCGACCTGACTCGATTCTAACCTAACCAGACCCCAACCCATAACCCGCCATCAGCCCGATCTATTATCAACCCGACCTGCTATCAACCCACATTGACATTAGTGCCTAGAGGCTTGTATAGAGACACTGACATCCACCACACTTGGACACCTAATGCTATAAGGCACCAAAACCACCACCTAGATAATATAACCTTTAATTATTCATACCCTCTTCAATGTCATAAGTATAAAATAACAGTAAAGGCACCAAGACATCTTCTTTCTTTCCTAATGGTAAAGATCTATAAGTGTTTCCCTTATGCTAACTCCCAACTAGCTATCTCAAGAACAAGAAAATATAAGCATGAGCAAGCTTTTTTTTATTTCCCATTAATGTTTATAGTGATAAAAATCAGCATATAAATAGTATAAAGATACGCATTCACTACTTAACCATTCCCTTAAATTTAGTTATTCGAGGTCAAACTCATAGATTAAAATAAAATACTAAAGTCAAATCATGGCCATACCCCTACGATCAACCTTTAAAAAATCACAAACTATCCTAGGCAAACAATGAATTGGTCCCACAAACTATTGGATTGATAAAAAAAATTACTTCAAAGAAAATAGTTGACTGGTATTAAGGAACCAATGGATTGATCCAACTAGTTGACTAGTGAAGCCCTAAACTAGTGGATTGGTGTTAGATAAGACCTAAACTTTTGCATGCCAGTTAATGAGTGGAATTATGGACTCAAATCATTGGACTAGTTTAACCAATGGATTGATTTTGATCATTGCCACTTGAATGGGTTCACTAGGAAACCAACAAAAATGCATCGAATATAACTCATGAATGTCTAAAGTACTTTAAGCACATCTAAGAATGTGTATATGGTATCAAACCATTCAAAACTATACTATTATATATTTAACACATAATATATGCCTTGGAAACCAAAATCAACCACAAAACATGCTTCAAATTCAATAATAAATTCAAGGGCTCAAAAATGAATTAAAACATCTTCTAATGCTACCAAGCTTCATATTATATATTAATATTCATGTAAAATCATTAGTAAATATCATGGATAAATTATTGAGCTCAAAATTAACTTCATTCATGCATAACAACAAGAGGTGAAGCCTCATTCATGTACAAAACTATTCTAAAATACTTTAAATTGTTCTTTCACTTATGCAAACCAACCTTTAAGCAAAATACATATAAAATAAAGACATTCATGAAAACACAACCACAACCACATTATAAGGTTAGATTTGATTTTCCTCTAGCTAAGCTAACCACATATGAAATTTTAGAAATAACACCCTAATGTTACATAGTGGAAACTTTGGGCCCCATGAGACGAATCAAGATAGAACTTTATGATGCACGATTTGTTGGGGTAGTATTAGATTTGCATAGTACACTATTATTATTTAGTATGTTAATGTAACACCCCCAAATTTACTACTGAAAATTTTTGTTTAAATCAAAAGGTTTAGCGGAAGCGAAAGAATTAAAACCGTAAACTTGGGGGTATTACCGCCACACTTAGTACCAGACCGGTTCACTCCTACCGTTCCGATACTAAGTGCTAAGGCTAAACTAAACAATCGTTAAGTAATAATCATCAAAACATAGGTTCATAGTTAACATAGATCATTCACAAAAACACGAGTCAACGACAGTTAGGATATCGTTTAGGAATACAAATTAAGAGTACGGTTTCGAAACAAGAAGCGTAGTACAAAATATAGCTAAATAAAACAAATCCCAAGGGACCAATATCTGGACCGCCTACTCACTCAAGTCAATCCTTCCACCCCAAATTAATAACTAATCAAACCTGCATAGGAGGTATGCTCCCCACCATTGGTGGATCATCACAGGACCCAATCAATCAAAGTAGTATCAGTACAGGTCCAATATTGAGTAAGGGTGCCGGTGCGCTAAGGCCAAGCATACAATCATACCACATAACACACATAGCACAATCATATAGGCAACATGCGATAGCACTTTCACGATAAGGCCTGATTACTTTTCTGGTGACTTATTCTTTATTCTCATTAATAATATGTTCATTCCACACATATTATTCAATAATCCATGTGAGTGCGGGAGCCCCACTATTATAGCCGGTGGACCGGAAGATAAACGCACAGGGCAGAACGCCTCTAATCCACTATTATTGCCGGTGGACCGAAAAGTAAACGCACAGGGCAGAACGCCTCTGATCCACTATTATTTTTCGGTGGACCGGACTGGCCCCGACTCACATGGTGTTTCGCTTTAAGTACTTAGTATCTTTCCCATGGATTAACTTATTCGTTTGGTTTGTCGAGCACGAGATCCCCCACTATTATAGCCGGTGGACCACAAGATAAACGCAAAGGGCAGAACGCCTCTGATCCACTATTATACCCGGTGGACCGAAAAATAAATGCATAGGGCAAAACGCCTCTGATCCACTATTATAGCCGATGGACTGGAAAATAAACGCACAGGGTAAAAGGCCTCTGATCCATTATTATAGCCGGTGGACCGGAACACGGGCTCGGCTCAACATCTTTCGCTTTACGTGATTAATGTCTTATCAGTGTCTTATTAAATCACACATCACCCTTAACATGCATGCCAACAACATTCTACTGATTTCTTTTCAAGAGTGCCCGTCCCGTATGTTGAGACTCGTGCACCCTTAGTCGCACCCCGACAGTATTTCCCCTTTAAACTCACACATAATGAAAGACCAACTCCTGGAAGTGTAGGTTAAATCCAACACCTTACGATATCGATCTCGCCTATTCTCAACCTCTTGTGTTTTCCCCTTGGAAACCCTAGTTGGACCTATGTGGCCCAACCTCTTCTCACTTACCTTACCATTACTCATTCTTCACCCCACATCTCACCCTTATTAGGTCAAACCCCAAGGCATATCACTTTACTCCTCGATCTCGCATGTGACCGGCAAAACCCTAGTTGGCCACACACCCTAGCACCTTACTTCTTCCCCAAGTAACCTCTCTCTTTTCATCCCCAAGTCTCTTCTTTCACATGGAAACCCATACTCATCTTTTATATAATAGAATTCTCACTCTTAACCCATACTCCACCCTTCCGTGATCATTCTTACTTTTACACTTCCCAAATTTCCACTTTCTCCCCAAAAACCCTAATCGGGTCCCTCATACACCCTTACACCAACCTACGTACTATTTTTCATCCCAAGTCTCCAATCAACCCACAACTCTCCCATTCTCTTATTTACACCCAAATGCAACTTTTCTCACGTAAGACACACCCCATGCAAGAGTTAGTCACCTCATGCAAACGCCCCAAGTCACCATGCAGATTTTAAGGCCCCTATGCATGGTTCCCAACTCTCATTTATTTTAGACATTCTTTCCACTTACAACTTCTCTCATGGATGATGAGGTACTTGGGTCTACCCCATATCCCCCTTAATGGTCTCACTTCCCATTCCTCTCTTGTTATTCTTTTAGTCCCATTCCATAATACCAAAACCCTAGCATGCATGTCCTAGAGGGCCGTATCAACACATCATAAATATCGTACATAAACACGTCATGCTCATGTCATAGAAAGCACACACAACATACCTCAAATTCCAAGCTGCGCTACACATGAGACAAGTTATCCATAATCATATAACACACCTTAGCATGGTATACACAACAATCAACACGTCACATCACATATAACACAAGGCCATAGCTTCGTCCTTACCTAAAGCGACACCGGGCTTGGAGCACGCTCCTCTAACTCCTTAGGGCTTTGGTCGGGGTTACCTATAAAAGAGGAAATGCTAAGTATTAGTTTCCCTTGCAAGTACCATCAACCCTTATTCTAGTTTAGGATTAGGGTTTTTATTACTAAAGAGGGTATTATACAAAAACTAGGGTTTTTACCTTAAAATTAGTATACTAAATATTATTAGTCAAAATGTATTTATTTTTGATACTTATTGTTACACTTATTTTATTAAACCCATTAGTTCTAATCTTGTAGTAATAGGGTTTATGCTAGCTATAGGAAAATAGTGTTAGCATTAATAAAATAGTGACGCTAATGTCTAGTGATAGAAACCCTAGCGTTTTAAGGCCAAGTCTATTAATGGTGTTATAGTTGAAATAATAATATTACAAAGTCACAATACTACAAGTAAACTATTCCTAAGGGTGATAATGATAATAGTTGTATATTCTTGAATAATACAAGGGTTCAAATGCTTTTGGTTACACTAATAAGGTAGTGATAGTAGTAATAATAGTAATAGCTAATAATAGTGTCCTAGTAATGAGGTTAGGGTTAATGTTAAGTGGTATGGTAATAAGGTTCAAGTACTCTTCTTAGTTAACAACCACATGATATTTACTAGCTTGAGTTAAGTAACATGGATAAGAACAAAAGTAGTATTATTGTTAACAAAATGATAAGGGTGTTAAGTATAATAATAATAATAATAATAATAATAATAATAATAATAATCCTCGTGGTAATAACAATAACAATAATAACAACCAAGTAAGGTTAAGCAACCACAATAATAACCGTAGTAAGGATAATAGAAATAATAATAATAATAATAATAATAATAATAACAATAATAATAATAATAATAATAATAATAATGTTAATACTAATAGTTATAAAAATAAGATCAAAGTTAAGTATAATAAAGGTTAGGGTTTAAAAGGGATGTTAGTATTAGTAAGAAAATAAGAACATTAATGATGGAGACAATAATAATGATAATAATGATAATAATAATAATAGTAATAATAATAAAAGTAATAATAATAATAATAATAATAATAATAAGTATAATAGTATTAATATTGGTAGAAAATAGTAGCAGTTATATAAAAGGGGTATTAGGGTGTGGATGAATGGAGAACCACCTAGGGTCGGTGGTGGTCCGGCGGTGGCGCGTGGCGGCGACGACAGCGGCGGTGGAGGAGGAGAAGAGGGGGAAATATGGAGGTGGTGGTTAGATGGGAGGAGAAAAGAGGAAGTTTGAGGTGGGGAAGAAATAGCAGATGAAGGGGAGTGGAATGAGGGTGGTGGCGTGGCAAGGGGTGGCGGCGCGCGGTGGTTGGCGCGGCGGCCGAGGGTGGTGGAGAGGGGTGGAAGATGGGGGAGGTAGAAGGAGAGGGAGGTAGGGGGAGATGGAGGTATGGGAAGGTAGAGGGAGGTCTGCTGAACATTTTGGAGGGTGGAGGAGGCGCTAGTGGCGGCTAGGTTGGCGGTGGAAGGCGGCGCAAGGGCGGCGAAGGCTGGAGGTGGTGGTTTCGGGATAGGAACTTTGCACGGCTAGGGAGGCACGTGCAGGGCAAGGCGGAGGGTGGCCGCGGCTTGGTCTTGTCGAGGGAGGTGCAAGGATGATAACGGTGGGCAGTGGTGGCGGTGGCGGTCACCGATGGCGGTGGAAAGCCCATCTTTTTGAGGCGGCGGAGAGGCAGGGTTTCGGGGCAAAATCGAAGGAGAGAGCTGATTTATGGCTACCAATGGGGGTATTTATAGGCAATTGGGAGGGGAAAACGACAAGGGAAGAAGGAGACGAGCGGGGCAGGTGTGCAGGTGGCCGGCGGTGCAGGTCCTACCATGACAGGTTAGGTCGAGGAGGGGGAGAGGAAAAGGGAAAAAGATGGGCATGCGGGAAGGGGAGGGAGGGACTTGGTCGGGGTCGAAAAGAGGAAGAACGACAGGGAGAGCGGCAGGTGAGGACGGCTGGTCATTGGCTGGTGACTGCTGGCGGAATCGGGGTTGCAAGTCGACGTTGCAGGTCGGGCTGGGAAGAAGAAGACAGGGCAGGGTGGACCGGTAGGTCCAAGGGAAAGAAAGAAAAGAAAAAAAAAGGGGAACGGTTCGGCCGGCTGGGGGGGCAAGGAGAGGGCTGACGCGAGGGACGAGTCAGGGAGGAAAGGAGATCTGGGCTGACGGGCTGGCCCAAACCGTGGGGGGGGGGGAGATGGAAGAAATGTAAAGGAGGAAGAAAGAAAAAGGAAAAGAAAGGAGAAAAGGAAAAATGGAAAAATAGAAAAATGATAAAATGGTTGGGTTGGGGGTATTTGGATCTTTATTTGTTTATATATTTAATTTAGATATTTAATTTTAATAATTATTATTTTAAGAATAATAATTAAATTTATTTTTAGATTAATTGGACTATTTTGGATAAATTTTCCTTAACCTCCCTTCTAATTAGTAAAATGTCCAAAATTTTATAAATAATTTTTTTATTGATTTATCTTTATTTTCCTTAATTAATTTCCTCTTTATTTAATAAAGTAATTTATTTTCTTAATTTTCCCTAATAAATCATTATTTTGCCATAATTCCTAATTTAGGATTTTTGGGGTATTTCAGTTAATTTCTAGAAGTTTCTAGAATAATATGGAATAATGAATAATAAAGGTGAAGAAAGGGAAGTATTTCAAAGTGTTCTTGTACCTGGTATAAGGGTATATATTTTAAGGGAAGGTTTTAGACTCCTCAATCTAGAAGGATGGAAGAATAGTCTAAGTATAAGTATCTAGAATCATCTTGTATTTGTGGATACTCTAGAAACTTTTAGTATGTGAAAAGGGAGTAAGGGACCTCCACTAATTCGGGGGGGGGGAGCCTTTCTCCTATTATGTAACACCCCCAAAATTCACTACTGAAAAATTTCGTTTTATTAAAACAAATAGCAAAAGTAAAATATTAAACGGTGAATTTCGGGGATATTACCGCCACACTTAGTACCAGATTGGTTCACTCATACCGTTTCAATACCAAGTGCTAAGGCTAAAGAATAAAATATTAATTGCTAGAAATTCAAACAATTTTTAAATCAGAGTTGTGCAAGTAAACACTTTATAAGAATATATTCCACCAATGGTGGTTACAAGAATAAAATTACATTTAAACCATACATTAGAACAGGAAGAATGAAATCCTAAAGGCCGGATAATCCTTACGCTCTTTTCCGTTGCCCACTTGAATAGCATCTGAAAAAGACCTACAAGGGACACTACCCATTGAATAGGCAGGGGCCCCATAAAATAAGGAAAACCTTAAAGTTTAGAAAAACCATTATTTATTAGAAAAACCAATACCTAAGAATAATATTAATATTTATTATAAATAAGAAAATCAAGATATAAGACTTTATAAATTTTACTTAAGGAAATAATTAATTTAAATATTATCATACCTTAAAGTTTTTAATAACAATGGCCAATAAATGCAGGAACTCATGCTGCATATGCAGCATGAGTTACATGCAAAAATAAAAGGAGGAAAGGGTCGAAGAGGGGGTGATGGAAGGTAAAATGGCTATTTTTGGGTTGGAGTCTTTGGGCTAGAAAAGAAGATAGATGGGGGAGGTTTCAAGGCAAGGGAATGGTGCAGGAGTGAAGATGGGGTGTAGGTGGATGTTGGGGATGGGTTGTTGGCGGCCAAGGGCGGCGGATGCGGCGGCGGTGAGGTGGCAAAGTTGGCTGCCGAGATGGGTTGAGGTGGAGAGGCTGAGAAGGAAGGAAAATAGAAGGGAAAAATGAAGGGGTTTGGGGACTTGTTTCGGGAAAATAAGGTATGGGGGTGGTAGAGGAGATTGTAGGGAGGAGATCGGTGGTTTGGGTGGCAGCATAGGTGGCCGAAAGGAGGTGGAAGGATGGGTTGCAGGTGGGCTACCGGGAAGGGAGAAAACAGGAAGAATAAGAAGAGGGGAGGAAGAAGGAGTTGCGGGGTGGCTTGGACGGTGTTGGGGCGGTCAGGGCTGTAGTAGAAGGGTGCAGAAGGTGGCGCAGGGGCTTGGTGCGGCGGCGTGCAAAAAAAGGGGGAAAAATATAGAAGGAGAAGAAAGGAGAGAAGAGGGAGATTGGGGGGTAAGGGCTTGAAAGGATGGGGCAGAAAATGGTTGAAGGGGAGAAGAAAAAAAAGAGGAAGGGTAGGGGGATAGGGGCTGATCGGGTGGCAGGGTTTAGGGTCACAAGGGTGGTGGTAGGGTGGCAGGGTGGTAGGGAGGGGAGACGAAGAGGGGGAAAAATAGAGTAGTGGGATGGTTTGCGGGGCTGGACATGTCCGAAAATAGGAAGAAAATGACAGGAGAGAAGGAGGGCCGGTGGTGGCAGCGATGGGTGCAGGTGGTGGCAGCGGGCATGGCGTCGAACATGCAGGTGGTTGGGCGTGGAGGTCGAAGAAGAAGAAAGTAGGGAAAGGGAGGGAGACCAGACCAGACCGTCGTAGGGAAAAGAAGAAAAAAAAAAGAAGAGTTGGGCCGGCTTAGGGAGGAGGAGAAAAGAAAGAAAGAAAGGAGGGGGGGAAGATGGGCTGCGGTGTTGCGCCGGGGAAGGGGAAGAAGTGGGCTGAAGGCCCTGGCGTAGGGGGAGGAGAAGGTAGGCAGGCCTGGCAGGCGGCCCGAAGGAGAAAAAAAGGAAAAGGAAAGAAAGAAGAAAAAGGGGAAAAAGGGAGAAAGAAAAAAAAGGAAAAAGGGAGATGGGAAAATAATTTAATTTAATTTATAAAATAATAAAATATACTACTTTTGATAAATTATTTAATTTAATAATTTAATTTAATATAAATTAATATATTGGTTCAAAAAGGCTAATTTTAGTAAAATATTAGTTTGAAAAATTATTTAAATAAAAATAATATGATAAAATAACAAAATATTTATTTTTAATTTATTAAATACTCTTATCCAAATTTACATACTCAAAAATCCATCAAATAATTAAACTAAATAACTTTAAAAGCTAATTTATTTTGAATAAAAGCTATTTATTATATTATAGGTTTTATAAAATTTTGGGGGATTACATCACTACCTCCTTAAAGAAAAACTTCGTCCCCGAAGTTTACGCCTTAGTACTAGGGTTACAAAGAGGGATCCTAAGTTACTTGGGGTAACTACCCCCTTAAAGAAAAACTTACTTAACTATAGAAAACAACTACACACATAACTAGCAATAAAAACAACTACGAGAGACCCGACGGTAAGCTCGAAGAAGTTGTATCCGGATCGATTGCTTGATCATCTGTTTTAGTTAACGAGGTTGAATAGGTTGCTCTAAGAGCTTGATTCGGCCGAACTGATAGTTGTTGTGTTCTCTGGATTCCTTCGCGAGGTACACTATAGCACTCGTAGCTCCTGTGACCAAGTTGTCCACAGTCGTGGCATTGAACTAACTTTCCCATATAATCCTTGCCTGGATGATCTCTTTTGCAACGTCGGCAATGGTAATGTCGAACCGGTATCTGATTTTTCTCGCCATTGGAAGCACTTTGATTCTTTTTACGCTGAGCTTTAGTTTGAAGTCAAGGCTGGACTCGCAAAACCTTGCTACTGAGGCGATGACTCTTTTCTCCGGACTCGGTATCTTTGCTCTTCCTCTTACCTAGGACAGAGGCTTGTTCTTGGACCAAGGCCTTGGCGTTATATGCCTGCTCGTATACCGTACTAAGATCATGGAAGATGTTGGCACCCATCATGCTTTGGATTTTGAAGTGGAGTCTTTGCTCAAATTGAAAGACCGTCGTTGCCTTGCTAGCTGCTATTCCAGGGGCGAACCTCAGCAACTCTGTGAATCGTGTGTAGTACTCTCGGACCGATAGGTTCCCTTGTGTAAGCTCCATGAATTCCTTGAGTTTGGCCCTCTCGAGACTTTCCGTGTAGAAACGTGTGCGGATGACGGTCTTAAATTCTTCCCAAGATAATGGTCGTCCTCCTAGGGTTCGAAGGTCTTCCCACCACATGTCAGCTGGTCCTCGAAGGAAGTACGCCGCGATGTTTGTCCTTCGCTCTTTCTGGTAGTTGAGCGCCTCGAAAGTCCTATCAAAATCCCGTATCCAACTTTCTAGGACCACGGGGTCTTCTTTCCCGTCGTAGGTTGGGGGTCGATGATGCTAAACTCTATCCAGCCAATCCTCTTCGATACCCATCTGAGGTAAAGTGGTTTGTAGTTGGGGTACCGAGGGTCGGTGGGCTAAACCCACGAGCACTTCAAACACTCTCTCTAGGTTGTCGATCCGTTCATCTCGGTCCATGTCGAGTTAGCTGTAAAACAAAAGTTTGTTAGGGAATGTGCTATTTTCTCAAGCTAGGTGTCCTAAGCCTAGGCCACTTAATCTACCCATATCCAACTCTTAGGACTAATCCGGTTCTTAAAATAGGATAGAGATTTAAGGGGGGAAAACCCTAGAAGAATCATTTAACCTTCAAAACTTCTATGAAACACTTTGATACTTACTTGTAGTATTGACTCAAAATATTTAAAAACCGAGAAAGGTTTTTAGAGAATACCTAATACCAACTTGTGGTACCAGTTTAGAATGATTGAAATTATAAGAGCGATTGAAACCAGGTTAGATACCAACTTGTGATATTAGCTAAAACATTTGAAAAAGAAAAAGGTTTTTGAAACCACCTCTAAAAGTAAATGTTTTTAAAACAAGAAAAAATTCGTTAAACTAAAAATTTTCGAACTTCCAACTTGTGGCATCAGCTTAAAAAGGATTAGAAAAAATGGAGAAGCGGTCAAAACACGCCTCAGAATCAATTACAAATTTCGAAAACCAGGTTTATTTTCGAAAACGAGCGTAGTCAAAAGGACCAACCGCTCTAATACCATATTGTAACAGCCCCAAAATTCACTACTGAAAAATTTTGTTTTATTAAAACAAATAGCGGAAGCAAAATATTAAACGGTGAATTTTGGGGATATTAGCACTACACTTAGTACCAGACTGGTTCACTCATACTGTTCCAATACTAAGTGCTAAGGCTAAAGAATAAAATATCAATTGCTAGAAATTCAAAACATTTTTAAATCAGAGTTGCGCAAGTAAACACTTTATAAGAATAGATTCCACCAATGGTGGTTACAAGAATAAAATTACATTTAAACCATACATTAGAACAGGAAGAATGAAATCCTAAAGGCTAGATAATCCTTACGCTCTTTCCCGTTGCCCACTTGACTAGCACCTAAAAAAGACCTGCAAGGGACACTGCCCATTGAATAGGCAGGGGCCCCATAAAGGGAACCCTTCAGTACTACGCTACTGAGTAACCCTTTAAAATCACACTTAAAAGTAGGCCCGCAATGTCACACATGATACAAATCTATATACATAGATAACAAGATGTGTACATATAACATTCACATAATTAACAATCACATCAGATATCAATAGGTCGTTATGAACAATTGATACTTTCGGGTCTTAAGCCATGTCATAGTGCAAAATCAATACATTCGGGCCTTAAGCCATTAGTCTATCATTATTCAGTCAATCTCATATTTTATATCCATATGAGTGCGAGAACCCCACTATTTTAGCCGGTGGATCGGTTACTTATAGGACATAACGCACCTAACCACTATTATATGCCGGTGGATTAGTCTCCAGGGCAAAACGCTCCTGGCCACTATTATTCACCGGTGGACCGGTCTGGCCTCGACTCACATGGTATTCCACTATAAGCGATTAGTATTTTTCCATAACTTTATTCACATACATGATTGATTTTATTGAGTTCGGGACCCCCACTATTATTCCTGGTGGACCCGAATATATATCAACATCATCCAGGGCAATACGCTCCTGGGCCACTATTATGTCCGGTGGATCGGTACTCATAATCACTTGCTAGATCATCACGCTCCTGGGCCACTATTGTAACCGGTAGATCGGTAATCAATATCATAATCCAACTGGGCCCGACTCATAATCTTTCACTTTCATGATTAGTATTTTTCCTTTCTTTAATCAGCACAATAAATCCATTTATTTACCTCGGATGGGAGATCAAGAACCCAGGACACAAAGGTAAAACGGTCGTACCGGTGCATACAAGCTACTCAGTACCCTTCAATCACGAACCCAGGGACGCAAAGGTACCCTGGTCGTACTGGTGCATAAAGCTACTCAGTACCCTACCGACAAGGACACCTAATCTATAAGTATGAATACCCCCTAACTAGGTCCGTAGAGCTAGATAGAGTAAGATATAGGGCCTGGCTGGGGCACAAAGGCACACTAGCAAATACCATAATAATCGTGGGCTAAACCACGTCTTTAGGGTAGCGACCCCTAAAGAGCCACCATTCCTGATCTCAAGGTCTTTCACTTTAAGTATTAGTGTCTTACTTAGAGTGATCACGAAAAGCACAGTAATCAGATGCTTATTCACTTTCAATCGTTCTGATATCGTTAGTCATTTCTTATTCAGGTGTTAATCCAATATAACACGAAGAAATCATTAAGGCCATCATAATCTCATATAATTCCGAATTAGGATTCGTTCTCGTAATACTTACTAATTATCAAATACTCTTACCTTACTAAGTAGCGTTATTTGAGTCATATTATAAAATTCCATAATCACAATGACATTTTAGGTACAAATTACTCATTTACCCCTTACTTTTATAATTGCTAAGTCATCCCTTCCTTACTTGACAAATTACCATATTACCCTTAAGGTTGCATAATTATCAAATTACCCCTTGCTCGGTTTATGTTACTAAGTTATCTCCTACGCTTTTTAGATCATCATTCACCCTTCATAATTGTTAACCTTAACATATTTCCTTTTTTGGTTGGTTAGATTACCAAATTGCCCTTCTCCTTTGTTATAATTACTAGATTACCCTTCAGTTGGATAAATTATCAAATTACCCTCCTTTATTATTATGATTACTATTTTGCCCCTTTAGTTGGTTAAACAATTACCAATTTACCCTTTAGTCGGTTAAATTACCAAACTGCCCCTTTAGTTGGATAAATTACCAAATCGCCCTTCTCCTTTATCATAATTACCATTTTACCCCTCTCAATTATTATAATTGCCATTTTACCCTTTTTAATTATTATAAATCCCAAATTACCCTTCTTCATAATTACAATTATTAATTTACCCCTCTTCATAATTATAATTACCAATTTACCCTTCTCCATATTTATAATTATTAATTTACCCATCTACATATTTAGAATTATTAATTTACCCTTCTCCATTCTTATAATTACTATATTGCCCTTCTCCATTATTAAAATTACCATAACACCCTTTTATTGGTTAATTTACCAAATTACCCTTCTCTATTATCATAATTATCCAATTACCCTTTCATAATCGTAATTTAATTACCAACTTATCCTTCGTCATTATCATTATTACCAAGTTACTCCTTACTCCCAAGTGTGCCATAAATATTCTTTTAATTTACAAAATTACCCTTCTACCCCTTACTTCCAAATTCCCATAATATCCTTTTATTTACAAAAATTACCACAATACCCTTTTACTTATAAAATTACCATAACACTCCTTTTACTTTACAAATTACTATTTTACCCTTTTATATCCAAAATTACCATTTTTATCTTTCCTTACAAAATAACCATTTTGCCCTTCTTTTCCAAAATTACCATATTACCCATTTACTCCCAAAGTTACCATAATACCCCTTTACTCATAAAATTTCATTTTCTCCTTTACTTCCAAACTTACCATAATACCCCTAACTTCCAAAATTACCACAATACCCCTTTTTTACTTGTAAAATTACCATATTGCCCCTTTGCCTTCCAAATTACTACTTTACCATTTACTCCCAAAATTACCATAATACCCCTTTACTTATAAAATTATGGTGCGACCGTAGCCGGCACGCAATTTAAACCCTCTTGTTGTCAATTGTAGCACTGGTAAATAGGGTATCGTTCTAGACCGGGGATTGAGAGGGCTCACCTCTATCTAACTAGCTTAAACTATAAATAAAATAAAAACACTAAATAACCTAAAATAAATAAATAAGAAAAATATAAATGGGGGTTTATCAAAATAATAATAAAATAATAAAAGGATTAAATAAAATAAAATAAACTAATAATAAACATAATGGGAAACTCGCAGATAGGAGAAGTATGTTAGGGAAATAAAAATCCACCACTAGATTAGGTTGAAAATATAATATTTATTTCTAAGTCATCTTTTAATCGTGAGAAAGAGATCGACCAAGTTGCACACCAAAAGCAGGTCTATACACCTTATATTACTTCCCTTAATTAAATTAATACGACAAAGCGCCAATATTAACCCTATTAAATACTAGCAGTATAGCAGCAACAAGCGGCTCCTATATTTAACTAGATTTAATGCATTAAGTGTAAGTGGAAGGCTGTCAATCTAAGTACCCAGACTAGTACAAAAAGCATGTCTAGCTGTATTTCCTATTCTTGACCCACATGTATCGAAACGTTTTACCACTTCGGTTAGAATCACAAAACGATTAGGTGAATTGTTATCTAACCTAGCTGCAATTTATACACATAAATTCTAGTATATTTAGATGGCCACCTCGCAAGCAATTTATCCTACATACTGTCACTTATGAGGTACCAGAACAAGGCATGCACCAAATAAACTATACTTGACAGAATCATACATATAAACGATAGCAATTAATATAGAGTCAAGAAACAATCTCACGAAACAAAGAAAATAAAATTATAATTCAAACCATAATCTAGGGTTTCAATTCATTCCCTAACAATAAATAATTAGCCACTCATAATTAAAGAATTAATTACACAGAAATATATATCTAAAATATAAATTAAAAATAAGAGAAAGAAATAACCGGAATTAATTTTGAATTAAAGATCAAGAATTTATTCAGATAAAAATAAATTTTATCTGAAATAAATTCTACCGGGTATTAAATCCTTCTTATTTTTCTTCCTTGTTTGCCTTTATTTCCGTGCCAAATCCTTTTTCTTTTTCCTTTTCGTCGCTGGCTGACGGCTGTCGAAGTGCTGCGCTGCATGCCTCGAACTCCGTGCGGCGCTCCTTCCTTCGCGTGACGCGCGCCCGCGCCTCTTTCTCTCTCGTCCCGCGCCTCTTTCTCTCTCTCGTCCGCCTTGTTAGAGCCTGACGGCTCTGTTCCTTGCGTCGCCTCACTGGTCCCGCCTTTCTTCTGCGTCCGCGCCCTCCTTTATTTATAAAGGGCGGCCCCTTTCCGTCCACGTCAGCCCTGACGCTGGCTGTCTCGTGCCCTATTTGTTTCGTTTGCTGGCCTTTGGGCCTTCGGCCTTCGGCCGTTGGTCCAAAGGTTTTTTTTTTATTTATTTAAAACAAAACCTGCAAAATAAAATTTGATAAATATTAATAAATAATATTTATTCTAAATTTACTTAATTTATATCATTTTAGCTCAAATAATAAAAATTATGAAATTTTTACCACTTAAGCATAAAACAATAATTATTCCCTTATATTAGCTAAATAAATTACCAAAAACTAAGATTATAAGGGTATAAAATGTGTCAAAATACGAACTCATCACACCCCCACACTTAGCTTCTTGCTTGTCCTCAAGCAAGTTATTACTCTAAACAAATAAAATTAAATTAACTAGCCACTTTCGTAGGTCTCACGATTACACTTAGCATGTGTAACAAGCCCTTTAAACCCCTAGGTCACCCATCGAGGACGAGTAAGGTCTCGTGAGGGTTTTGCAGATGATATACCCACAAAATCACACAAAAAAAAAATCACACCTAAATAAAAAAAAAAAAAAATAATAATAATAAAACCATATACCTAACGCCCTTAACCATTTTTGTCTCAGAATCATTTACTTTCAAACGTCAAGATTAGAAATCAATCAAAATTTAGCATTGGGAGATTTAAAGAATCAATTTCAACATATGGTTCACACATAAACATGACAGGTATGAACAGATCAATATTATGGATAAAAATCTACCACGCCTTAGTCACATCGAGATCCATCCTCACTATGGATACCCACTATTTTTTTCTCTCTTAGATTCATGGCTACAAATGTATAGAAACACTCATGTATGTGAGCTAAGATGATAAAAATAACAAACGACTCACATATATAAACAAAGAAGGTTCATGTTCTTGTGGATAAAACCTCATGAAAGATATCAAATATTTGCCAAATGGACCGAACCATATACTTAACTCTTGTGACTAATCTCCAACAGATCAAAGGCTGCTCATCTCAAGAATCAAATAGGACTTACTTATTGGTTGTAGCGGGGTTTAGGGTAAAGAAGGGTACGGATTATTTTAGGAGTGTGGTGCTAAAAAGATCAAGAGCTAGTGGAATCTAATAATTATATGAAATATAAGCATAGCTCCACATCAAATATTAATGATACACCTCTCCACCTTCTCAATAAAATGTAACATGAATAGAACTTTTTCAACATAACCTCCATAACTCCCTCTCTTCCTTATATCCTAACATTTTTTTTTTCATTCTTTTTTTTTTCAATTTTTTTTTTCATTTTTTTTTCTTTTCATTCAAATTTTTTTTATTTTATCTCCACCAAACATAACCAATCCCTTTTCTTAGCATAAATACATATATTTCTTTCACACACACATTTACAACCATTCTTTATATCCATAACGATTTGATTTCCTTCCACTAGCTTTAAGCAAAGGTAAGGACATTAAGGCCCAATGGTTATTTAATGTAGGTAATGAAAAAAATATATATATTCCATGTATAGGCTCAAAAGGGTTTCTATGGGGTGTACATCAAGTGTACACAAATCAGGTTAAGCTATTTGGTCATGTGATAGAAAATTTCTAAGCTGCCTTTATCATTTTCTCAATCAGAGCATGTTTTGACTATAAGCTTCGACTAGCACAAGAGTAAGTTCTAGTAATCTCTATAGTCCATTACAATATCTATGGCAAATAATTTGATCAACGCAATTAAACGTATATGAGGTTTATAAAGAAAAATTTTGAAGCCAAGAAATAGTAGATGATTTTGTGTAAATTCGCTCAGAAAAAAGAAGGTACATATGGTTCAAATGCTCACTGAGGAATGTGATGAATCTCAACATGCCATGTCGGTGATTAGAAAATCATACATATTCTTTCTCCATTCACATTTAGACACGTAGATATGTGTTCCCTATATCGAAATCAACACCAAACATCTCCACTTACTTTATCTCGATTTCATGATCCTCTTTTCCATTAGATTTCAAAGATATATTCCTCATTAACTAGTTAAGGGTTCCTACAACTCTAAAAATCCTAAACATTCTAAAATTATTAAACACTCTAAAAATATCAAAACAATTTTTTTTTTCAAAATTTTTTTTTTACGTAAAGCACATGCACCCCCACACTTAAATCACACATTGTCCTCAATGTGTAAACAACTAAGGAAACATGAAATTTAATGTATGGAGAAAACAAAATAAATAAATAAATAACTAAAGGATAGAAAAACTCCCTCATGACATTGGGTTGCCTCCCAAGTAGCGCTTGTTTTTATGTCTTCAGCCTGACATGATCTCGGTTTACTCGTTCAAGGTGGATACGTCCACTTGAGAGCTGCTTCACCAAATCCTTCCTTGTGATGATCATATTTATCTTGCAAGGAAGAAAAAGACAATATGTTAGATTTAATGAAAGATTTGATCCAGCAAGAACGTAACTTACCTAGATTAGAGTTTAAACTGGTGTGTAAAGAGAGAATATTTTGTCCAATGTCCATGTATCTTGATCTCTCTATTGAAGGAACATATTTTTCCATCTCAAAATCTTTAAACACGTCCTTCCAACATAACCTCTCCTTTGGAGCATCACGCTTTTTATTAAATGTATCCAAGGTGATTTGATTACTCTCTTCACTCTTGGATCCATCTAACCTGCTAAAAGAGGAAAAACAAGGAGTGTGGTTAGCATAAGTAAAATCAACGTGGTTCAAAGGCTTACCTTGTGTCTCGTGGTTATCTCCAAGCAAATTGGGGAATAAATGTTCAAAGATGGTATATGGTAGGTGAAAGTGTTAGTCTTGTCTACCATATACTTCTCTTTGTTCACTTGATCCTCATTTTGATGAGATTCTTCTTCTACTTTTATAAGCTCTTCTTCCACTTGATCTTGATCTTGCTCTTCAATGTTCTTCATGGAAGCCTCCTCAACTAGCTCATCCATACATTCGGTTATGCCATCATCATCCTCATAACTCTGACTTGAATTTGGAATTGAAGTACTAGAGAGCTCTTCTTGTGCTTTTGATTGATTCATCAAGTTGACCATATAACCTATTTTCTCCTCTATCACTGACACCCTTTCATTTTGCATAATCTGACGTTGCACCAGTTGATTTAGGTTGTTTGTCAATGCTTCAAAAATCTTATCCATTTTTTCTTCTGAACTTGAAGGCTCTAAAACTGGAGAAGATTCTTGTTGAGGATATTGATAATGTTTTGACGCTTCATAATCACATATGTAAGGCTCTTGATATGGCACTGAATAATGAGCATTCATTTGCATCAGTTGATTTTGGCTTTCTGCCAACTGGTTTTGACCATTCATCAGTTCTTCAAGAATCTTATCCATTTTTTCTGAACTTGAGGGTTCTGAAATTGGAGAAAATTCGTGTTGAGGATATGATAATATTTTGAAGCTTCATATTCGTGCATGTATGGGTCTTGATATGGCATTTGATACTGATCATTCATCTCCCATCCAAAGTTGGGTTGATGCCTCATTCCCGAATAGTATGTGCTTGTATAGGGATCGTGTCCTTGAAAACCATTGAAAGATTGAGCACCAGATTGTGTCCATCCTCCTCCTCTCATAGCTTGTTCATGGTAGGCATATGGATTTCCTTGCGTATGACAAACTCTACTTGTATTAACAATTTTAGCTTCAGCTACCTGTAAAACAAGAGTAGTAAGTTTGTTAAGTTTATCTTCAAGACTACTTATACTTACCTCATTTACTCTTGCGTTAAGATTCGAGCAAAGTTGTCCATAACCAAAGGATCCTCTCATAGCCACCTGAAAATACTAACACTTCAAAGGAAAATGTTACTATCAAAACACACCAAAAAAATCCTAAAATAAAACTAAAACAAAACTAAAAAAAAAAATGAAAACACACTAAAAATACTAGCAAAATAAAGGTGAAGTTATCAATCCCCGGCAACGGCGCCAAAAATTGGTGCGACCGTAGCCGGCACGCAATTTAAACCCTCTTGTTGTCAATTGTAGCACTGGTAAATAGGGTATCGTTCTAGACCGGGGATTGAGAGGGCTCACCTCTATCTAACTAGCTTAAACTATAAATAAAATAAAAACACTAAATAACCTAAAATAAATAAATAAGAAAAATATAAATGGGGGTTTATCAAAATAATAATAAAATAATAAAAGGATTAAATAAAATAAAATAAACTAATAATAAAAATAATGGGAAACTCGCAGATAGGAGAAGTATGTTAGGGAAATAAAAATCCACCACTAGATTAGGTTGAAAATATAATATTTATTTCTAAGTCATCTTTTAATCGTGAGAAAGAGATCGACCAAGTTGCACACCAAAAGCAGGTCTATACACCTTATATTACTTCCCTTAATTAAATTAATACGACAAAGCGCCAATATTAACCCTATTAAATACTAGCAGTATAGCAGCAACAAGCGGCTCCTATATTTAACTAGATTTAATGCATTAAGTGTAAGTGGAAGGCTGTCAATCTAAGTACCCAGACTAGTACAAAAAGCATGTCTAGCTGTATTTCCTATTCTTGACCCACACGTATCGAAACGTTTTACCACTTCGGTTAGAATCACAAAACGATTAGGTGAATTGTTATCTAACCTAGCTGCAATTTATACACATAAATTCTAGTATATTTAGATGGCCACCTCGCAAGCAATTTATCCTACATACTGTCACTTATGAGGTACCAGAACAAGGCATGCACCAAATAAACTATACTTGACAGAATCATACATATAAACGATAGCAATTAATATAGAGTCAAGAAACAATCTCACGAAACAAAGAAAATAAAATTATAATTCAAACCATAATCTAGGGTTTCAATTCATTCCCTAACAATAAATAATTAGCCACTCATAATTAAAGAATTAATTACACAGAAATATATATCTAAAATATAAATTAAAAATAAGAGAAAGAAATAACCGGAATTAATTTTGAATTAAAGATCAAGAATTTATTCAGATAAAAATAAATTTTATCTGAAATAAATTCTACCGGGTATTAAATCCTTCTTATTTTTCTTCCTTGTTTGCCTTTATTTCCGTGCCAAATCCTTTTTCTTTTTCCTTTTCGTCGCTGGCTGACGGCTGTCGAAGTGCTGCGCTGCACGCCTCGAACTCCGTGCGGCGCTCCTTCCTTCGCGTGACGCGCGCCCGCGCCTCTTTCTCTCTCGTCCCGCGCCTCTTTCTCTCTCTCGTCCGCCATGTTAGAGCCTGACGGCTCTGTTCCTTGCGTCGCCTCACTGGTCCCGCCTTTCTTCTGCGTCCACGCCCTCCTTTATTTATAAAGGGCGGCCCCTTTCCGTCCACGTCAGCCCTGACGCTGACTGTCTGGTGCCCTATTTGTTTCGTTTGCTGGCCTTTGGGCCTTCGGCCTTCGGCCGTTGGTCCAAAGGTTTTTTTTTTTTAATTTAAAACAAAACCTGCAAAATAAAATTTGATAAATATTAATAAATAATATTTATTCTAAATTTACTTAATTTATATCATTTTAGCTCAAATAATAAAAATTATGAAATTTTTACCACTTAAGCATAAAACAATAATTATTCCCTTATATTAGCTAAATAAATTACCAAAAACTAAGATTATAAGGGTATAAAATGTGTCAAAATACGAACTCATCAAATTACCATAATACTCCTTTGATTAGAAAATTACCATTTTGCCAATTAATCATAAAATTACCATATTGCCCTTTTTTACTTTTAAAATTACTACTTTACCCCCTTTATTACACCACTTTTATTAAATTAACCTTTCCACATGGAATAATAATATTAATACTCCATTAAAAATATCCAACTCCACCAACCATTATATTTTAATATAATACCTATTTATCACCCACACATATTAGGCCATAATCTAGCACAAGGAATATTACTAAAATACCCCTAGGGCTCACAATAATATTATTTATGCATAAATAATCACAATAACATAAAATAACATGGAAAATACTTAACACCTTCATTTATAGTCAAGCTTTTCCCTTAAGCAACATTTCCACACATGGAATATAAACTAGCATACTCTCCTTTTTTTCAACCAATACAAGCAAATATATACATCATATTAAACCAAAAATATCAAGAATAATAACATATTAGAAATCCTAATGTGCTAACATACGTTTATCCATGCGTTTAAGTGGGGTTTAACGATTACCTTAATTCCCGCAAAATTGAATCTTACTGGTATTCCGGTTAAAGATTCAAGCTTTGATTAGAAAAACCAATACCTAAGAATAATATCAATATTTATTATAAATAAGAAAATCAAGATACAAGACTTTATAAATTTTACTTAAGGAAATAATTAATTGAAATATTATCATACCTTAAAGTTTCTAATAAAAATGGCCAATAGCTGCATGCAAACATAAAAGGAGGAAATGGTCGAAGAGGGGGTGATGGAAGGTAAAATGGCTATTTTCGGGTTGGGATCTTTAGGCTAGAAAAGAAGATAGATGGGGGAGGTTTCAAGGCAAGGGAATGGTGCAGGAGTGAAGAGGGGGTGTAGGTGGATGTTGGGGATGGGTTGTTGGCCCAGGTGCAGGGGGAGGAGAAGGTAGGCTGGCCTGGCGGGCGGCCCGAAGGAGAAAAAAAAAGAAAAGGAAAGAAAGAAGAAAAAGGGGAAAAGGGAGAAAGAAAAAAAAAGGAAAAAGAGATATGGAAAATAATTTAATTTAATTTATAAAATAATAAAATATAATACTTTTGATACATTATTTAATTTAATAATTTGATTCAATATAAATTAATATATTGGTTCAAAAAGGCTAATTTTAGTAAAATATTAGTTTGAAAAATTATTTAAATAAAAATAATATGATAAAATAACAAATTATTTATTTTAATTTATTAAATACTCCTACCCAAATTTGCATACTCAAAAATCCATAAAATAATTAAAATAACTAACTTTAAAAGCTAATTTATTTTAAATAAAAGCTATTTATTAAATTATAGGTTTTATAAAATTTTGGGGGATTACACACTATCCCACAAGTAGTTAGCTCTCAACGTTGTATTATGTATCCTCTCTCTACCAATACAACACTTTATTCTCCATTGTCTCTTGTTTTCCTTACTACTCACGCTTTTAGCTAGCCATATATCAAGTTTGATTGAATTGACTTATCCTCAAAAAAGGGTTATGAATAAACAAGTGTTGTATGCAGACTCTTAGGGAAGAGTCAGGTCTTGACACTAAGCTTCAAAAGCTCCAAAACTTGATCTTCTTGAATACCTTTCAATATCAAGAGTATAAATCAATACAAATCCTTCTTAACACTATGAAAATGAAGAAATTTTGAAAGAATAAGGAGATGAAAATAACTCTCAACCTCTTCCCTAAAAAAAAATTGAATGAAGAGAAAAATCGAAGTGAACCAAGTTAATTCTCAGTTTTTTTAAAATCTCTAACTCTCCATTACTTAGGGAAAAGCAAGAAAGGGATGTAAAAAAGGATTATGAGAGTGCAAGAAGGATAGAATAAAGCTAGAAATGAGTAACAAGAAAGGGATCGAGGTGGATAGAAGAGAGCCAAGTAGGAAAGAAAGAAAGAAAGAAATAAAAATAAAAAGAAAGAAAAGGGTACTTTTTAACACTTATGATGTTTGGTGATATATTTAAAACCAAAATTGTGTGTCTTGTGAGGAAAAAGTCAAAAAATCTAAGCCCCTTATGCTCTCTTATAGATATCCAAGAGTTTTTGAGAAAGGGTGAGAAGCTAGCTTGAAAAGGAACAAAGGTAATTTGGTGTAATTCTATAAAGCATCCATAGTAGGTTAAAAAAAAGGATCATAATCTCAAATTTGGGGACCTCAATTTTGAGGGTGCAAAATTTGAGGTTGTGGTTGTAGGGAAAAAAAATTATCCTCAAATTTGGTGCAACCTAAAAAATTTAAGGCTCCCAATCTCTGAAAAATCATCTCATCAGTCTGCTCGTGGAGCTGATTTTTGATACTTTTCGGTATATTTTAAGCCTAATTTTTTTACCGTTAGAACATATTTTTTAATATATATATATATATGCATAAAAAATATGATTGTTAATATTAACGGTAAAAAATTTTTTGCCTATAAATACATCATTTTTTATCCAATACTTTTTATATCATCTATTCTACCTCTCTTTTTCATATTCATTTCTCTACATAATTTATCTTATTCATATCTCTAGTTGTATTTATTTTATTAATTTCTCTATTAGGTGTTAAATAATATAAAGTGTAAATGATTGATGATGATATGATTGATAAAAGTAATTGGGTATTGTAAATTTGAGGTTGGTAAATGTAAAGTATTGAATTAAATTTGAGGTAAATTAATAAAAGTAGAAGAGAAGAGAGAGAAAATAATTAGATAGTACAATTTAGACCTCAAATTTAAAGTTATGGTTGGATATGCTCTTAGAGTAAGGTGAAAGGAAGAGAGGGATGGGAAGATTTGGAAAAATACAATAGTAACAACTAACCATGCTGCTACCAGTGATAGTTGATAGAGGAAAGGAGAGAGAAAAAGAGAGTAGGTGAGCCAAAAGTGTAAAAAATATGTTTTCTTTGAATAAAATTTAGGTTAAATAAATTGAAATAATGCTCCAAAAAATATGAAAACAATACCACAACTTCTAAATATGTTTATTATCATTAAGACATCATACTTATATAGTTTTATGAACAATGAATCAAAATTCAAATAGAAATAGAGAAGAAATTGAAAGTTCTAATAAAACCAATAGATTGGTTAGAAAAAAACTAGTAGATTGGTTCTACCGGTGGACTAATTTGCCCTTGCTAGTGTTCTACTATATGTGGGTTGAAAATATTTGTCCCGACATGATCTAGTGTATTGTTTTGTGTACCAACTAGTCAGTTGGTTTTACATAAAACCATGTTTTCTTATATTTTTTTGAATCTTTTTCAAACCATTTAAGCCTAAATTATTTAGTGTATGATTAAAAATAATTTCACATACAGTTAGCGTACTTTTAAATGTTTTGAAAACATGGTATTACACCTCGGGCCACTAGAACATCAAAATCTAAACTCCTTTAATTTACAATAGGATAAATCTCATTCTAACAATATAAAAAGGTTGTACAACGCTAATGACATTATGGCCCAATGGTTAAGACTAAGCTCATAGATATCCGAGGTGCCATATTCTACTTTTCCCCATCTTTGGTGTATGTATACGTTAATGGTGGTGTTACACCTCTATAATAAATGAAATTCACTCTTCCGTGCTTCTTCGTATAATGCAAAAGAAATATAAAGATCTTACATCCAAAATAATATGCTTCATCCTCTTGGTATTCCCTAAAAAAATTCAATTAATCCTTTCCGACCAAAGAAATCAATATATGGTGAAGGGTAGAAGCTCACCGAAGGTATGTAATATGTATGCACACTTATCTATTTTAGGTCTTTTAGTTATAGAGAGCTCATAAGGACCAATAAAATTTATTATATAATAGTACTGAAAAGATTTATAATTATTGAGATATGATATTCGAATCTAAAATGTCTCATACTCAAAGATTCAACCTCGTACGTTAATGGATTTGTTTGAGAATTCATAAAAGAACACAATAAGTTTGGTGGTCATTTCATTAAACTTGCTTGTATGTTGTGTAGCTTCTTTCTCAAGGGGTCTGACCAATATCGATTTTTATTTATTTTTAATGTTTGAGGACTGAGGAAATTTTATTAAATCTGAAACAAAAGAATATAGAACACCCAAGGAACACCTCCAGCAAACAGGCAGCGACATCAAGATCCGCCCAACCAAACTCAACAACATAACCGCATACTATGACGATATAACATCGACCTCTCAAAACTTGCTTAGTACTGCCTCCCCCACCTGCCTACATAACCATCTCACCAGCCCTGAAACTCACACCAGAAACTCAGGAGGGGAGCAGAAGAAAAAATAAGAAATCCCTTCCGAGACAAAGCATAAAAGTCATTAACACGTCCCACCGGCCCCTAGTAAGCTAGTCCATCTGCGATGCCGTTACTTTCTCTGAGCCTGTGCACAACTCGAAGACCAAGCCATCTACCCCTGTAGCGTCTAATAAAATTCAGATAAGATCGGCATCGCCAAGGTCCGCTAGTCGTCACTGCACCGGGCTGCCGCGTTTCTAGAATCCGTTTCAATATCCAGATTTATAAAAACTTCAGCCAGTCCTACATCCAGGATAATTTCAGCGCAAAGAAAATGGCTTTAACCTCAACCTTATTGATTTCAGACAGATTGCACGGACAAGAGCTATTTACCCACTAACAAACACAGAGGCCCTAGCTGACCCCAAACAAGCCATAATCCAGCTCTTCCACTTCCGTGAGAACCCCTTTTGCGCTATTGTCCACTCAATGAATTCCCATGGGAGGCTATCAAAAGCCTTATGGAAGTCAATTTTGAGCAGGAAGCCCGAGGACTTAGTCACTATGCAGTAGTCTACAAGCTCGTTGGCTTTGGCAATCAGCAATCCATCGAGAATTTGTCTCCCCTCAATAAAAGCAGTTTTGATTCACCAACAACTCATGAACAATATCTAAAACACCAGAGGTCTAGTGCTAAATACTAGTTTGTGGATATAAGAGGTTTCAGGTTAGAATCTCCATCTTTCTCTAAATAGCTCTAGGATAAATGTCTCCCTCGGCCCGCCGGATAATTCAAAGCTTGTAGGATAGGTGGCTTAAAGCCTCGTTCTCCTCGGGCTAATTTTACTTATGATATAATTTAAATTGATCCGAATAATTATTTTAATGGTTTATTATTTATATTTTACCTTTATTAGTGTTATAAGTAATTTTTTTCATTATTATTAATATTATAGTTATCAATACCATCATTATTATAATTATTATCATTAATTTTGTATTTTTTTAATCGTTGTCAAATTTTTTTTTTTGATTTAAGCTCTCTAAAACTAAGTCAATGAGAATAAGCCTTAAATATTGCATTCAACTTAGAAAGAATGCATTAGGTCTGATCAACTTCGGTTAGATTTAGATTCAGATCTATTTATGTTATGTAGATCCATATTTTAGATTTAGACTGGCCACATCTAGCGAACAAACACTTTAAAAAAATTTATAGATATGCCTGATTATTTTGTTTTGTATAAATAATTTTTGTAAATACTTATATATGTTTATATTTATATAGCTCAATATATATGTAATTATTTGCTAAAAGAAAATCATCCAAAGCAAAAGGTAAAAACTTTAAAGACATTACTTGTAACTTTTCAAATGACATTTTGATATTTTCAAAATAAAATGATATTTAGATTGCTTATAAATATAAAATAAATAAAAAACATTGAAAACAACGGACTAGTAACTCGAATAAAATAACATAAAAGGTTAAAAAACCTAATGGAATATGATCAAAAATTGATGAAGTTCTTAATATATACATACACACTTATAAACAAGATTGATGGGTCGCATTTAAGTTGGATATCAATCTAAAGCTTTCAAATTCAAATTAAATTTATTTTGATATATATATCATACTCAGATCTAATCTAGATTTATTAAATGGGAGCTTAAGGATCATAATGATGGAATGAGTAGGAGGGATTAATTTGAAGAGTTTAAAATATATTGTTATCCTAAGTCCAACTGACATTTGGTTGGAGCACAAATTATAAATTCATCAGCATGCATATGCGTACACTTAACCACGCAAGTATCGTTTTTATTCTTGACTCAGAACCAGAGCACATGTCACTGTGATAGTAGTACTCGTAACGACTCCTGTGTTATATTCCTTTGTCCCAAGAACGTTGAAATACCTTTATTGTTCCAACATAAAATAACTAATCTTAACCCCAGATTTCACATTTTTTTATTTTATATTATTGGAGTTCATGTTGTCATACGTTACTGGACCAATATTATTTTCACGACAAGAAAACGATTTCCAAGAGCATAAAACCGAGCATCGCATCAGTCGATCATTTATAATTAGTTTCTGCAGGCATACCATAAATTATTAATAGCCGTTACATTTCTCTTTTCCGGTCAACTACGCAATCGCAATAACTATTGTACTGGACGTATTTCACCTGCATACATTTGGATCTGAACTCTAAAGTACACCTAAATTGATTGGGGAAGTATATTATCTATGTTATAGTATTATCCCCGATTCCACATAATTAAATTATACAGTTTATACTCTAAGAAGAAAGTCGTCGGTGATAAGATAACGACTCCGAGATATGATTGGATTGTATATGTCGGGTTGAATTGGTCCATAGCCACCGGGATATATACGATCCGATCGATTAAATCAAAAGTCAACCAGCTCTTCCGGTAAGCAAACGACAAACAAAAACAAGAAGCTAGCTAGGCCTCAGCCAAAATGTGTTACACATTTTTGTTTTTTAGGAAAAATTTCATTCATATACCTAAGCATTTCACCTAATATTTTTTTAGCACTTTATATTTTAATTTTACTTAAATAATTAAATGGAACTAAAATTATAATTTATATTTACCATGTAAGCCTAGTGTTAAAAACCACTGGCTGATAGTTTATATTTACCATGTAAGCCTAGTGTTAAAAACCATTGGCTGGTCCGATCGGTGAACCGGCAAATCGGTCGGATCACAGGTCAGATTTCATGTACTAATTCTCAAAATTTCGAAACCAGTGAAAACCGGTGAATCAGTTAAAAAATCAATCTCAGAACTGGTCAAAAAGCTGTTGGGAGTAGGTCAAATTCATATGTAGTTTATTTTTTTTTTTATATTTCATATTTTTTGACTTAAAATGTATCACTGGTCCGATCAGTCTAAACCACTGGTCTGACCACTAAACCAGTGAACCAGTTATGATACCAATTTGATTACCGGTTCAGTTTTTAAATCTATGCATGTAAGTACTCTGATCAAACTAAATTAAAACATAGCCATACATAAACAAAATTATTAAAAATATGAAGTACTCGAAAAATATTAAACCATAAGTCAAGATATGTCTAGATGAAAATTTTCCTATTTTTTAATGTGATAAAAATAAAGTTTATTTACATATTTAAAACATCAAGTTTCATAAATAATCGTTGGTATATATTATAAAATTAAAACAAAACTAGTATGAAGTATGAATGTGGCTGGTCCTAAGTCATGGAGGCCTTCGGCGAGAAAGATTTTGGGCTCCTACATTGTTTAAAATGTAAAAATTAAACTTGTTATGGCATTATTATGAGTGGAAATTGAATTCATGACCTCCATGCCTAATACTCTTCCAACTAGGATATCATCATTAATTGTTCAATTTATTTATTTATTTTATTTATTTTTTTACATTTTATCCTATATAGTATATGCATATTTATAAAAATTTGGGTCTTTACTTTGTATGACCTAGGTTCTTACCTACATTTGCTATATAAAGAAGGCTGACCTTGGGTATGAGCTTGAGGCATAAGGTACCAATTGTTGTAGCAAGATGCAACATGCTTTAACAATGAGTGTCTATCTCTCATCTTTGACAAATAATGTGCATCTTTTATAAATAAATGCATATTTTTTAGTAAATAAATGTGCATCTTCCATGACTAAATACATATTTTTTGGCGTTACGTACATGTCTTAGTTCAACAATACACCTTTTTGGGATATTTATAACATTTGTATTACCACTATAAGTTTGTCGATATAAGATATTTATTTATTACTATACGGTGCGTATTTATTAATATAAGATGTGCATTTATCTATCTAAAATATAAGTTACAATAATAAGATGTGCATTTATCAATGCAAAATGCGTGTTTATCTTATATATATATATATATATATTCCCAATAAGGTGTGTAGTTATAACAAATGTATTCATCTCTTGTTGTTTTATAAGTAAATTATGTTTATTTATATTAGGAACATGTTTATTTTCTTGGATAAGATATGTATTCATTTCAATAAGATGTATATTTATAACATACATATTCACCCTTTATTGTTTTATGAATAATGATGATATCAAATATACATCTGTCAATATACCATGTGTATTTATTGTTATAAGAATTAAAATTTATCTCTATGAGATACACGTGTCTTTAAAACTATGAAATGCATATTTATCTAGTACATACATATACATACATACATACATACATACATACATATATATATTCTTTTTAGTCAGATATATATTTTTGTGGAAGTAATGTTTCTAGCCACGTTTATCTGATTTCAATTTTGTGGATTTACTATTTTACTAGAATTTTCACTTAGTGGTAGAAGTGAGGGCTATTTTATTAGATTTGTTAATTGTTGTATTACTTATTTAATAGACCTTTCAATTAATTTCAATGTGTGTGCTAATTTATAATTAATCTACTTCTGGTTCCAATTTCAATTGTGTAATATATTGTCTAGTCTATTAGTGGTAGCAAAGCTTGGTGTAAGAATTTAAAAAAGGGAATACATGAAATAACCGTACCTATTTTATGCTTTAGTTTCTCTTTCCTTGTAATGAATCATTAATGATCACAAACAACTTTGTTCAACCGACTATTCCCTATTTTGATGGTCACTATGACCGTTAATGGAAAACTTTATGAGATCTAAGGGTTGTATTCGAATAAATCACATAACCAATAACTAGAACCACAATGACAGAGGCACAAAAAAGTAGAACTAGAGGCAAAGCAGTTGAAAGACCTCGAGGATAAAAAAAATATTTCTTTTAATCAATTGATCACTCAATCTTGGAGAAACTTATTTGCAAAGATACTTCTAAGAACATATGGGAATTTATGAAGAAAAAATACCAAGGCTCAATAGGGACTAAGAAGCAATAACTTTGAGCACTTTGTATAGAATTTTAAACATGTCAAATGAAGTTAGGAGAATCCGTTACTATCTTCTTCTCTCGAACAATGGTGATTGTTAATAAAATGTGGGTCCATGGTGGTAAGACAAAGGATGTTGTCATTATTGATAAGATTCTTTGGTCGATGATGCCAAAAGTTAATTATGTTTTTTGTTCCATAGAGGAATAATAAAACCTCAATGATTTGTCAATTGATGAATTACAAGGCTCTCTATTAGTTCATGAGCAAATAAATATTCAAGAAGATAAGGAAGAGAAAGCTCTAAAAGCTTCCACCAATAATAATCCTTGGGCAACTTATAGATTAGCATATCATTGTAAAGGTCATGGAATAGGTGTCCATGGATGAAGAAATGGTAGTAGAGGAGGAGATAGAAAAGGGAAAATGAATATCAATCAGAATCACAAAATAGAGGCAGGGATCGGAATCAACAATTTGACAAGTCCAAGTTAGAGTGTTATAGATGCCATAACTTTAGGCATTATCATTCTAAATGTTACACCAGGTTACTTAATGACAAAGAAAAGGGAGAGAAATATAAATTTTCAAAAAAGAAAGAAGTAGATACCTTATTAATGGTTGCCAAAATTGATGAAGCATCCCATGCAGAAGTGTGGTATGTGAATATTGGATGTAGTAACTACATGTGTGGAAGAAATCATCTTTTTGTTCTCTAGTTGAAGCCTTTCGTTCTATAGTAAGTTTTGAAGATTGTGTTACTTTGAATTTGATGGGTCAAGTTGATATTAAAATAAGAACCGGGAATTTTTTTGATAAAACAATTTCTAATGTTTTGCCCCTTAACTAAAAGTAACTTACTAAGTGCTAGCTAGTTGCAAGAAAAGGGATATATAATAACAATTTAAATCGGCGCTTGTGAGATATATGATCCTTGTAGAGGTTCTATTGTTGTTGTTCTTGATGGCCTACAATAGATTATTTTCTTTGAAGATTGAAAGTGTCCAATCTTGCTTAATGGGTTAAGTGAAGGCCACTTCCTAGCCATGGCATTATTGATGTGGTTATTTGAATTTTGGTGGATTAAAGACTATCCAATAGAAGCAGATGGTTATAGGACTTCCTCATATTCTTATTCCTTAAAAATTTATGAAGAATTTGTTGTTGGTAAACAACATCATAATCAATTTCTTCAAAGAAGGTCATGGAGAGCAAAGAAAGTCCTAGATCTGGTGCATTCAGACATCTGTGGACCAATCAAACCAACCTCTAATGGGGGTAAAATATATTTTCTTATTTTTATTTGTGATTATAGTAAGCAATGTGAGTGTATTTTTTGAAAAAATAAAATAAAATCTTCTGATGCATTCAAAATTTTCAAGGCACATGTTGAGAAAGAAACAAGGAGTTCCATCAGAACTCTCAGAATTGATCTGAGTAATGAATAATGTTCAAAATCATTTGAATAATTTTGTGATGTCCAAGGGATACGAAGAAAACTAATAATAGAGTTGTGTGACAAACAATATGTAGATAAATTTTTCTGCCTAAACTATACCCATTATTGCTAATTGCTAATTATTACAGTAACCCATATTGCTAATTATCATTGTCAACTCATTGGTCTATTACTCCATATTCTACATATTGCTTCAATTGCACCGCCTTCTTATTTAATTTATTAGTAAAATTTGCAATTAGCATATTTTTTGTATTAACAACAAAGGAAAATGAATTATTATCAATTAATAACATAACCAAGCTACATTGATATTTATCTCTAGTTTTTAATATGATAAATGCATATTAATTGAGCAACATAAAAATCACCAAATGATTTTATTGACGATAAATGTATATTAATTGAGTAACATAGAAAACCTATACGATTGCTACATTTCCATCCTCTCTTTATCAGCGTTAATTTCTTCATATTCCTTTGTTAATATAATAAATTCATTATAAGTACTCACACAATCAACAACCAATGAACTACTTCATGGCTATTCATCTTCCTTTCTGAATATGATAAATGTCACAGTTAGTTGTACGCTACAATGTCAAGAATTACAAATCGTGACATACTGAAAATATTAATATACAACAATGACGGAAAAAATAAATAAATCCATAACAAATGTTATCTTTAAGAAAATGTTACAAAATATTTAGTTATATTATGTATTTCCTTCTTTAATTATTTGCTACATATATTTTGTAGTTATCATTTTTATATATAATCTATTATTTTATTATTTTAATTTTCTTTTAATATTTTATCATTTATATTAACCATACTGTTTTTATAATTTTATTACTTTTCATATTATGTTTTATATTTATTATTTTTTAATTTATTATCACAATATATAAAATTCTAGATACATGTCTATCGTACAGGAAAATATTACAAGTATATTATAAAGCAGAGGCAGTATCATCCTACTCAATTGAAAATATCATGATAAGTTTGTCAGCCTTATTTAATGGTTGAGCATGTACGACCGTCCTTAAGTAATCAAATTCTGATTTTTAAATACAATTCATCTACTTATGTTATGTGTATTGTTGATTGAATAAAACGATGGTACCGAGTCGCATCTAAAATACTAGCTCGTGTTCCAAATCGACACTACAAATAAGTGGAGGAGGACTCCATACCTCGTCAACATCAACAACAAATACTTTCGACAAAAAGATCATAGAAGAGCAAAAACACTCATCCATCAACATACAGACACCGATATACGGACCCCAAACAAAAAAAAAAAAAAAAAAACCAACCAAAGAAATGGGTACGAGTATCAAACAATTACGACGATCCCTTTTCCTCATAACGCTAATCATTATCTCTTCCTCTTCATTTTCCAAAGCCCAATGCGAGAACCCAGAAACCATCGACGGAGGAAAATGCTACAACAAAGAGAGATCCATGACGCTAAAACTCATTGCCATATTCTCCATTTTAGTAGCCAGCATGATAGGCATTTCCATACCTATGTTCTCCGATTCCTTCCCTTTTCTCCGACCTGATGGTGATTTCTTTATCCTAGTTAAAGCCTTAGCTTCAGGAGTGATATTATCAACTGGGTTCGTCCACCTTTTGCCTGAGTCTTGGGACAGCTTAACATCGAATTGCTTGCCGGAGAGCCCATGGAGGCAATTTCCGATGGCTGCTGTAGTGACGGCGGTGGCATCAGTTGGGACTATGATGATGGATACGATTGCAACAGCTTTTTATAAGAAGAAGGGCATGAAATCAGCTGTTAGAATCTGTCATCATCACGGACATGGCGGGTCACCTTCGCCGGTTGAGTTGATGGAGAGTGGAGGTGGTGGTGATGGTGATGGTGGTGGACAAAGTCAGGAGGCTGGGCATCATGGGTTGCAAGGTGTGGAGGATAAGGGATCTCACTTGTTGAGATATAGAATTGTTGCTCAGGTATGTGTGAGCCTGATGATTAATTGTTCATATTTTGCTCGGCTATGTTCTAGTTTGAACTTGTTCGACCCTTAAATTGTAGTTAAATCCTACTTAAATTAATGATAACTTATGCAGTATATTATCACAAAGGTTACTCTCGTAGTAAAAAGAAATCAAAGAAATGAATGTTCAGATCTTCAAATTTTTTTTTTTATGAAGCAAGAATAAATCGCAATAGTAAATTTATAATAATACCAAAAAAGGGGGGGGGGGGAATTGATATTCTATGACTGCAGATATTCAAAAGTTATTCTTTAGCTACTACATATACCAAATTTCTCGATAAAATTTTAATTTATTAGCAAAAGAAAAAGTTCGTGAAGTTTTACTGAGAAAAAAATAGATGCATAGCGGTATTAAGGGACTTTATAAAACCTAAGGCATTTAAAGCTTGAATTTTTTTTATTAAAAATAATTATCTACGATGATTATTTAATTTAAAAAACTTTTGGACTACAAATATTTTAAAATAAACAATTATACTTTTAATAAGTAGGTTTAATTAAAGATTTAAACTTTAGTTCATAAACCCTAAGTTTTATAATAGTATCATCGAACTTCAGTTTATTTATTTAATTTGTTTTTTAGTTCCAGCAATCCGGCATCACTCATTTTGTTGTCGTAGAAAAAGTCCCATGAAAGGCATAAACGTTGCCATAAATAATAAAAAAAAAACCGACGACGAAGAGATGATTTTTTAATTTTATTTTTATTTTTTGCGGCCCTCTTTTGGTTATGCCTGTTTCAATTTATTTTGTTTAACATTCAAAGATATTCGAATTGTTTGATCGAGATATTTTTATATTTTCGTACTTATGTAACAAATGTATCTACGGGTGATTATAGATAACAGAAAAACCAATTAAAATATGGGGTGTGAAACCGGGGAGGGATATAACATTCTTTTTTGAATTAAAGAATAAATTTGACAGCGTTACTCGAAAAAATAAATAATTTAATATATGTTCAATAAAAGTCGGAAGTTCCATTTCTTGTAATAGCTAGTCCAAACTTGTCGACCGAGTATTATTAATTTATTACGACCTCTTGAGCTCCAATAAACTTGTCATTCAAACTTTAAACAAAACATTTGAATTAGGGTGTCTAACCTTAAGTGTATATTTGGATATTTAAGGCACGGTTTGAAAAAATTTGGTGATGTTGGCAATTGGCTAGTTGACATGTTTACCTTATTCATAAATTAAACTTGTTAAATTTTGTAAATTTTTAAAATCTGTGACAGAAAAGACGTGGTTAGAAATTAAAAAAAGTCTTCTCGTACCACACCTCATAAAATAGCTTTTACTTTATTTGATATAATAAAAGCTCAAACCCCTAAAAAAATTATAGGGATAACAAGCTTTAATAAGACCTAAAAAAAATTGTAGTGTTTGGATGGCAAACTCATCTACTAGAAAAGCTGTTTTATGATTAGCTATTTACAATAATCTTTTTTCTAAGCAGATTTTAAAATAGATAAATCATTATAAATTTCTTAGCTTTTATTTTTCAATCTTCGGCTAATTTTTCATCTTTCGGCTATTAGTTAGTTTTACATCTTTCACCTATCTTTTCAATTTGTATATCAAGCTAATATGGAAACTTGAAAGTAGAAAAACTAATTACATATTATGAATTAATAATTATTAATAATATTATGAATGCCCTTAATTATTTATTTTTATTTAATACTAATATTATTATTAAATATTAATTAATTATCGTTAATTATTAATTATTAACATTATTATTTGGTAGTAATTATAAACTACTCATATTATTTAAGTATATAAATGATTAGTTGTTAATATTTTTCATTATTAATTCATGATTGTCAATATTATTTTCAATATTATTATTTATGAATTTTCTTACTTATTAATTATTAACTAGTTACATTTACCCGTGCAATGCACGGGTGGTGTATTAATTATTTATATATTATTATATAAGAGATGAATAGTTTAACAATTTAATTAATACGTAGGGGATAAATAGTTGGCTGTATATGTTCAAGTAATTAATTAATAAAATACTTAATTAATACTTGATTAATATGTATTGTTCGACATGAGATGAATAGTTGCATTCATATGTTCATTAGTTTGACAATTCAATTAATATGTAGGAGATGAATAGTTGGCTGCATATGTTCAAGTAATTAATTAAGAAAATACTTGATTAATATGTGTTGTTCGACATATGTGCAACAAATGAATAGTTACATTCATATATTTAATAGTTTTACAACTTAATTAATACGCAGGAGATGAATAGTTGGATGTATATTTTTAAATAATTACTTAAATTCTTGATTAATATGTGTTGTTCGACATATGTGTAATAAATGAATATCTCAATTAATACGCAGGAGATGAATATAATTTTGTTATTATGCAGCATAGAAGATGAATAGTTTGACAAATCAATTAATATGCAGGAGTATTTAATCATTTATTTGACCTTATTAATTAGTAATAATATATAGTAGTAATAATATATGATTAGTAATAATAGGTATAGTTTAGGCGGAAAAATTTGTCTGTATATTGTCTGCCAAACAACTCTATTTTTATATAATAACCAATGTTGTTGTTCTGTTATTATTTTTTTAATAACAATTATATTATTAATCATGATAATATTCATAATAGTAATAATCAATTATATTAATATTCATTATTATCATAATAATAATTATCATTATTATATTATAAATTATGATAATATTAATTATCAAAATTATATAAATAATTATATTAGTATTAATTATGTTAATAGTTATAATTATTATAGTTATATTAATAATAATAGTCATATTATTATAATAAATAATAAAATTATTATTATAAATAATAATAATAATAATAATAATAATAATAATAATTACTATTACTATTACTATTACTATTATTATTATCATATTTGATTGATGTTGATCTAACATTAAAAAAAAATACTTCATTAAAATTAGTTATATATATTTGCTAGTTGCATTGTATTAATGACAGCAGATGCATATGTGTTGGTCGACTGCTTTATTCACTTTATTTGGCGTATTAATTATTTATCAATTATTTATATATTAATATGTAGGATATGAATAGTTTGACAATTCAATAATACACAGGAAATTAATAGTTGACTGTATATGTTTAGGTAATTAATTAAAAATATTTGATTAATACTTTATTAAAATTAGTTGTTTGACATATGTACAATACATGAATAGTTATATGCATTTGGTGTATTAATTATTTATATATTAATATGCAAGAGATGAATAATCCAACAATTTAATTAATACGCAGGAAATGAATAGTTTTCTGCATATGTTCGGATAATTAATTAAGAAAATATTTGATTAGAAAATATATAGTTAATACTTTATTAAAATTAATTGTTTGACATATGTGCAGCAAATGAATAGTTATATACATTTAATGCACATAGGAAATGAATAGTTGCATTATATTAATAAATATTTATATTAATTATTCCATCTTATTAATTAGCAATAATATATGGCAGTAGTAATTTATGATTAGTAATAATGGATATAGTTTAGGCGGAAAAATTCATCTGTATATTGTCTGCTAGACAACTCTATTTATATATATATATATATATATATATATATAGATATTAATATTAATATTATAATTAATTATTAATTATTATTATTAATCTATATTATTAATTACTTATCATTGTATCATTATTAATTATTAGGTAATATTATTATTAGTTTATATTATAAATTTTTTATTACTATTATTATTATTATTATTAATTATAAGCCATTAATGATTACTAATATTATTATTTATTAGTTATAAATTCTTAATAATATAAATTATTATTATTATTATTAGTTAATATATCTTATTAAGTGTGAATATGTAAACAATTAAAAATATATATATTATAAGAATACATTTTACTAAAATAAATAATGAATAAAATTGTTACTATACATAAATTCATTTCATATTAGATGCATTATCAAACATCATTATTATTTTAATTATAAATAAGATTTGCCTACCAAACATCATTATTATTTTAGGCATATTATTAATTTAGATTATATCATATTTTAGATAATAAAAAACCCAGCAGAGCTTTAGACGGAAGTATTTAATTCTCAAAAGTTTTATGGTCACTCCGCATGCACATTGCTAATACCTTTTTGAAAATGGTATATTTAGTAGCAATAAAATTTGTAAGTCATGATGCCTCCATTATATCTTTACTATAGTATTGAAAAATGGATGAAACCAGCCAGTCCGATTAGTGAATGAATGAACCGGTTAGATCATCAGTCATATTCCATGTAGTGGTTCTCAAGAGTTTGGAATTGGCTAAAATCAGCCAGACCGGTTAAATTTATGTGTAGTTTATTTTTTTTTATATATTTTATATTTTTTGACCTAATAAATATCACTGGTCTAATCAATGCAAATCACTAGTCAGATCATTAAATTAATGATTCTGTTATAATATATGTTCGATGATCGATTTAATACTTAAAACTATGATCTTCACATTAACTTGCTAGGCATTTGCTATAGCATGCTTAACATATCATCATTGTAAATTGGAACACACCGACGATATATACAAGTCCTAACTCTATATGTAGGTGTTGGAGCTGGGAATTGTGGTACACTCGGTCATAATAGGTCTTTCAATGGGTGTCTCCAACAATCAATGCACTATCGAATCCCTTATCACTGCTATGTGCTTCCATCAACTCTTGGAAGGTGTGGGGCTCGGTGGTTGTATCCTACAGGCCGAGTACAAGGCGAAGATGAAGTTCATAATGGCGACATTCTTTTCAATCACAACCCCGTTCGGGATTGCGCTCGGAATTGGTTTAACAAATGTGTATGTAGAAAATAGTCCCACGGCACTCATAGTCGTTGGGATGTTAAACTCGGTTTCCTCTGGATTGCTCATTTATATGGCTTTAGTTGACCTTTTAGCTGCTGATTTCATGGGGTCCAAGTTGCAAGCGAGCATCAAACTTCAACTGTGGGCTTATTTTGCTGTTTTCATAGGTCTAGCTGCTATGTCGGTTATGGCCAAATGGGCTTAGATGCTTGGACTGAAAAAAAAAAATCTGCAGTGATGCAACACACGGTTCTGTTGTTGATAGATATTTACCCATTAAAATTAGATTAGCCGTCGAATTTGTCACCGCTGTATTGATTTACATAGTCAGATAATGGAAGAAGGAATCGGTGTATCAAATTTACTACCTTATCAACAAAAAAAAAAGGTAAATAATGTTTTGAAGGTAGATGTACCTGACCCATGAAGGTCTATGTAGATACATATACACATATATCAACCGTGAATAAATGACAGACAAGTTGAATTCTCTCTAATTTTCTCTTCTTCCAATTATTTTTTTTCACTCATCTTCTAGTATTATAACACACTATGGCACGATAGTTGTCCAAGATTAAATTCAATATCAAGATTTGTGTAATGTTAATATATTTTCAATTGTTGTATAATTACTATGATTATTTTACATATATAAAGCATTTTTATTATTTATAAATATATTAACCATAATGTGTGATTCATTTAAAAATAGATATAAAATATGGTCTTGAAGTTTATTTAATATAATCTCAAGATAGTAATCTAGTCTAATTATACTTTCTATTGTTTTTTTATGGTAAAAATAGTTATAGAGTGTATATCTATAGATATACAAAAATAAGAAAAAGAAGGAAAGACTTTATACAAATCAATTTTCAATGATTTGTTAAGGCTATATTTGGTTTGCGGAAAAAAGTGAGGAAAGGGAAAAAAATTGAATGGAAAATAATTTGAATGTGTTTGGTTAGCTGGAAAATTAGAAAGAAAGAAAATATTGAAAAAAAATGTTAATGAAAGTTAAGCAAGCAGATTTTCCTTCCGATTAACTAAGGAAAGAAAGAAAACCTGTGAGAAAATTTCTGCAACCTCTCTCCTGACTCCCCCAAAACCTCCCTCCTGACTTCCCAACTCTCAACTTGCCTCCATCCTCATCTGCTTCCCTCTTCTTCATCGACTATTTCATTCTCCATCAAAGATTTCATTCTGCTCCGTCAACTCCTCCATCTCATGGCTCCAATACAAGTCATTTGATATTTAATACACTTTCAATAGTTCCCTTATCATCTTTCTGTGCTTTCCTCGAACGCAATCATGTGCCATAGCAGATGGAGCTTTGTCCTTATCTCAAATCCTCACTCCTTTTTATGGACTTTTATGCGGCAATGACTTGTCGGTTAAGTGAAAAGGTAGCCCGGGGTTTCACCCACCTCGTTGTCGGGCATTTTTTTCATTCCGAGAATATTCCCAGAGAGAGAGACAGAGACAGAGAGAGAGGGAGGGGGGAGTACTTGCTTGGCCGATTATTGAAATAGCAGAAGGAAAATCCATCGACTGAAAAATCAAAAATATTATTTTTTATTATTATTTATGTTCGTCCTCATCACTTTTTCTCGTGGCAATTCGTACTGCAAGATCGTTCCCACAGTCAATAGAGAGGGAGATAGTATTTTGGTTAATGATAATATAAAATGAATCATTAATTTTTTATTTTTTTTAAAAAATATATATTTTGTGATAGTTTTCGGAGCCGAGTGCTCTAACGGCAGCGCTTTCGTACAGACAATTTATTAGCCAAACACATTTCCTCGCTAAGCACGGTAAAAGGGCCGGCAGCCGACCCAAATTTTACTCGTAATCTAATGAATTTTATCTGAAGCTCAATAAATTTTATCTAATAGATATATAAATAGATATGAATACATATATATAGATATAGATATAGAAGGAAAAAATATCCACTGGGTTTGAATATGGATATAGGTATATGAAAAAAAAATATCCGACAAGTTTGGATACGGATATATGTATAGGTTTTCTTATTGGATTTGAGTAACAGATATAATTAAATTTTAACAATCTAAGAATATAATCCTAACATTAAATGCATTTTATTTTAAATTTGATGGATTTTACCGGAAATCCAATGAGTTTTATCCGAAACCTAATAGATTTTATCCGAAATCCAATGAATTTTACTCGATGGATATGTAAACAGTTATGGATAAACGGATATAGATATAGATATGGAAGGAAAAAAATGCTCATAGAATTTAGATACGGATATTGGTATATATTTTTTTATTAAGTTTGGGTAATAGATGAGAGGTACCCGATACGTTGTCATCCCTAATTAATATTTTACAAAACATACAAGTGTAATAGTAACAAGCTATGTTTTTTTCTTTTTTATGTTTGTTGTGGCATGTTTTAAATGGAAAAGAATATGAAATATTTTGTATTTTTTTATAATTTTTTAAAAAATTATTATAAGTTATTCATGTAATATTTTAGAATAGTTCTATAAAAAAATTTAGAATAAGTAATGATTTTATGAAGTTTTTATAATTTTTTTAGAAAATTTATGTAATTTTTTATATATCAATATAATATTTTTAATAACATTAAATGCATAATAATATTTAAATAATAACATTTAACTTTTCTTAGAATTTTCTTTCTATATACCAAACATTAAAAATATTTTCCAAGAATTTAATTTTTCATAAAATTTTTTCCAATAACTAAACAAAGGAAAGAAAATAAATTTCTTTCATTTTTTTTCATTTAATTTTTTTTTTCTATATTTTTCTTTAAATCAAACAGGTCCTAAGTGTCTATTAAAGGCACTTATAGTCCGGGATGTTAAACTCGGTTTCCTCTGGATTTGTTCATTCATATGGTTTTAGTTGACCTTTTAGCTGCAGGTTTCACGGGCCCAAGTTGCCAGCGAGCATTAAACTTCAATTGTGGCGTATTTCGCTGCTTTCCTAGGTCTAGCTGCTATGTCGATTATCGCCAAATGGGCTTAGGTGCTTGACGGGAAAGAAAAATCATACATCTACAATGATGCATCTCACGGTTATGTTGTTGATAGATATTTGCCCATTAGAATTAGATTAGCTGTCGCATTTGCCAACGCTGTATTGCTTGACATTGTCAGATATATAATTTCTAGGAAATTGGGGGGGGGGGGGGGTATTAGCTCTTTCTTAATTTTTTTTACCGACTCAACTGCATTAGTGCATCATTATTATTAGTATTTTCGGGTCACAATAGGGCCCCTAAGGAAAAATGAAAAAAAATATGGATGGGGATTTTTCAGTTATCTTTTGCATCTTAATACTAAAATAATCTAAGAAAATTATATGCATTAACTTTAAAATGTTAATATTGATTTTTTAAATACCGGTGCACAAATTTTATCATAATATAACTAATTTTTTACTACAAAAATTTTGAATTAATAAATAAAACATATAGTTTAGTGTTAAATTGCTTGTGTGAATTATGTTGCCCTACGTCAAAAGTTAGAGGTAGTATTGTCCCGTATATAAACTTGGTGTGCTAATTCTCTCCTTGTTAATTACTTTTAAGATGAAACCTCAATTGGGTCCATATTTTGGACCACTACTCCTCCCTAGTTATCTCCCTCAACAATTGGTATCAAAGTTGTAAGGTTCGTGATTGAATCATCTCCGTATTGTTTGTAAGACACCATGCGTTTGCCTTTGGCCAATTTAATAATCCCCTTGTCAATTAGTTTTAAAATGAAACCTCAATTGGGTTCATATTTTGGACCACTGCTCCTCTCTAGCTATCTCCCTTAACAATTGGTATCAAAGTTGTAAGGTTCGTGATCGAATCATCTCCGCACTGCTTGTAAGACACCATGCGTTGGACTTTGCCTTCAACCAATTTAGTAATCTCCTATTATAGTTTTAATCAACACCCAATTTTCACCTTGGGAATTCTGCACTGTTTGTAAAACACTACATTCCGTTTGGTGATCTCTTATCAGCTAGGAGTGCTTTAAAGGGGCTTGGTACCTTAAAATTTGGATTGTCTGTTTCAATTCAAGGGAGGAGCTTGTTAAGCTGTATGTGTAAATTAACTATGTTGTTGGTGTGGCTTAGGTCAGCATGCAATTTAAACAATCTTGTTATAAAATTGTAATATTGGTGATAAGGGTATAGTTCTAAGTAAGTGATTGAGAGGACTTACCTATTATTTTGCTAACATAAATAAAATAAAATATTACCTAGGATACTAGACTCACTAAAACACAACTAATAAGGAAAAAACTATTATGGGGATTTAGAAATATAAAATAATAAAATTAAAATAGCAAATATGGATGAATGCAAAGATGATAGATGTGTTAGGAGAGTCGAAATCTACCACTAATAGCGGTGTTGCTGATCAAGGTTATAATCAGGGATACAGTTCTTATATGGTAAGTTTGTACTGGTTGTTAATGGTGGGAAACATAGATGAAGTTGTACCAAAGAAGATATTAAAGATGATGAATGTTTCTAGAATAAGAAGTGATAATAATATTTTGCTGTCCATCTTCAGAAATTCAAGAATGTGTTCAAGAAATAGAAGTTCATCGCAAATGTTTAAAAAGACTTAATTGCAAGAACAGGAAGAGGAGGAAACTGTAGTAGTTCCCAAACAAGACGTTCACTATTTCATAGTTACTACTAAGCTACAATAGCTCGTTACCTCAATATCACCTGATGTCACCACTATAAGAAAGTCATTTGACAAAGCAGCTTCAAAATAGTAAAAAGTGTCAATGTTAAGCCTGACATAAAAATATCAAACATCGTTACCTATATTGAAACTAAATTTTAAACGCAACAAATATGTAATAGGAAGCTTCATAACCTGTGTGTGTGTGTGTGTATGTTCAAGAAACAAAAATAAAAACTACGTACTACTATATGTATTCAAAAAAGCTACTATATCTAAGAAAAGTTACAATTAGATGGCATTAGTATATGTATCTATTCATTCTTCCTCTTATTTTATGTCTTCCGTTTTCCAATTTAGAAATAAAGTTTGCATCCTTTTCTATCTTCCTCTTCTTTAGTTTCATAGTTTTCACTTGTGAAGGTTATGACTTCAATGTTGTTTTTCCTTAGCCTTAACCATAGGTGCCACCTTACCTTGATCTTCTTCTTCATTGATAAAAATCACATAATACTATACTGTGAAATGATGATAGTTACAACTTAAAATAACAGTTTATTGCTAATGACTAGATTTATATTCAAAAAACTACTTTAGATGAGGAACATGCTTCTACTTGGATAGGAGTTAGAAGAATCGGTTTGAGGGGATATGTAACATCCCCAAAATTCACTATTGAAAAAAATTTCGTTTAATTAAAAGAAACTTTGCGGAAGTAATTAATAAACAGTGAACTTTGGGAGTATTACTGCCACACTTAGTATCAGACCGGTTCACTCATACCGTTCCAGTACCAAGTGCTAAGGCTAAAAGAGTAAAATATCATTTTATGAGAAACTTAAGCATTTCAAAATCAGAGAAGCGCAGTAAACACTTTACAAGAGAAAGATTCAACAACGGTGGTTACAAAATAACAAATACATTGAATTTAAAAGAGATAATTAAAACCCTAAAATTTTCGGACAGTACCTTACGCTCTTTCCCGAGAGCCCACTTGAATAACACCTGAATACAGCTTGCAAGGGGTACTACCCATTGAATAGGAAGAGGCCCTACGAAGGGAACCCTTCAGTACTACGGTACTGAGTAACCTTTTAAAAACACACTTAAAAATAGGCATGCAAAGTAACACATGAAATACTACTACATTCATATATAACCATAGGTATAAACATGATATTTGGATACCTTTTATTTGTACATCCAATAATTCAATCATACATTAATAGCGTATACATAACATTCACTTTCATATTTTCGCTTAACAAGTCAACCAATATCAATAGGCCATAATGAGTAATGGATATATTTCGAGCCTTAAGGCCATTGGTCCATCATTAATCAATCATCTCAATGATTAGTATTTTTCCACAACTTATTCACATCTAAAACAAATTTTATTGAGCTCGGGACCTCCACTATTCTGGCCGGTGGATCGGAATACACACACACACACACACACATATATATATCATCCAGGGTAAAAATATCCTAGGCCACCATTATATCTGGTGGATCGATATTCATGAACATCATCCAGGGCAAAACATCCTGGGCCACTATTATTTCCGGTGGATCGGTACTCATCATATAAATCAACTGGTCCCGACTCATTAATCTTTCACTTTAACAATTAGTATTTTCCCTTTTTATTCAACACAACAATTCCATTTATTTGCCTCGATAGGGAGATCAAGAACCCGGGATACAAAGGTACACCGGTCGTACTGGTGCGTAAAAGCTACTCAGTACCCTTCAACTAATAACCCATGGATGCAAAGGTACCCTGGTCGTACTGGTGCATAAAGCTAACTCAGTACCCTACCGACAAGGACACCTAATCCTTAAGTATGCATACCCCTTTACTAGGTCCATAGAGCTAGATAGAGTAGATATAGGGCCTGGCTGGGGCATAAAGGCACACCAGCAAATACCATATAATCGTGGGCTAAACCACGTCTTTAGGGTAGCGACCCCTAAAGAGCCACCATTCCCGATCTCAAGGTCTTTCACTTTAAGTATTAGGGTCTTAATTAATGGTGATCACAAAAGCACAACAATCATCTAATTATCCAATTTTAATAGTTCAGATATCATCAGAAATTTCTTATTCAAATGGTTGTCCAAGGTAACACAGAGGAATCATTAAGGCCATCCTAACTCATCTAATTTTGAATTAAAATTTGATCTCGTGGTACTTACTAATCATCAGACACTCCTATCTCATTAATTAGCATTATTAGAGTCATATTACGAATTCCACAATCACAACGATATATAAGCTACAAACTACTCATTTACCCTTTATAAAATTATTAAGCCATCCCTTCCTTACTTGAAAAATTCCCATATTACCCTCTTTGATACAAAATTACCAAGTTACCCTTTACTCGATTTAGGTTACTAAATTATTACTCATACTTATTAGGTCACTAATCCCCCTTAATAATTATTACACTTATTATACTTTCCATTTAGTTGGTTAGATTACCAATTTTCCCTTTTTCCTTTATTATAATTAATAAATTATCCTTGAGTTGGTCAAATTACCAAATTACCCTTCCTCCTTATCCTAATTATCAAATTAATCCTTTATTTAGTCAATTACCAAATTAACCCTTTATTTAGTTAATTAACAACTTACCGTCCTCTATTATCAATTACCAACTAACCTACTCCGTTATCAAAATTACCAAATTACCCTTGGTTGGTTAAATTACCGAATTGCCCTATTATATGATCATAATTACCAAACTACCCTTCTCCTTCATCAAATTTACCAAATCACCCCTTGGTCATTTAAATTACCAAATTGCCCTTCTTAATTGTCATGATTACCAAACTACCCTACTCCATTATTAAAATTACCAAAATACCCTCTAGTCGGTTAAATTACCAAATTACCCCTCACATTTATCATATTTACCATTTTACCCTTCTCCATTATTAATTTATCAAATCACCCCTTAGTTATTTAAATTATTATTTTTACCCTTCTCAATTATTATAATTACCAATTCACTTCTTTCCAATTTTCACTTTTACCCCTTTGATTTACAAAATTACCGTTTTACCCCTTTACCTTCAAATTTACCATTTTATCCTTTAACTCCCAAAATTTACCATATCACCCTTTTACTTATAAAATTTCCATTTATCCTTAGTTATAAAATTATAATTTTACCCTTTTATTACAAAATTACCAAATTTCCCTTTTTATTACAAAATTACAAAATTGCCCTTTTAATTTTGAAAATTACCATTTTCTCCTTTTATTAACAAATTTACCATTTTACCCTTGCCTCCAAAATTACCAAAATACCCTTCTTAATTAAGTATTACCTTTTTTCCCTTAGTACACCACTTATATTAAATTATTATTATTACTACATAAAATATTAACTTTAAGGCCTCATCCACAACTCTTATAGTTAATACAATATTATTAGCACCCCTATATATATATTAGGCCATTTTCTTGTATAATGTACATTAATAAAATCCTTTAAGGCTCACAAAATCTTAAACATGTATTAAATATTACCATAGCATAAAACAACATGGATAATAATTAACATTTTCGTTAACAACCAATTTATCACCTCAAATAATATTTCCATACATAGCAACAACCTATTATGCTTCCTTTTCATCAATCAACACAAGAACCACATATAATATACTAAACAACATATATCAAGCATAATACACATTTAAAATGCCTAATGTGCTAACATGCATTAATCCATGCATTTAAGCGGGATTTAATGATTACCTCGATTTTCGCAAAAACAAACCTTACCGGTATTCCGGTTAAAGATCCAAGCTTTGATTTTAAAAGCCAATACCTAAAAATAATATAAAGATTTATTACTTTAGAAATAATAAAATCAAGGCATAAAACTTTATAATGCTTAATTAATCAAATAATTAAATTAAAAATATAATTATACCTTAAAATTAGTAAACCAATAGATCGAGAAACCCAAAAACTCATGCTGCTAATGCAGCATGAGCTGCATGAAAATTAGTGGGGAGGAGGGGCTCGAAGGAGGGAAATAGAAAAAAAATAGACAATTTAAGGCAAGGGAAGGATGTAGAGGTGGAGAGAGGGTGTAAGTGGTGGTCGGGGATGTGTTGGAGGTGGCTAAAGGTGGCGGCAGCGGCGGTAGAGAGGCCACGAAGAGGGGCTGCCGGGAAGGGGTCGAGATGGAGGCTGGTGAGGAAGGAAAATGGGGAGGAAAAATGGAGGCTTTCGGGTGACGGTTTCGACCAAAGGAGGATTGGGGAGGGTCGAGGGGGCTGTAGGGAGTAATAAGGTGGCTCAGGTGGTGGTGGAATCGGCTGGACGACGGCGGAATGAGGTGTTGTAGGGCGGTTGCCGATAGGGGGGAAAGAAGAGAAAAAAAGGGAGGAGGAAGAATAGGGTTGCAGGGCGGCTTGATGGGGGTTGTGATGGCTTGAGGGTGAGGCAGATGGTGGCAGGAGGTGGTTTTGGTGGTGGTTGAGGAGGCGGCAACGGCGAAGATGGGTGGCAAAACCAAAGGGGGAGAGAGGGGAGGAGAAGAAAGGGAGAAAAGGAAGGGCTCGGGTAAGGCGTAAGGCTCGAAAAAAAACGCAGAGTGATCATGGGGGAGGAATAAATAGGAGAGGGAGAGAAGGGAAGGGATAGGGCTCGAGGGGTGGCTGTAGATTGGTAGGGAAATGGGAGGTTGTAGGGAGAGGGAGAAGAAGGTGACGACAGGGAGAGGGAGAGGGAGACAGGGGTCAGTATAGGGCAAGGAATGGCGGGAGAGAGAGAGAGAGAGCTAGGAAGGTCAATGGGGGAGATGGAGTGGCAGGGAGAGGGAGTTGCAGGGAGTGGCTATGGCAGGGAGAGGGGAAGAAGAAAGAAAGAAGAAGGATCGGGGGCTGGGTGTTGGTGTGCGAACAGACCGGCCGAAGGAAAGAGGAGCCGATCCAGTCGGGAGAGAAAGAAAAGAAAGGAGGAGGGGGCAGCCGGCTCGACACACGGGAGAAAAGAAGCCGGGCTAGGAAAGGAGGGAGGAGGGGGAGAAGGAGGGAATGGGCCAGCGGCCCAAGGCGCAAGAGGGGTACAGGCAAGCCGAAGCAGGCTAGCGGCCCAAAGAAGGAAAAGAAGGAGAAAAAGGAGAAAAGAAGGAAAAAGGGTAAAAAGGAAAAAGAAAAAGAAAAATGGAATAATTAATTTAATTGATAAAATAATAAAATAGAATAATTTTGGGTAATAAATTGGTTTAATATTTTAATTTAAGATAAATAAAATATAAGGGTTAAAAAGGATAGTTTTTGTAAAATAAGGGTTTAAAATTTTATTTAAATAATGAGAGTATAATAAAATAACAAAATATTTATAATAAATTTTATAAGCTTATAAATCCATAAAAATAATTAAATTAATGAATGTAAGGGCTAATTTATTCCAAATAAAATTTATTTATTAAAATATAAGCTTTTAAAATTTCAGGGGATTACAGGATATATTTGGCATACAACTTTTTTATATGCTATAATAGGAGCTATTTGGCAGTTTAGGAATAAAACTGTGTTCGATAAGTACCAAGTATGCGTTAGATGGCTAATTTTGCTAATTAAAGTTAGAATAGGCTCTTGGATTAAGTTTAGTAGAAGGGACTTCTCTTATGGAATTGAGAAAATGGTTCATAATGTTCATGCTTTATTGTGAGTTTGGTCTTGCCTTGAAGACCTTGGTTATTATCTTACTTATAAAAAAAACTACTTTAGATGAATTGAAAATACAAATGAAAATGAAAATGAAAACAAGATAGATCATGCAACTCTAGCGTCTTTAACTATATCGTCTCCAAGCTTCAAGGGCACGACCTTCATCAATTTAGTAGGTAGCTTGAAATAGTATAATGAAAAATAATTATTACATATAAAACCCTAACGAAACCCAATGAACTGATTAGTTTGCCTTGAACGTCGTTCTGAGAGGACTAACAGTTGAGTAGTTATGATGAAGCAGGCTGGAGTTGTATTGTGTATTTGAATATGGGTAATAATAATAAAAAAAAAAACCTTCTGCAGGCTTGGAGGGGTGTTGTATGATCAGGAGAGATTGGTTGTCATCTCATTCGAGGAACATACTATAGCTGCTGGTAAGTATGAACTGACATCGCTTGTTGTAATATATTCCCTACAAAAGTCAAAGAGTTATGATATTTGCTCAAAAATTGGTATCCATATTGTTATGAACCCGAGAAACCTAGATGGTAGCTTAGGTGGTTAGGGCATTGCTATTAGAGTGATCTAGAGGAGGTTCCTCATGAAGGGTCATCCTACTGATCTTGGAAAAATCTAGGAAGGAAAAAAAAACACAACAAATTAGCTAAAATTACACAACCGAATATACAGTTATTTTATAAATTACATCAAGTAGCATGCATGCACACACTTAAAGTAGATTCATAAATTAGATTTGGGAGTTTTATTACACACCTAGGGTAGTTTCATGGACTTAGCTTAGTAGTTTTCTTGCACACTTAGAGAAATTTCATAAACTAAATTTAATAATTTCATTAGAAAATTGAACTAGTATCATTAACTAAATAAGTAGTTTTAGTACACTCTTAGAATGGTTTCATCACACATTTAGAGTAGCTTTATACACCAAAATGACTAGCTTCATTGCACACTTGAAGCAGTTTCATTACACACTTAGAGTAGTTTCATAAGATAAAATAAGTAGTTTCATTACACACTTAGAGACTTAGAAATATTTCATTGCACATTTAGAGTAGTTTTATAGTCTAAAATGATTAGTTTCATTACACACTTGTACTTTTGTAAACTTAAATAAGTAGTTTCATTAAAATCTAAGAGTTTTTCCTAAGATAGAATGAGTAGTTTCATTACACACTTAGATTGGTTTTATAAACTAAATTTATTAGTTTCTTTAGTAGTTTTATAAATTGAAATGAGTAACTTTATTGAATAATTATAGGAGTTTTATAAGATGAAATAAGTAATTTTATTAGAAAATTTTAATAGTTTCATAAACCAAACTGATTAGTTTTATAGAATAAAGTGAATAGTTTCATTTAAAAAATTAGTGTAGTTTCATAGAATAAAGTAACTATTTTTATTAAAAATTAAGTATAATTTCATAGACTAAAATGATTATTTTCGTTAGAAACTTCCAATAATTTCGTAGAATTAAATGAGTAATCTCTAATAATCAATGGTATTATCTCTTGCTTCAATTCCTCTAACTAATAAATGTCACGGTATCAGGTCCTTGCATTTTTCTTTAAATTTAATACTTTTTTTGCATATAATTTAATAGGTGCATTTCAAACTTAATGGTTTTGCTATCACAATTAAAAAATAAGCAATTTTAGCAAGTGATCATAAATCTTAAGTAATTTCTAGACAATGATCATCTTCCACAATGACCCATTTACACAATTGTTGTGGTATTTTTGGGTCATCCCCATACTTATACTATAAAGTAGACATTACAAGAAATGAGAGCTTTAGTGACCAAAAATATTAGTAACATCCCAGTATTTATTAGTTAAGAATTCCTCTTTGCCAAATCATTAATTACATAAGATAATGGGTGTTACCGCCACACTCAATATAAGCCTTGTATTCTCTGCCATTTTTATACAAAGTACTAAGGCTATAGCGTTATTATATATAATTAACATTGCAATGTCAGAATAAAATGGAGATTTCATTACAAATTACACTGTCCTCATAAATACCAAAAAAAAAATCAAGTAAATCCATTATAATATGGAAAAAGGATAAATAGTAAGGGACTTAAGAGTTCAAGGAATATCTGGATGAAAATATGTCGGGATGAGCACCAGATAGTCCTAACTCTTAACACTCTACTAGAAGCCGTCAAGTTAAACCCTCAAATATTCTAGTAAAGTACACACTATCTATTGAATAGACAAGGGACCGCGTGTAACACCCCCATTTTTCAAAACCAATTGACTAGAAAAATAAGGAAAAAATATATGTGGAAGCTAAATACAATGAGGGTATTACCGCCACAACTAGTGTAAGTAGACACCACTATTCTACTTACACTAGCTACTAAGGCTAGATAACATAAGGAGATACACCAATCTTTATTATTAAACGTCCAAAAAAAATAACAATATATAATAAACTCAACAAAACCAATTGAATGTAAAATGGAAATGAAACGGTTAATATAACCAGAATCTATAAAATTAGTCATTAGTGGTAAATAATACTATGAGAATCACCACTACTCTCATTATTCCCCACCATGCATGCCATCCACACCTTGAACATGTTCATACTCAATCTGCACTAGGTTATCTGCCTATCATGTATATCATGGATCATCACAACCCCATTTAAAACATGTAACAATTTAGCTAGGGAAACAACTAAGTAACATGTTAGTACAATGGAATATAATATAGACGTTTATATATATATACAACAAATCATGTAAGAAAAAAACAAATGGAAATAAATGAATATGCAGATATTAATCTTTACTTTAGATGATCACAACCTCCAATTATTTAAGTAGGTAAACCAACCAGGGGGTCACCTGGCAAATAAAAGTCCAAAGACCTACCACCAACCACAGGAAAATTAGTTATCATACCCGGGCCATCCCAGAGGACAAAGTCCAAAGGGGATAAAAAAAGTCCAAAGACCTACCACCAACCACAGGAGGATAAAAAATCACACCTGGGCCATCCCAGTGGACATAGTCCAAAGGGGATAACAAAAGTCCGAAGACCTACCACCTCGGTCATCCTGTCTTTAAGTGTGCACACCCCCTAATAGGGTCTGGAGAAGCTTATAGAGCAGACGAGGAGCCTTAACCATACATAACTGGTAAAAAAATAAATATCAACAAGAGAAAAGAGAAAGGCTATTGCCGATCCCCAACTTCAGGAGGCCAAACTTGAAGGACCCAAAGCCCACTTTATGTTTCACTTTAAGTTTTGGTATTTTAATTAAGTGAAGTCACACAATCCACCATATTAACTTCACTTTATCCACTTTTTATAATAGGTAAATTTCCCAAATTAAAGAGAAATATACCCATTTGGAGTCACCACTCAATTCACTAGCTAAATTTGGATAGAATAGAATAATTATCCAACTAGCACTTCAAATAAATAAATACATAATAGGCAAAGTTTCTTAGGGTCCAATTATACGCTAACATAAATAAAAAAACTTAGTTTAGTCATATAAGATACGAGCCTTGTGATATATGCATAGTAAAGGAACACTTGTATAAAATCAACTCTTTATAACCAACACTTCAAATAAAAAACACAACTATAAAATTACAATATTTACATGAAATCCATCAGAAATCCATATTTATGTTAAATTCATAATAAATAGAATATCATCCATGGGGCCTAATAATATAAAATCATATATATTCGTGTAAGGTCACATAGCTAGATAAGATCATTATATCAACAAGTGCGTAATTAAAATATGTATGAATGCACATACACATATATATCTACATATAAAGGTTGAAAGTAATGTTACCTGGAATGCGATCTTATCACAAATGCTCACTAGTCGTTAGACCTATAGTTTACACCGATAATATTAACTATAGATGATATATATTAAGTAAACATATTATAAATGGCTTATATCCAACTTATCAAAATTCTTACATTTACCAATCTTTTAGTTTACCGCCTAATGTTTATATATAAACCCCAACTCCTAAAATAATTATGCAATTATATGATTACTCAAATATATATATATATATATATATATATATATATATATATATATAGACAGGTGCTAACAACTGGTTTTGATTGAAGGTTGACCCTATGTTAGAATTAATCTACTAGTAATGTTACCGACTGCTATTTTACCAACTTATTTATCCCAGATCTTTATTTGTTATATATAAAAATGAGGGACTAATTAAATATATTACTGTACTAGCTAGTATTTAATTATCACCCTTATATAGTATATTCATCATTATCGTTACCACGAATTAACCAAAAAGATGTCGGACTATGCTAATGGATAACTAAATTTGCTTCCAAACATTACCTATTAATAGAGAATTATGAATGGCCTACTACGATACTTACAAGAACTTTGCATCCACTAACTATGTTATGGAACTATGAGCCTAAGCGTGCTATAAAAATTTTCCCACATCAATCCAGATAAGTATACTATATATCGCGTTTATACATATTTGATTCCCTGGCCTAATGATGTAATAAGTATACTATATAAGACTTTATATGACTCATATTTTAATGTCAACAATTCATCAATCCGAAATTATTTCACGTATGTCATATGTGATCCAATTCGTAGATGTTATAATAATAATAAACTAAAAGTAACATACCACAAAAAGAATCGAAAGTCTTAACCAATGAAATCAGAACATAGGTATTGAATAGTAAGAAAAATAAGAGTGTGCAAGTTACCTTCACCAATCAGATAAGAGGAATGGATGGTTACTCTATAGAAAACCACTCTCTTTTTCGTTGTTATTTTTTTTCCTTGTGTGCGGCTGCTACACGGCTTACAAGAAGCTAACCATGTATTTATAATAATGGGAGGCTGCTAGGGTTATGAAAGAAGGTAACTTATCTTTAGAGAATTCTAGAAGTGGTTAATTAATTAAAAAGGCCCATTTACTAATAGCCCATTAAATATATCGTATAACAATATTAATTAATTAAACTATATTAGCAACCTATTATTTACTTACTATGTGTATACGTAATAAAATACTATTCAAATCTTTATCATTTAACTATTATAGCTATCGAAAATTTAGCCTTATCATTCAAATAATGCACATATATATAAGTTCGCTCATATATCTTATTATTGTTGACGACTTTGTATTATTATTATTATTATTATTATTATTATTATTATTATTATTATTCAAAATTTTGGGGTATTACATTGCGAGCGGAACTTGTTGGTACTACAGTACTAAGTAATTCATTATACAACACTAACATGTGAGGCCACATGGGGCACATATATATAAAAACATAGAACAAATACGTTAGGAAAATCATACGATCATAAAATGGCCACAACCAGTATAATAAAAAAGAAACCCAAATACCAAGCTAGGGCACTGAGGTAGCTATCGAAATAATAATCCATATCAATTCCAATTCCATGATAGGAACTTAAGGTAACTACTAGATCAACCCATCCAAATCAATTCTAGATACCAAGGTAGGGCGCGAAGACAAACAACAAAACTACATACCAAAACATGTAGCGTACAACGAAAACTACCAAAATAGTAATCCAGAACAACTCAATAATATTTTCACACAATAATTATTTCTAATTTTAATTACTCAAGGGGATACAATATTAATATAGAGACATAAAAGTATACCAATAATACCGGCACACAAAGCAACATAGCACCCTCCAACCATCCAACCCAGAGGTATAACAATACTCTGGTTATACTGGTGCAAAAAGAAACACAATATTCTCCAAACTTAGGATATACTTAATTGAACCCTTTATAGGGCATGTAGGTCATCTATATAGTAGATTAGGGCCTTACTGAGGCACAATGACACACCAATGAATAGGGATGAAAATGGGTCGGGTCTAAGTTAGGTCTAGCCAGACCTGGACCTAGATCCGTTTATATTATGGAGACCTAGACTCACCAGATCTCAAAAGTTTAGATCTAGACCCAGATCCATCTAGTCTACTGAGTAAATGGGTCCTAAATGAGTCTGGCTATTTTTGAAAAAAATAATTAATAATCTATGTAAATATAAATAAATTTATGTTTTATATAGCTCAATATGCATTTTTGTTAAAAAAAAAAATCCTCCAAGTGAAAAAATAAACATTTTAAAATAGTTACGTTAACTTTTCATATGGTGTTTTAATACTTTTGGAATACAATATTATACATATTGCTTATAAAGTAAATATACAAAAATAAAATAAAAAAATGAATAGGGAGCACAAATAAGATTACGACAATGATGAAAAACATAATATTAGCATGCATTCACACACACACACACACACACACACACAAAACGGGTCTAGATCGAGTATGGGTTTGGAACTGCTAGACCTAGACCTATACCCATTTAGGCACATATGGACCTAAACTCGTTGGTCTAAAAATTATGGGCCCAAACCCGCTAAAAATAATGCAGGTATAGCTAGTCTAGGTCAGGTTCAGGATCCATTGCCATCCCTACCAGTGAACCAAACAAACTGAGGGCTCCTCCCTTGTCTCTAGGGTAGCTACGCCTAGAGAACAAACATTCTTGAACTTGAGGTCTTCTACTTTAAGTATTAGTATTTTATAAGATATCCACAAAAAATATATATTGCACAATTAAATTTATTTCCATGGTTATCCATTTTGCCTTTATTTACAACTATCCAAGGTAAATCGTAAGGTCAGCGGTCTCTATAAGGTCATAGTCAACACTAATGTCAACTTATCAAAATTATTAGCCCATCTTACGTCTAATTATTCACAAAAGATGCATTAGGTCAAAAATAACCAAGATGCCCTCAAATTCCAAACCAAAAATTATTATTACAAGAAATTTGTTATGAAAAGGCTAAAAGACAATAATTCATAAAAATTTAGCACATAGGTAATCTTTACGATTTAGCAGTTGACTATATTTTTCTCCTTTCATGTATTTAGTGAGCTAAAAACCCTAAACATGCATTTCTGATATGTCATACATTTCATGCAACACATACATATAGATCAACAACATAATAGGGCATTTAACATCACGATGCAAGTAGGAAAATATCTCAAATACTAGAACATGTGATTAACAATTATTATATGCTAGTCCTAATCATGCGTGCATGCTTTTATACTATTTATAATAACCCTAGCTTCCATGAAATAATAATCATGAAACACTTATCAAGGAAATTACATCACAGCTTAAAAAGGTTACAAATCCTATCAAAACCCTAGACATGCATGCGTTAAACATTTAACAAAACACACATGAGTATATATCCCATCAAATAACGTGTCGAATACTAGCTAATTATTTAATATCAAACTTTCATGTTTCACACTTATTCATAACACTTGCATGCATAATGTAAAACTTTGGCTTATAATACGTACATATTACCTTTCAAAACTCATGCATGAATCATATCCTAAACACATAACGAATTTTATGTGTTGCCACATGATTTCATATTTTAGAAGAAGGGTATAATTTATATCTTATCCAAGCAAATAATTAAAGTAAGATCCACCAAAATTTAGTCTCCACTTAAAATCTTCAAAACCCTTACATCAACACACACATATATTAGAATATAATAAAATACAAGATTAACTAAATTTAATTAAAACTGAATTGGAAAAGAAGGTTTACAAAATAATTGAAAGGGAAAGCTAGCAAGGTAATAATGCAACAAGGAACAAGATACACAATCTAGCAAAGAACAATGGACACGAGAGGAGGTGAAAAACGGTGGAGGAGCCAAGGAAAATGGGGTAGCTTCGGCAAAAAGGGTCGAAGAGTGAAGGGGAGCAACGATAATATGTGCCATTGCTAAGGGTGGAGCTTTGGTGATTTTAGCTAAAGCCAAAGGAGGAGAACCGATGGTTATAGGTGTAGCAAGGGGTATGGGATTGACAACCTTTGCCCAAGGAGGAGGGGTGGCTGTAATGAAAATTGCCAATGGTGGGGGTTGATGTGAGACAGTTTTGGTCGAAGCCAAGGAGGGTGCAACAGAGGGGAGTGTTGTAGCTAGGAGGAGGGTTATGGGTAAGGTGGACGTTGCTAGGGCTATGGTGGTTTGGCTATGTTTGGCGATGATGAGAAGGAGGGAGAAGGAGGAGACAAAGGTTGTGTTTGTTGGTGGTGATTGTTGACATAAAATAAAGAGGGAGGAAGGGAGTGTAGAGGCATTTTATGTGTTATATGGGTGAGTATATATATATATATATATATATATATATGCAATTATGTACAAGTAGATGGGGAGGAGGGAATTGGGGTTATCGGGTAAATGTTCAAAGGAGACCCTCATGTGTAGGATGAGGAGGAGGGAAATGATGGGGGTAGGGAGTAAGGGGATGGTATGGCATGGTAGCCATATCTAACGCAGAAGAAGAGGAAGAAGAAAGGGAAAAGAAGGGGTTTATAGGTGAAAGAAAAAGGAAAGTAAAAGGGGAGGAGAAAAGGAGAAAGAAATTAGATTTAAGTTAAAATATTTAGGTTAGTGTATAACTATGACTAAATTTAATGATCCTATTCCTATCAAATTTTAACTTAATGTAATCTATATTTAATATGTTATAATAATATACATAATAACAATACTTTTAATAAAAAACCTCCTAAATAACTATTATAACTAGTTACACATAATTAAGGTTTCTAGAAATTAGGTTTTACATTACTACCCCCTTAAAAAGGGAATTCGTCCCCGAAGTCCACTCCATGCCACACAGATTAAGCACATAAGGCCTATATAGCACACGGGGTCACTACCCCTAAAAAATGTCATAATCATCTCAAGAACAAACCAACATGCAACACATAAAGTTAATTAACTCAAGCAGTCAAAGTAAGAATGGTTAAAATACCAGGAGGAGGGTTTTCTAAACCTCTAGCTTGAGCATCTGCCTCTAATCAACTGTTAAGGTGGATTTCCCAAAATGTTGGATCTCTCTGGGCATTCCCAGTGCTAGATCCCTAACTCATACTGCTTCCCTATGGTGGTAGATGAGAACTTAGAGCCTTACCCTTAATGTCTATACTCTATGAGCTACTTGCTGGTTGTGGGGTCCTCTGCATTGGTTGTGGGGTTCTCTACCCTAGCTTCCATTGTTAGGTGACCAGAGCTAATGGATACACTTGTATCCTCTAAACTCCATCTCGAGGTGCTTGGAATTACTCAAAATTCCTATGACCATGTTTGCCACAATTGTAGCACTGGACTAGCTAACCCTCCCAAGTTCTCCTAGGGTGGTCTCGTCCACATGGCTTGTAGTGGTAGTGCCTAACCTAACCTTAGCCTTCTCTACCATGGAAGCCAACCTAACTGCCCTGGTGCTGACCAATATGACCTCCTGTCCAAGGCTGAATCCTGTGATCACTATTTCGAACCTCTGACTTCCTTTTGTTCCCCGATGTCTCACTAACCTTGATCTGAACAAGATTTGCTACTTTAGTCACCTTCTCAAACATATCAAATAGGGTGAGCAACTCCTGGATGCAAGTATTCAAACCTATATCAAATTGGTGCATCATTATTTCCTCATTTTCTTGTACATTGGGTGTGAAGCAAATCAAATTAGTGAACTCTAGGTACTAATCCTCAACTCTGGAGGAACCCTGGCAAAGTACCATGAATCTATCATATAGTCCCATCCCGACATTGATTGAAAAAAAATGACTTCTCATCTTTTGTAGCATGTGCTCCCAAGTCTCAATGGGTGCACTAGGCACCTACTGATTGTACCACCACTCATTGGCATGACCCTTCAAGAAGTACGTAGTTATCTTCACCCTATTCTCGGGTGGGCACTCTAAAGCTTCAAATATCTTCTCAAACTATCAAATCCAATGCTCTAGAGCCAATGGGTCCTAGGTATCCATGAACACCGGCGGTACTATGACCTTGTCCTTTGCAACCAGTCCTCTTATGGAGCTAGTGCATTAATGTGGATAGGCATATGAAATGATGGTGATGTAAATCCCTTTTAGCCATGGCGATAAGAAGCTTCTCCATATGGTCAAGTCTTGCGTTCTAAGTCATGATGTTCTTGGGTGAGGGAAAGGAAGGGTTCACCACAAACTTTAAGATAATCACATAGAAAAATCAACATAATAAGGCCACCCAAAGAAGTACTAAAAAGGTACTCACATAAAGGCCGTCAGGTAACAACAACTAGTTCTAAGACCAACCCAAACCCATACCACACTTCCTCACAAGACTAATCTGGGTTTCAAAACGTTTAAGAATGGAAGTTTTCAAAAACAAACGAGAGGTTTTTAAAAACATAAGCTCTGATATCAACTTGTAATATCTCAAAAAATTTGTTTCGTGGAAGTGTTAATTACAAAAGATAACGAGTGTTACCACTACACTTAGTACAAGTCTAACATTCTCTACCATTCTTATACTAAGTGTTAAGGCTAAACTGTTACTGTACATAATTAACATTAAAATGTCAGAATAAAATGGAGATTTCATTATTAATTACATTATCCTAATAAATACAAAAGAATCAGGAAAATCCATTATAATATGACAAAAGGAGAAATAGTAAGGGACTTAAAAGTCCAGGGAATATCCAGATCAAAAGATGCTAGGGCGTGCACCGGATAATCCTAAATCTCAACCTTCTATTAGAAACCATCAAGCCAAACCCTCAAAATATTCCTACAAGGTACACACTACCCATTGAATAGGCAAGGGACCACAAACAGAACCCATCAGTACTACGATACTGAGTAAGCTATCACGCAATACTAACATATAAGGCCACATGGGGCACACATATATAAATACACAGCATAAATACATCAAGGAAATTATACGATCATAAAATGGCCACAACCGATATAATTAAAAGAGACCCAAATACCATGGTAGGACATTAAGCTAGTTATCGAAATAATAATCTATATCAATTCTAATTCCGTAATAGGGTGCTAAGGCAACTGCCAAATCAACTTATCTAAATCAATTCTAGATAACAAGGTAGGATGTGAAGGCAAATACAAAAACCACATACCAAACCATGTAGAGCACAACGGTAACTACCAACATAGTAATCTAGAATAATCTAATAATATTTTCACATAATAATTATTTCCAATTTTAATAACTGGAGAAGGATATAATAATAGTTTGAAGACATAAAAGTATACTAGTCATACGGGCACACAAGGCAACATATCACCCTCTAACCATCCAACCTTGAGGTATAATAATACTTTGGTCATATTGGTGCACAAGGCAATACAATACCCTCCTAACCTAAGACATCTAATCTTTAAGTATCAATACCCTCTATAGGGCCCATAGGTCACCTTTAGAGTAGAATAGGGCCTTATTGGGGCATAATAGCACACCAGTGAACCAAATAAACCGAGGGATCCTACCTCATCTCTAGGGTAGCTACCCCCAGAGAGTGACCATTCCCAAACTCAAGGTATTCCACTTTAAGTATTAGTATTTTATAATATGTCCACAAAAAGCACATATTGCATAATTATTTTCATTTCCATGATTATCCATGTTGCCTTTATTTCTAATTATCTAAGATAAACCCTAAGGTTATTAGTCTCTATAAGGTTAGAGTCAATACTAAGGTCAACCTATCAAAAGTCTAAGGCTATCTTACATCCAATTGTTCACAAAAGATGCATTAGGTCAAAAATGACCAAAACACCTTCAAACCCTAATTCCACCATTTTATCCACATTATGAAAAAAATATTATTACAAGAAATTTGTTAGGAAAAGGATAAAAGATAACAATTCATAAAAAATTAGTTTGTAGGTAATCTTTATAATTTAGAGATTGATTATATATTTTATTTAATTTTTCATGCATTTAGTGAGTTATGTATACAAACCCTAATAATGCATTTCTAACATGTCATATATTCCATGCAACACATATGTATAGATCAATAGCATAATAAGGCATTTAACATCACCGTGTAAATAAGGAAATATCTCAAATTCTAGAACATGCCATTAACAATTATTGTATGTTGACCCTAATTATGTGAGCACACTTTTATACTATTTATAACAATCATATCTACCATGCAATAATAATAATCTTGAAATACTTATCATGGAAATTATATCATAGCTTAAAAAGGTTACAAACCCTATCAAAACCCTAGACATGTGTACGTTAAACATTCAACAAAACACACATGTGTTTATATCCCATCAAATAACACATCGAATACTTGCTAATTATTTAATATTATACTTTTATGTTTCATGCCTATTCATAACACTTGCATGCATAATGTAAAACTTTGGCATATAATACATATATATACCTTTCAAAACTCATGCATAAATCATATCCTAAACACATAATGACTTTTATGTGTCCCTGCATGATTTCACATCTTAGAAGAATGGTATAATTTACCTCTTATCCAAGAAAAGAATCAAAGTGAGATTCACCAAATTTTATTCTCCACTTAACATTTTAAAAACCCTTACATCAACACACATATATTAGCATATAATATAATATAATATTAATTAAAATTAATTAATAAAAAAGTGGGTTTGGAAAATAATTAGAAGGGAAAGCCTACAAGGTAACAATACAACAAGGGACATGACACATAATCTAGCAAGAACAATGGATATAAGAGGAGGTGAGAAATAATAGAGGAGCCATGGAAAGGGGGGAGATTCTACAAAAAGGGTCGAAGAGTGAAGGGGAGCAATGGCAATATGTGTCATTACTAGGGGTGGAGCTTTGGAAATTTTGGTTGAAGCCAAAAGAGGAAAACCAATGGTTATAGGTGTAGTAAGGGGTGTGGGATCAGAAACCTTCACCAAATGAGAAGGGGTGGCTGTGGTGAAAACTACTGGTGGTGGGGGGTGATGTGCAATAGTTTTGGCGAAGCCAAGAAGGGTGAAATGGAAGGAAGTGTTACATTTAGGACGAGGGTTACGGGAAAGGTGGATGTTGCTAGGGATGTGGTGGTTTTATGCATGTTTGGAGACAGTGAGAAGGAGGGAGAGGGAGGAGACAAAGGCTATGTTTGGTGGTGGTGAGTGTCTACAGAAAACAAAGAGGGAGGAAGGGTGTGTAGAGGCATTTAATGTGCTATATGAGTGAGTATATATATACAAGTATGTAGAAGTGGAGGGGGGGGGAGGGGAGGAGGGAATAGGGTGATTGGATAAAAATTTAAAGGAGACCCTTATGCATAAGAGGAGGAGGAGAAAATTGATGGGGGTAGGGAGTAAGGGATAGTATGGCATGGCAACCATGTCTCAAGTAGGAGAAGATGAATAAGAAAGAAAAAAGGGGGGGTCTGTAGGTGAAAGAAAAAGGAAAGAAAAGGGGGAAGAGAAAAGGAGAAAGAAATAAATAGATTTAGGTCAAAATAGTTTAGGTTAGAGTATAACCAGAATTAAATTTAATGACCCAATTCCTATCGAATTTTAACCTTATGTAACCTATATATAATATTTTATAATTATACAAATAATAATATATTTAATATAAAACCTCCTAAAATAAATATTATAGCTAATTACACATGTTTATTAGTTTATAATTAAGATTTATAACAATGAAGTATTACAATATCGGTCATTGCTTTTGGTCTCTCCCTAAAGGCTTTTATGATGGACAATTTTTTCTCTCGCTAATGTAATATCAATGACGTATACTATTTGTTAAAAGTAACAACTATGAATAAAAAATACACTATCACAAATGACATTAGCAGCTGATTTTTCTTGTTGTAGTTAAATATTTTTTGGTTACATACATTAATTACGATAAACTTTTTCATCACTATATCATATGTGATCACATAATTCATACACTATTATTGACTATATTTTTTGTCACATAAACCATTTGTGGTGGAATTCATTCACTTGTTTTAATCATCAACGACCAAATTTGTTAGTTGGAAATGCTACAATTATATTGTTAAAAATATAATTGTGAATTAGATGTTATGATAGATAAAAGGGGTAAACTATATAAATTTGTAAACTGTACAAGTACTCTAGGCATACTCAGATAAGTCAACATGTTATAGGATTACCACAAGTATGTAGCTATACTATCAAATCATGAAGCTTGGAATTAGATGGACAAAAGAAGGCTAGCCACAAATTGGTAGTTTTTATAAAAGAGGACTTAGAAAGCAAAAAAAAAAAGTTACACCGAGCAAGAAAACACCGAAGGTAGCCTTCTCAACCTGTCTAAAACAAAAGACAACCAAAGGAGAGTGTCAGGACAATAAAGCAGCATCATACCAAGGTACATCAATCAAGCTAAACTACCCTAGATGTTGCTAAAATACTATAAAAAATTTCCTTAGAGGTAGCGTCATACGAAAAATGCATTGAGAAAAAAATAACTAAAGGTAGCCTCCTCAACTTGTCAACAATAAAAGATAGCCAGAAAAGAGCATTAGGTTAATTGAGTAGCAACATAATAATGTTTAAAATTTCTATTTCAAAAATTAAAACACAACATGGTTAATAAAATTCCAACAACATATAAGCATCAGGTTGCATGGACCAATACCTATGTTACAACCCATCACCCCTAACAACAACAAAAAGAACAAAATCATATAGTTTTAAAAAAACAAGTACAACCTTACAATCAACAATTGTATCCTAAGCTTACCAACATCTAAAGTAAATGAAAAAAGAACAACAACTAAGTAGGGAGATTAGACTTAGAGCTGCATATACAACTCAAAGCTAAGAGTCACAAAAAAGAAAAAAAGAGTGTTGGGAAACCAACATTATCTAGTAATGATCATCAACAACACATGCTAAAAACAAAAGGAACCAAAATAAAATCAGATATAACCAAAAGAATAACTCTTATACGATGAACATCACCACCAATTATTAGCTCAAAGAATGACACAACCCACCCCATAATTATATACCAAATAGAAAAAGAGATGGGAGGGTAATTACAAGAGAAGGAGATATAAACAAAAATATAATCAATGAGATTTCATATGAGTAGTAGAAGGGTAAAAATAGGTTCTATACTCTCTTAATGATCTAGAGGCTTACCATTTAGCTACTTTTGCAACTTTATAGCTAGGATTTATGCCTCCTTTTTCCATCTCATCACCAAGTTTTAGAATTAGGACTTCTTTAATGCATTCCATAACCAATTTCTTCTTAATCATGATTAAAATGAATAGTTAAATGGAAAATATGATAATCTTTATACTTATAGAACTAAAAAAAGGAAAATAGAAGTAACCATGCAAATAAAAAACACAACAAAAATACTTTGTAAAAAATCACAAGGCTGTATCTATATCTTTTAAGAAGAAAAAGAAAGCATAAATTATCCTAAAAAAAATGAAAAGATGCTCAACACCTAATGTGAAACTTGAGGTCATCATTCTCAAGTTACAGATTCCCATTTATGATAAAACTCACCACCATTGTGGTTATGAATTATGAAAAACTAAACAATAGGCATTTAGTCATATAGAAAAACAAATGGTAATATATTACTAGGACTATATGCGCCAACATTGAGGACATGATCCAAAGTATTTTATTTTCTCCCTATCTACCCTTTACCCCTTTTAATTGGGATACATCAATTCAAGCAATGCATACAAATTTACAATCAAGAAGAATCTCATGATTTTAAAGCTCCCATACATGGAAGATAGTTGTTAGGTAGGGTTGCAAACATTCATGCAATTGAGGAGGATAAAACTAATATGTTACCTTTGGTATTATGACTTCTTGTTTCTCGTTTCCTTACATGGAAAAACTCTTACTATTCATGTACCTATTTTAGTGAACATAAAATTCTTTCTATAATAAATTTCATGGAGTTAGCTAGTAACCTTCCATAACCATAACTCGTGCATTTTATCACCAAGCGTTTCTCTTTTACTCAAATCCCAAATTTTTAAGAAAAATGAAACTAGTCAATATGAAATTAGATTGAGAAAACTATACTTCAATTCACTAAATTTTCAACAAACATTTGGAGGGTCATTTATGCTTCTCAAATTGGATCAATTTATGTCTTGATCCCTAGTGATGGATATGACATAAGTTTTAAAGTTAACAAAAGATAACAAGATAACTAAAAGAGAAACATGTAGCATAAAGAACAAAAATAGATCTAATTGATTCATATAAAAAATGATGAATATAGTCTCTATATTAAAAAAAATGAATCAAGCCTCCCTATTCTTAATCTACCTACTATCATATAGTTTATTCAAAATAAATTTAGTCAAACAAAATCATAATTGGACTAAATAACCCCAGATTGAAAAGGTAAAGTAGAAAACAATTCAAGATTGAAAGAGCTTAATAGAAAGAAAGATAACAAGCTAATAATCCATTACTTTACAGTACACCATCATATAAAGAGGTAAATATATAAAAAAAATTGCTATTACACCAATTAACCAAACACAAAAAAATACTATGCATTAGAATTTTCTGGAAGTTTAGTGTAATGCCCCCAAAATTTATGAATTAAAAAATTTCTTTGAAATGAGTTTGTGGAAGTCAAAACGTAAAATGAAAAAGTGTCATGCTACATCTAAAATATATGATATATTTCCTATACCTAATCTCTACTGGGTGCAAGGTAAAAGTAACCTTGTACCTAGATGTTGAGTTCTTGGTTGTAAGGATAACAAACAAGGACGAGCTTCTCTATGTTCTTAGTGCAAATTGTTTCATAGGCTTGAGATTGTGTTGGAAATAGTTGGAAGGTACTAATAGAAGGAAATAATGAAGGAATTAGAGTAATGCATGAAGATTCTAAAGCTTACAGGAGTATCTAGGTTAAGTGTCATCATGTAATGGTAGCATGATTCTCATAGAGTTAATTAAGTAGCTTAGGATAAATATTTTTCTTAAAACCTTGATTTTTACAACAATTGATTTCATAACTAAAAGTGTTTTAAGAGGACACTCACTTGAGTTTCTTGATGAGTTTCTTATATGGTAAATCATTTAGTATTTGAAAAATTAGGAGATCAGATTATGATGTATTTAATGATGTTTTATCAAGTTTTTTTGGTATTATATTGAGGATATATCTGATCATGTTTTTAGTTATATGAGGTGGTTTTAAAGCACAAATATTTTATTAAAACATAGATATATTGTCAATATATTTCACTAATTAAAATTGTGCTTATCTGTAAATGTGTTGACTAAATAATTTGAGGAACAACAACCATGTAACTAGAGTTTGTTGAAATTTTCTTGCTGAAAAGCTTGGTTTTGTTTTTCTATTTAACTAAGTATATGAAGGGAAAAAAAGAGACGATCCAAGAGAGAGAGAGAGAGAGAGAGAGAGAGAGAGAATGTAAGAAAACATTTATTTTGAGAGTAGAAAAGATTTAGAGCCTTATGCAATATTTTCTATGGTTTAAGGAAGTGGTTCTCAATTAAAATAATAAGTTGTCGAGTTTCTTGTTGAGTTTCATCTACTATTTCTATTTATTGAGTTGTAATTCTTATCAATTACTATATAGAGATCACTTGACAAGTTTAAGAGGTTAAGCTTGTACACTTCATATTAGAGTTAAGGTGGGGATTCACATCCAGAGTAAGGTATGTGTTTGGCAACCTAGAGTTAGGTTGTACGTGTTTGAAGAGGTTCAAAAATTTTATACTTGATCTATCGGAGTTATTGTGAGAAATAAAGAGGTAGATTTAGGACTGTAGATGTATTCTACTTATAAGAGGAGTATTTCTTGAGTAGAGGAACCACGTAATATCATATGTCATTTACATTCTGTTTATTTTACAAGCATTCCTACAGGGTATCAAAGAATTATACATGGAGCTGTACTAGGAACTAAGTCCAAACAAGAAGATTAAAATATGCAAATTAATCAACTTACTTCACATCTTGGTTTAGATTGAGTTTAACTCAATATCTTCACAAAGAGTTTTAATTTGTATTTTATTGAAGTTTGAGAATTTAAAGTTGCCAAATAATAAATTAAATCTCCTTTCTTGATTATTTTCCATTTGCTAACTCTTACAAACAGTATTAGCGTAGGTATTATCTAAGAGCTTACATCTTAGAGAGAAAAAGATGAGTGGACCAAAAGGGATGCACGAAGGACACTCCATTGTTAGACCACCTATGTTCAATGGGTAATACTATAGTTAGTGTAATAATAGGATAGAGTTCTTCCTACAATCTAAAGATTATTAATTTTGGAATGTGGTAGAGCATGGACCTTTCAAGCTTGAGACTATCGATGATGGAAAAATAGAAGTGAAGAATAGTAAGGACTATACGGAAGAAGTCTTTAAAAAATTGGAAAAGCATGCTCGTGCATTGTAGATCCTTTATTGCGCTTTGGGCCTAGATGAGTTTCACATATTTTTAGCATGCAATATGGAAAAGGAAATCTAGGACACACTAAAGGTTTGCCATGAAGGAACTAATGAGGTAAATCAATGTAAAATAGATATTATTGTTCATGAGTATGAGTCAATTAAGATGCTTCACAAGGAATCAATAAAGGACACGCTAACTAGATTTATTATCATTGTAAATGAGTTATCTTCATTAGATGTTAACTATTCTATAGAAAAGAAGGTTAGGAAGATACCCAAAAGCCTACCCATGGAATACATGCCAAAAGTGATGACAATCCAAGAGACTAAAATCCTGTCAAATTATCCTTTAGAGACCTTTACATGATCATTGATGACTTATGAGGAACTCATAAGATCTCAGCAAAATGAGAAAGGCTTGGCAATTAAATCAAGAGGATGAAGGACCGGATTATGGGATGGCTCATTGAAAAGTTTACAATTTTTTTAGAAACGGGAACACTAGAAGGAACTAAGGCAAGAACCGAGGTAAGTTTAATTCCATTAATAAGCTTAACTTTTCTTCTGACAAGTTTTTTAAGTGTAACAAGCCAGGTTATCAAATTAGAAATTATCCTAAGTAGAAAGATGAAAAATCAAGAATAGCAAGGGTCCCATAAAAATGGATTACAAAAATGTTATGGTAGTTACTATGTGTGGCAGTGATGAGACTTATGAGGAACTAGAGGAAGAACAGGACAATGATTTTCTCTGGATAACAAACGAGTATGGTGGTTCAAGCAAGAAAAAAATAAAGAAAAAAGGGAGCGATAAATCTAAGAGTTAAGGCAAAATCTTTGCCTAACGGTAAATGGAGAAATAAATGAAGAGAATGATGATGATGGTGAGGTAAATATTACTGAACTTAGGGTTAAGCTTGGTAGTGCTCCTAAAAAGAAAATTTGAGAGATATTTGATCAATTGCTTGAAAGCTATAATGAAGTATGTGCAGACCAAAAGAAGCAAAATTAATAAACTAATATCACAAACTCTCTATGTGAGTACTTCCAAAAGAAAATAGAAGTTGAGAATAAGAAATTGGAAGATAGGGTGCCTAAACTGGTCTTGGACAATTAAAAAAATTTTAGTCCATAACCAAACAAGAGAAGGTCATCAAAAACCTCTAAGAGAGTCTGAATGATGAAACTGAATTGAAGGAACTCAGGAAGAACCTAAAGGACAAACTACCATAAATGCTAAACTTGAGAAGACATGGTTGAAAACCAAGGTTGGTTGAAAGCTAATAATTACATTGAGAATATGGCTCGACAAAGCAAAAATCACTAAAAATATGGTATAGGTTTCATAAAAGAAAAGAAGCTAACAAGAATATATTTTGGGAAAAGAAACTATGCCGACTTGAATGAATACATGATCTATACTCATTGTGGTAATTCTAGTCATACTAGATTTGATTTCTTGAATAAAATAAGTGCTATGAATAGAAGCATTTCATATATAAGAGTCGTATAGATTAGGAAATACTTGGCATATAGTGTTACTAAGCCTTTAGGACCTAAACTAGTTTGGGTTTTTAAAATAAAGAACTAATTCTATTTTGTATGGCCAGATGAGGGGAGGCAACCTATGGTTTCTAAACAATGGTTGCTCAAGACATATGACAAGGAACTTAATTGAGTCCTCTCACATACAACTAATGTATCCTCAACAAGGCCAACGTTTGCCTCACATGTTGCTCGTGCTCCTCACAAGTCCCAAAATAAATCAAGATATTGCCAATGAAGACCACAATAAATTAGTCTGGGTGCTACTCGAAGATATGGTTCATGAGAGCCATAAACACTACTGGTGCATTCGTAAGTCCAAAGGGCATCACGGTGAACTCATAATGGGTGTACCTCATCCTGAAAGCTATCTTTAGTATGTTCCCCTCAGAACTCCTCAAATGATGATACCCTAGTATGAGATCTATCTTCAAAAACACTGTGGTTGCATGTAGCTGATCAAAAAGGTTATCGATATGAGGTAAAAGATAATGGTTCTTCACCGTAATCTTGTTCAATCCTCAATAATTGATGTAGAGTCTCAACCTACCATCCTTCTTCCTCACAAAAAGGAATAGTTCTCCCCAAGGTGATACACTCAATCATATGTAACCCTTCTCCAATAACTTCTCTAACTGAGTGAGCAACTCTGCCATCTATGTCGGTGACAAGAGATAGGTTGCCTTGGACACAAGATCTATCCTTGGTAGAAGGTCGATTGTGAAGTCTATCTCACACAATAGTGACATACCCTAGAATGGCTCCTCAAAGCACAAATCCTAAACACTACATAAGTAAAGTGGGTACCCTTTTCGTACCAATGTACTAAGCACAACCACGGACACCATCCTCTCTGAGGGCCTAGACTTGCATCTTCTGTAAAAGACCCTAGCACCCTTTGGTACTTTAAGAACAACACCCTCCTATGCATAATCAATCATAGATTGATATCTTGAGAGCATATCCATCAAAAGGATTAGGTCAAAGTCACAAAGTTCAAGCTCTACAAGGTCTACTGGAAGCTCAATTCCGCTAACGACTAAGGCCACACCTCTATTCAACTACGTACATGGAAGTATATCCCTAGATGGGAGCATAATAGATGCTCCATCCTACCAGAAGGAATCATAGTTGTCCTAGCTATGAAAGTAGTAGACATAAAGGAGTGTGAAGCATGTTCGCTCAAATTCGCAAGTATAAGTATGTCATAGTAGCAAAACAAGGTTGTATCCTTAGGGACTTCTATGTTAACTAATGATTTTTAGCTTTAACTATTTAAATAAATTAATTAGAAATAGATGGGTGATAACTATAGGTAAAAAAATAACAAAAATGATGTAAACTACTAATTATTAATTCAATTGATTGTTAAGCCTAAGATCGATTTTTAGTTACAATTCCAATGTAATTTAATAAATCAATCTATCTAGTGTCGAATTTGTTCAATAAATTAGGAACAATTAGCCAAAATAACCATTAATCTCTTTCAAGAACTAGAATTCAATGCTTATTTAAATCTATTAACCTATGTTCATGGATATAGATCTAATTAAACTCTTCAAAAATAAACTAATTCAATCAATTCCTAATAATCACTAATCTACTTTCACGAGTCATTAATTTCTGTTCAATTGCTAAGTTCCAGTGTTAATTATAATCTTTCAATTCTAATTAATAACCTAATCAGATGAAAACATTAATAAATTGTTCTAACACTAATTAATTAATTGCTTGTATTTGAATAACATAATTCAAAAAATTTTGACAACAATTCAATCAATTCATCAAATCAACAACGGAATTAAACCTAATTCGATCCTAGAACAATTAATTACTCATACATGATTGAAATCATAAAGTACAATAATGAAATCAAACACATAATAGAGAAGAGAAATATAAGAGTGTAATAGAAAAAGCTGTAGAGATGGATTTCAATACGGTGCTTCAATTCTCTAGAACTAATATTACAAATTGAAAGCAAAGGATTTAATCTAATTAGTTTTGGCATGAAAGAGAGATGAAATTAAAGGGAAATTAGAGAGATAAGATAAGGAAGGGAAACCCCCAATGTCTACACTAATTTGTCCTCAAATAGGTATTTACATATCTTCTACCAAACGTATCCATCTGATCCTTTAAAATCGAGCTGAGAAAATAAAATCTGATACCGAACATGGATGTGTTGGGGTTAGAGACTTGAGTAATCACACTCAAATATTAAATGGCCTAGTTCATCAATAGGGAAGGCTGTGTTGGCTTATAACTTCTTTTTTTGGAATCAAAATGAGGTGATATTGGATTCATTGAAAAGATGAGAAGATGATCTATTACTTATATTCTTTATACTTTTCCAAATTGAGATTGAATCAAAGGAAAAATGCTTCACTTTTCAATCAAAGCCTTCATATTTCCTCATATTTGCCTTATTTGGATCCCTTGAGTGCACCTACAAAAAAAAATTTACCAGAAGACGTAGTATCCACAAATCTAACAAAATATCTAACAATATGCATATAAAATCCATGGAACCAAGCATTTACAAAGAGGAAAATTCATTCTAATAATAGTCATTTTACCAATTTATCAAAGCACCCGAGTCAAGTAACACGTAAGTAGGAAGGGAAGAAATCGTGAACATACCTATGACGATATTAGTCTGTCTGTCAGCCTCCGACTGACTCATCACATTTTGGTGATTGTTTGGAGGTGGTTCTAAAACACTACCTAAACCTTTCCCTTACTAAAAAGCATGGGGCCTCTGAACCCTCTACTATGGGACAATCCTGCTAGCTCCACTATTTGTGAACTAAGCTCTCTAAAATGGCGATGTCTGAGCCACTGTACCCTGCGAACGTGCCTGCCCCTGTAGAACACTACCCCTAACAACATGACACTGAAATTGACGGTGCCCCATCCTACCACATCCATGACACTAAACTAGTTGTCCAACATAATCCTTCCCTGGGTGGCTCTTACCACACGACTAACATATGAAACACCTTACTGTCGACTGACTCAACCATCCTTTATAGCGAGGTACCATCTGCATTGATGATTGTCTATGGCTTGGAACCTCTTCTCTCCCCCTTGACGCTGACAACCCTCAAACCTTTGCTTAAACCCTAACTGTGTGTTACAGTCCTGTGGATTCATTGATGCCACTAAGTATAGTCGTACATGCCTTGCAAGTCCTATGCACGAGTCCCCACCGGTATCTCCTACAGTCTTAGAATCACTCCCAACTTAAATTGGTGAACCTTCATCCTCTCATTAGCATCAACCTCCACTGCAAAATGGACCAGGTCCAAAAAGTGTTTGTAGTACACCTCTATCGTAAACTTACCCTGACTCAATGCCATGGACTCATCGTAATTCGCCATCCTTAGGCGAGTAGGGTAGAAATGTGCCCTTAGCATCTCAACAAAAGTATCTTACTAATTTTTAATGGCTCCTCTCAACTACTGGCCTCTCCACCATTCGTCATCACGACCCCGCAAGTGGAACTCTCCATTGTCCAACCGCCTACCCTCTGGGTAACCACTTACTACAAAGATCTTCTCGAAGTCCCTTAACTAATGCTCCAACACATTTGAGTCCTCTTAACCCTCAAAGATTGATGGGTGATGAAGATCAGCCCTATGAATCCTTTACTCTAGTGGCAAAACCAGAAAATGAGGTGGTGACGGTGGTTGTGGAACCTCCTCACACTAAATATGTCACTCCATCAAAGCCCCAACAACCTCTTTAAAATGCTCAAGACACTAGTTAGCAACCATCAAAGTCCTATAATACTAAATCAAATTAGAAAAAGTCAGCCGATAACTATGTGGTTAGGACACATGGAAGTAGCATATTGCACATAATGGCAGAGGTTAGTCTTATCTTAAAAATTTAAGGCCAACTTCCAACACAATATAATGCTCACTTATAGACTAAACTAGATTCTATAGGTTTGAATGAAACTGAAGAAATTCATTTTTACAAACCAACATCAGGATTTAAACTATAGGCTCTGATACCAACTTGTAACACCCCCAATTTTTAAACCAAAAAAATTTTGTTTCGAAGACAATACAAAAGTTTTGAAAAGCAAAACCAAGGAATGTTACTACCACATCATCCATCAGAGAGGTGTGATCATTACCTAACGCATGCGTGATGCAATGTAAAACAGAACAATAAAAGAAAAGATGCATGCTCATAATAATATTCAATAATGCTAATGATAACAAGGATTAGAACAATAATATAGATAGGAAGGAGTATAAGAGTTTACAAATCCAAATACAAGAATCAATTCAAGAGTTTAAATAATTGGAAGAACAAAAATATCCCAACACAATGGGTAAAACATGTCTAGCTGGTTAACCTAACTCTTAAGCACAAAATATAAATCTCCAACCCCAAGCAATGGCTAGCTACTAGCTCACGTCATCATCCATAGCATACTCTAACTAAAAACCATATCCCTACAAAACGTCCTCTCCTCTTCAGATCAAAAGTTGGATTATCACAGTGACCACACAAGTACAATATTAGTACAGTGAAGTACTAGTAAAGTAGAGTAGCTAAAATATGGTAAAGATCATGCATCACATTGAAGTCACATAGTAGCATGATGATAACTGTAACACCCCCAAAATTCACTACTGAAAAATTTCGTTTTATTAAAAGATAATAGCGGAAGCAGATAAACAAAACGTGAACTTTGGGAGTATTACCGCCACACTTAGTACCAGACAGGTTCACTCATACCGTTCCAGCACCAAGTGCTAAGGCTAAGAAAATGAAATACAGTTCGAAAGACATTCGACATGCATAAATCAGAGTGAATTGCAAGCTTCAACATATTTAAATCAGAGTAGCGCATTGAATCGTTTTCAGGAATAAAATCCACCAATGGTGGTTACTTTAACAACGTTAACATTCAAAACCGAGAAATTAAATGAGAAAGAGAAAAATCCATGATACCGAAAAATTCCTTACTCTCCTTCCCGTAACCCACTTGAGTAGCACCTGAAAATACCTGCAAGGGCACTACCCATTGAATAGGCAGGGGCCCTATAAAGGGAATCCCTTCAGTACTACGGTACTGAGTAACCCTTTAATACCACACTTAAAGATAGGCCCGCATACGACACATAATGCAAGCCACACACATATAAATAATGAGAGATGCATACATAATAATAACAAACATAATACTTTATAAGTCACGATCGATACTTTGGGCCTTAAGCCACTATTCTGTCATTAAACCATCAATATCATATTTTACATCCATATGAGTACGAGAACCCCACTATTATAGCCGGTGGACCGGAAAGTATATACTCAGAGCAGAACGCCTCTGACCACTATTATTGCCGGTGGACCGGAAGATAACCACACAGGGCAGAACGCACCTGACCACTATTATTTGCCGGTGGACCGGTCTGGCCCCGACTCACATGGTGTTCCACTATAGGTGATTAGTATTTTTCCATAATCTTATTCACATACATAACTGATTTTATTGAGCTCGGGACCCCCACTATTATTGCCGGTGGACCGGAATATATATGAAATCATCATCCAGGGCACAACGCTCCTGGCCACTATTATAACCGGTGGACCGGGATATATATAACTCATCATCCAGGGCACAACGCTCCTGGCCACTATTATATCCGGTGGACCGGTACCCATAATCACACACCAGGGCAACACGCTCCTGGACCACTATTATAACCGGTGGACCGTTACGCAATATCACATACCAGGGCAACACGCTCCTGGACCACTATTATAACCGGTGGACCGGTACGTAATATCATAAATCATTGGGCCCGGCTCATTAATATTCCACTTTCAATTATCGTATCTTTCCTTTCGTTAATCAGCACATCAATCATATTTATTTGCCTCGATTGGGAGATCGATAACCCGGGACACAAAGGTACACCGGTCGTACCGGTGCATATCAGCTACTCAGTACCCTTTAACCGTGAACCCAAGGACGTAAAGGTACTCTGGTCGTACTGGTGCATAAAGCTAACTCAGTACCCTACCGACAAGGACACCTAATCCATAAGTATGCATACCCCCCTAACTAGGTCCATAGAGCTAGGAAGAGTAAGATATAGGGCCTGGCTGGGGCACAAAGGCACACCAGCAAATACCAGAATAATCGTGGACTAAACCACGTCCTTAGGGTAGCGACCCCTAAGGAGTCACCATTCCCGATCTCGAGGTCTTTCACTTTAAGTAATAGTGTCTTAATTAAGGTGATCACAGAAAGCATGATGATCCGATACTTATTCACTTTCAATCGTTTCGGTATCATTAATCGTTTCTTATTCAGGGGATTATCCAGGATGTCATAGAGAAACCATCAAGGCCATACTAATCATTAGATACTCTTACTTGGCTAATCAACATTATTTAATCATATTAATGTTCCACAATCTCAAGGACCTATTAGGTACAAATTACTCATTTGCCTTTTTCTTATATAATTGTTAAGTATCCGTTCCTTACTTGATAAATTACCACATTACCCTTAAGGTTGCATAATTACCAAATTGCCCTTTGTCCGATTTAGATTACCAAATTATCTCATACACTTTTTAGATCATCATTCACCCTCATAATTACTATACTTATCATATTTCCCTTTTGGTTGGTTATATTACCAAATCGCCCTTCTCCTTTGTTATAATTACTAATTTACCCTTGAGTTGGATAAATTACTAAATTAGCCTCCTTCATTATCATGATTACTATTTTGCCCCTTTAGTTGGTTAGACAATTATCACTTTACCCTTTTATCGGCTAAATTACCAAATTGCCCTTTTAGTTGAACAAATTACCAAATTGCCCTTCTCCTTTATCATAATTACCATTTTACCCCTCTTAATTATTTTAATTGCCATTTACCCTTTTTAATTATCACAAATCCCAAATTACTCTTCCTCATAATTACCAATATTAATTTACCCTTTTTCATAATCAAAATTACTATATTACTCTTCTCCATTATTAAAATTACCATAATGCCCTTTAATTGGTTAATTTACCAAATTACCCTTCTATAGTATCATACTTATCCAATTGCCCTTCTACAATCATAATTTAATTGTTAAATTATCTTTTGTCGTTATCATAATTACCAAGTTACCCCTTACTCCCAAGTTTACCATAATATCCTTTCATTTACAAAATTACCATTTTACCCCTTACATCCAATTTTACCATAATATCCTTTTATTTATGAAAATTACCACCATACATCTTTTACTTTACAAATTACTATTTTACCCTTTTACATCCAAGATTACCATCTTTATCTTTCCTTACATAATTACCATTTTTCCCTTCTTTTCCAATTTACCATATTACCCCTTTACTTATAAATTTCCACTTCGCCATTCACTTATAAAATTTACCATATTACCCTTTACTTATGAAATTATGATTTTGCCCCTCTACCTCCAAAATTATCATAATGCCCTTTTTACTTGAACAATTACCATAATGCCCTCCTTCATCCAAAATTACTATTTTACCTCTACTTCCAAAATTACCATTTTACCCTTCTTTCTCACAACTTACAATTTTATCCTTTACTTGTAAATTATCATTTGGCCATTTAATTATAAAATTACCATATTATTCTTTTGTCTCAAAAATTACCGAAATACCCTTCTCCACTTATAGAATTTCCACTCAACCCCTTTATTTACCATTTTTATGAATTTTCTAACGCTACATAAAATAATGATATTAATACTTCATTTTTATTAACTAAGTCCACCAACTTGTCATTTTTCAACATAATACTCATTAGCAACTACACACATTGATTTATATACCTCATAAGAATAATTACTAAAATACCCTTAAACAATAACATCATTCATGCATTAACAACATGGTACATCATAAACAAGTATTCAACATTTCTATCCATATTCCAACTCCTTCTTTATTTAACCTACCTACATATGGCATAAAAGTTATCATGCTATTTCTTTTTAACAAACAATATAAGAAACCATAAACATATCATGCTAAGCATACAAAACATGCATAAAATCATACTAAACCCTAAATGTGCTAGCATGCGTTTTTCATATATTTAAGAGAGGATTAACGGTTACCTTAATCCCGCAAAATATCAAATCTTACCAAGCATATTTAGCAACTCAACACCTAAAAATAATATCCATCATGTTTATGTTAGAAATAAGAACCAAAGCATAAAACTTTATAAATTTTAATTAATAAAACACTTAACATAAAATACCATTTTACCTTAAAAATTATCCAAACAATTTTTAAAACCAAGGGGAGCTCATGCTGCATGGCAGCGTGAGTTTCATGCAAAATTATGGGGAGAAAAGGGTTTGAAGGGGGTGAAGGAAGAAAAATAAACCATTTTCGGGTTAGGGTCTTTAGGCTAGAAAAGAAGGTGGTTAGGGGAGGTTCTAAGGCAGGTGAATGGTGCAGAAGTGTAGAGGGGGTGTAGGTGGAGGCAAAGGGTGGTTTCACGGCGGCATAGGACGGCGGATACGGCGGCGGCAAGGCGGCGAAGTTGGCTGCCGAGGAGGGTCGGGGGAAAGGGTTGAGAACGAAGGAAAAGTGGAGGGAAAATGGAGGGGTGCAAGGGTTGGTTTCGGCCAACTAATGGATGGCGGTTGTAGAGGGGGTTGCAGGGTGTCGAACGGTGGGTTGGGTGGCGGCAGAGGTGGCCGGACGGCGGCGGTAGAGGCGGTTGCAGGTGGCTCAACGATAAGGAGAAAAGCTGGGAAGAAAAAGGAAAAGGAGGATAAGGGAGGAAGTGTAGGGCTCGAAGGGGCTATGTGGTGGTGCAGGGTGGTAGCAGGCGGTGGCAGAAGGCGGCGCAGGGCTGGGCTTGGTGGTTCAGGCGGCGGAGGCTGGCAGTGATAAAAAAAACGAGGAAGAAAAATGGGGAAGAAGGAAGGAGAGAGGAGGGAGCTCGGGGGAGGAGAAGGGATCGAAAATGAGGGAAATGGAGGGCTGGGTAGATGTAGAAAAAGAAGAGGGAGAAGATAGGGGTAGGGATGGCCGGCGAATGGCGCTGCAGGTGGCAGGTGGTGGTCGGGTGGCAGGGGAAGACGGGGAAGAAGAAGGAAAGAAACAAGGCACGCGAGGCTGTGGTCCAGGGCTGGTTTGACTAGGAAAAGGAAGGAAAACGATGGGGAAGAGAGAGAGGGAGAGGGAGAAGGTGGTGATGGCAGGAGGCAGTAGTTGCAGGCGGCCAGATGCTCGACCATGGCAGCACTGGTGGTCGGGCGTGGGAGAAGGAAGAAGAAAGAAGTGAGGGGGGGGAGAAGACCGAACCGGTCTGGCGCAGAGAAAAGAAAAAAAAGAGAGTTGGGCCGGCCCGGGGGAAAGAAGAAGGAGAGACGGGCTGGAGGGACGGCTGGGGCGCGCGTCAGGCGTGAAGAAGGAGAGGCGGAAGCGGGCCGAAGGCCCAGTCGCGCGGGGGAGAGGGCTGGCCTGGCGAGGCAGCCCGAGGGAGGAAGGAAAAAGAAAAAAAGAAAAGAAGAAAGAGGAAAAAGGGAAAAAGGGTAAAAAAAGGAAATGGAAAAATAGGAAAGTAATTTAATTTAATTTGTAAAATCATAAAATATAATATTCGTGGTAAATTATTTAATTTAATTTTTTTTATAATGTAATATTTTAGTTTAAAAAAAATAAAGTTGGCAAAATATTAGTCTTGGAAAATTATTTAGTTAAAATAATATGATAAATAACAAAATATTTATTTTTAATTTATTAAATACTCTTATCCAAATTGACATACTCTAAAATCCATAAAATACTTAAAATAAATAATTTTACAAGCTAATTTTATTTCAAATAAAGTTATTTATTAAAATATAGGTTTTGAAATTTTGGGGTATTACAATAACCATACCAATATAGATTAACACTTGGGCTCATGAAAGTAATACAATAAGGCAAGCTTGCATGGAGATCATGGAAGAATAGTAATATGGTAATTGTATCACAACCATACAATGTAAACCATATTATAATCTTTCTTTAGTGATCACATAATTTTTAGTTATTAAGATACTTTATACCACCACACCCAATTCTCCACCATGATCAACATTCATGATAGCAACAAAAGGGTAAGTAGGTCCCTATCATGGGTATAACCTCCAAAGCAGAGCAATGATCCCAATATGGGTGTTTAAGTGATGACACCAAATGCAAACATGGGCATACCCTCCAATACTAGAGCACTAACCCCAATATAGGTGTTTAGGCAATGACACCAAATGCAAAAATGGGCATACCCTCCAATACTAGAGCACCAATCCCAATATGGGTGTTTAGGTAATGACACAAAATACAAAAATGGGCATACCCTCTAATACAAGAGCACCAATCCCAATATGGATGTTTAGGCAATGACACCAAATGCAAGGGATAAAGCCACCCATCATGGCATACCCTCTACACAAGCACCAATGCCAAGATGGTTGGCCATAGTATTATTACTACTCCTGCATACAGGCCACAACCTAATAGGATGGTAAAGGTACTATGAAAGGAGATGAAACTCCACCGATCATGGAGTACCCTTTATACAAGTACTGAAACCATGACGGTTTGCCACAGTATTATTCCTACCCTCATATACAGGTCATAACCTCATAGTATGGGAAAGTTGCTGAGTGAAAGGAAAGCAAATACCACAAGGCATAAAAGCCACCAATTGGATGTTTAGAGATAACACCAAACTTAACCAATTGAAGTCCCAAATGTCATCATTATGATCCTTATTAATTCCAGGGTAAATATGGTTGTAATCATAATTTAAATGTTGTAATTGCATGGAGGTATTAACATAAAAGGCCCAAAAAAAGAATAAGAATTAACAATGACCTAACGAAAAATAGCCAGACCAGTTTATCGGTCCCTTTGACCAGTCTATTAGTTAGTCTCACCAATCGACTATTCATAGGAAACCGATTGATGTCTTGGGTCCAATCAGTCGATGGGTCTAGATAGAGGCTTAACCACTTTGGTCATAGGGTGATCACTATTCATAGAAACTATTTGACTGGTTCATAGAACCAATCTATTGATCTCACAACCAACTAATCAAAATTTCTAAACTGAAAGATTGTTCATACAACCAGTCAATGTTTTCAATGAACCGATTGACTAATATTGGTAAAATTGCACCCAAACTTGCAATACACACATCAAAATTTATAAAATGTTGCCATATTAATCCTAGAATGATGCAATGTCATAAAATACATAAAGAGATATGTTGCACACATATAATCACATGGATACATGGTAATGTACGCATTGAATGAAAGCATACTTAAACTGCCCAAATCATGCATAAAATCATAGAAACCAACAATACTTAAATTGCAGGAAGAAACTCTAACATATACTCAAATTCTAGAATACAATTAGCCTATGCCCAACAAAAAAACACACCAAGAACATGGAACCATAATAAGCAACAAAAAACTCATTCATATTAAAGATAAGAATGCCTTAACTTGAATCAATTCTCCTAACACAAAACTCCTAACTTGATGGCTATCTAGTAGGATCTCAATTCCTAAGAGAATCAAAAGTTAAAACTAGTAAAAATTATTTTTAAAACTCCATTAAAATCAAAGAAATAAGAACAGAAACACAACTCAAACTTTTCTCAAAAACAGAATTCTAAGGAAAATGAAGCTAGAATCTTCACCTTTCTCCAACCTTAATCATTCATTGCTTAAGAAAAATAAGGAATAACTAAAGACAATATTAGAAGAAGAAAAGATAGATAATGACTCAACTAAGGAGGAAATAAAATTTGAGCAAACCTCTATTTTTTCTTAGTAGAGAGGGAAAAGGAAAAAAATGGAGAATACTCAACACTTAGCATATTTTACTAATAGGTAAGACGTGAAAATGATTCGGGAATAGAGGGTATAGAAGATAGAGATAGTTGAAATCCACAAGACGGAGAGAGATAAGATTGGTATAGTTGGGTGTGGGCAGCCAAGGTATAACAGAAGATATAATGGTGTGACGGAGGTTGAGAGTGTAGTTAGGGAGGGAACAATTGCAGGAGGTTGGTAAGTGAAGAAATATATGTAAAAAGTCAAACAAATAGCCTAGCTACCAGAAGAGAGAGAGAAAGGAAATTAAGGGAAAAGAGAGAAGGTGCGATATGTCTCAAAAAGTATTTTTTGGGAAAATTTAACTAAATAAAATCACAAAATGATCTAAATAATATAAAAATAATCCCAATGCACTAAAATATGCTCATTAGCACAAATATATTCTAATTAGAAGTTTTCATAAATATTAGAAAGATATTTGAATTAAAATAAAAAAGATTTGAAATCGTAGAATAACCGGTTGATTAGTTTGAGCAAACCAGTCCACTAGTTTGTCTAGAATAAAATTGGCAATCTCTGAGCATATTAGTTGATCGGTATACCTGAAATTTTAATTTTTATTATAATTTGAAGCCCTTTTCAAAATCAGAATTAATTTATCTTATATCAACATAATTTTAGACACATCTTGAAGGATTTTAGGATGGGGTATTACATATATAATTTCTAACATTCAATTATTTGAGTTTCTAATTATCATTTCTACAAACTGGGTAGTATAAATGGTCTTCTACTTAATGACACACTTTTCCCTACTAACGCTATTTACCTAGGAAACCCACTTTGCCAACCAACACACTATATCTAATCAACTCACCTTAGTTGACTAATCCAATAAAGATGGTTGACCCTGCTATCTAACCGATCAATTTGTTTTATTGATCAACCTACTCTAGCTAATTGACATACCAGCTTACTTTGTGTCACAACATTGGTCTTTAAAACACTTTCCCTATCAAGGAACCCCAATAATTCTCTCCCTTTAGTGACATGGGATGAACCCCTTATCTTCTATTGGGAAGAATCATGCACTATGATCAACGTTGCTTTGGTGCAACACATGTCATACTTATTTTTAGGCAAGGGCTTTGTAAACATATCTAACCCATTTTTATCGGTTTGGATTTCTCCAAATAGAGATTCCTCTTCTCGGGCACATATTATTCCTATTGACACCTAACCTATATATGTTTGGATCTTGAGTGGAAGTTGGCATTCTTGCAGATAAGGATGGCACTCTATGAATGACTGAGTACCATAAAGTTATCCTGCCTCAAGTTGATCTCCCTAAACAACCTCTTTATCCACAAAATATTCTTGCACCCTCAGTAATGGCAATATACTCTACCTTAATTGTAGACAATGATACACACTTTTGCAACTAGGACGACCATGAAACAACTCCCCCACAAAAGATGAACCAAATTCCTATTGTCGAATGCTTCCTGTTGACATCTCCTATCATATCTGGGTCATTATAACCCACTAAAATGGACACCACAACATCAAAATAAAGACTTATTCTAATGAACATCATGGATATCTCAATATCCACCTTACCATTACATCAGACTCCCAATTGCTTATGCATATGGGATTTGACTCATTTTCTTCTGATTGTCCTCATCCCCTAAAGATAAGGCATTACTCAACTTGAATTAAGGAGTAAGGTAAAAACTAATTAGCTTTTCCTGGTTCATTTTAAATCTCTCAAGTACCTTCTCTATTTAATCCTCTTTAGATAACCAAAATTTTGCCTAATCTCGGTCACATGTGATGTGTTTGCCTAAGATATATTTAGCATGATCCAAGTCTTTCTATTTAAAAGGCTTAGCCAAAAATTGTTTTAACTTTAAAATTTAATGCTAATCCTAGCCAAAAATCAACATGGATGCATGTACAGAAGTAGAAGAATGAAATTACTACCCCCAAATCTTTGCACAAATACAAAGTGGTTTGCTAACATATTCTTGTAGCCCTACTGATACATAAATAACTCAAACTTTATGTACCATTACCTCAATGTATGCTTTAGTTCGTACATGCTCTTCACTAACTTACACACCATACTTTCTTTGCCCTTAACCGCAAACACCTTCGACCACTCTATGTATACATCCTCCTTGAGGTCACAGTGTAGAAAATTTATCTTCATGTCAAGTTGCTCCACCTTTAAATCTAGAATGGCAAATAATCTCAAAACCGAATAGATTGATATCATTTTCACCACTAGAGAGAAAATCTCATCATAGTCAACCCCCATTCACTAGCCAATTCCCTTAACCACCAACCTTACCTTGTGTCTCGGCTCAATTGTATCTTCCTCATGTTTGATCTTGAAGAATCATTTATTCTTCAAGATCTTCCTCCCCTTGGTCTCTCCACAAGCATGTAAGTGTTGTTATTTTGAAGGGAGCTCATATCTTCCTTCATTAAAACTAACTATTTCTCTTTGTAAGCATCGTCAAGGTCCTAATCATAGCATAGAGGCTCACTAATATCTAAAAGTAACACATAATCTATAGCAAGATACTTTTTGGTTAGGCTTGGCCCTCTAGTAGATCTCTACGCCTTTTTTGGAGCTTCAGGTGCGTTAGACTATTGGAATTGTACTAGATCGGGATCATGACCTTCATAACCTACTTCCTAGGCATGGTGCCTAAGTATCTCTTCATTAGAGTTAGATTATATATCAACATCTCTTCATCAAAGTTAGCACCTCTTCATTAGAGCTATATTGTGCCTCAGTCACCTATTTAGGGTCAGCCTTTATTGTAAAACCACCTGCCTCAAAATCATCACTAGATTTCACTAGGTTATTAGGGTAGGTTTTTAGCCTCATTTTTTATACGAAGTCTTTGATGTTATGGTCCTAAAAGAACATAACAGTCCTACTTTAGATGACCCCTTCGATATTAGGTCATATGATTTGTAGACAAACTTCTCTTCACTATATTTGATGAAGACACACAAATGAGACTTTTCATCTTGCTTCATCATTTCTTCCTTTAATATATAAACAAATGCACGACGACTGAATACCTTTAAATATTTGTAGTTTATGCCTTTACCAAACCACACCTGATTGGCCACATCACCATCATGAGGACTTTATGGGGATAGTTTGATGATGTGACATGTCATTTACAAAGCTTCTACCTATAATGACCTTGAAAGCTTGGCATATAAGAGTAAACATCACACCTTATCAATCATAATATAATTCATCCATTCTGCCACCCCATTATATTGAGAGGTTTTAGGGGCAATGTAATTATATTAGATCCCATGAGCCTTGTAGTATTCATCAAACGAACCAATGTATTCAACCCCATTATTTGTTTAAATACAACTCAACTTTATCTTAGTCTCACACTCTACTTTGACATGGAAGACCTTCAAGTTATCCAAAAATTGATCCATGGTCTCTATAGGATATGCCCAGAGCTTCACTAGGTAGTAATCAATAAACATCACAAAGTATGACGAGCCATCTAGTAGCCTCACTTTCATTGGACTACATATGTAAGAGAAGGCTCAATATAATTTCCATACCGATCGTCTGTTATCAGCCTTGTAAAAATGGGTTAGGTTTTGCTTACCCATGACATAGTGACTACATCTACTAACTAAAGTGCCTTAGATATCTAGCAAAGTCCCTCAGTCACTGAGAAGCTTCATCTTCTTCTCACTCATATGTATGAGTTGTTAATGATGTACATCATATGAGTCTTCCACCAAGTTCACCTCCGGTTGGCAAAACTTTGCTTGAGTCAAATACAATGAGCAACATTTCTCACCTTAGCTACTACCAATCACCTGTTTGTCAATTTTCAAGTGCCTCTTCCAAATAACTCACATAGCCCTCAACATTGAGCTTTCTAGTTGAGACCAGGCTCATCTTCAAGTCTAGAACATGCCTCACTTACTTGAGTTGTAAACTACAACACATGCTCATTTTTAGTTAGATACTCCCCATACTAAATATCTTTTAGACACCACTGTTTCCCATGCATGCCTCACCGAAATCTCTGGATGTGTAATATGAGAATTATTCTTTGTGTAGGATGACATGGTAGGAAGCAGTAGTGTCTACTGCAAAATTTTCTTCTATTCATGTAGTGCTAATTCATGCACTCACATACTCCTAGACAATCACCAGATCATTTGTGACACCCCCAATTTTTCGCTACCAAAAAAATAGTTTAAACCAATGCGGAAGCTGAAAATAGACTTAGGAAAAATGAGGTGTTACCTCTATACTTAATACAGGATAGACATCAGCTGCCTGTATATACAAGGATAAAACAACCAACCAAATTAAAATAGAGTGTGCAAACTTAAATTACATAAACATTTGAAAGATTGTTTACATCAAGGACCCTAACGGTCCTTAAACAAGTCAAATATGAGGAAAAGATAAGTTAAGACCACAAGGCTACATAAGTTAGAAAATGGTCTGTCTCAAATGGAACAAAAATCCTATGGATTTCCACACTCTCAAGCCCTGAACCCAAGCTGAGGTAGGTCCACTACTAGCCATCCCTAAAAACCTTCACATAACCCTCTACTCGTGGGAATGAGCAGGTGACCGAGCAAACAGATGCATCCATATGCTATTTACTTAGTAAGCCAAGTTGATTCCTCAACAGAATCACAAGTATGCAAATTCTATCATAACAGGGCTATCATATTTATCATGCATCATACTGATGCCACATACGTAAAGGAAGTAATGCATCAGAAAATCTTAACATGCATAACTCGGGAAATATAGAATATATCATGCTTATCTTCATATTATAATTACATAGGTAATCACACATGCACTAGATAGATTATTTCAAACAACCATTATGGTTTACTTACCAACTTGATCAATTGATTTGATTACACTATTTTCTTATCCATATATTGATATAGGTCAACACCTAGTCAATCCTTCCAATTATTAACCAATTGATCATTTAATTCATTGTCCAAGTGTAGATACCATATTTTATCCCTTTTTGATAAGTCAAACCAATATTCCCATCATTATTTAATTATTAGTCATTCACTTAGTCAACATCCTATTTTTTATCTAATTACTCATAATATAAATTTTTATCATCGAGCGATGGAATGTGAACCAACCCATGGTCTCACATACCATGGAATACTATCCAAACTAAGGGAAATGAAGTCCACGCTAAAGCCAATCACAAAGCAGACATAAGTCCAGGTTGAAGCTAATCGCCAGAATGGACATAAGTCTAGGCCGAAGCCAACCAATATTGATGTGAATCTAAACAATTGTAATTTTTATCTAGATATTTTTGTTGACTGTTATAATATAAATTGTATATATAACTATTTTTGTTATTCTGTGAATAATTAGGAAAGGAGATAAGGATAAAAGTGCTGGAAATGGTCTGTTGATGTTTGTTGTGATTGAGCATTAGGTGTTGCCAACTGTTGTGATTGCATGTGTTGCTGCTGGTTGCTGTGTTGATTATTTTTATTGTGATCCTGCTGGATAATTTGAATCCAATTGTGTTAATATAGTTAGGAAAAAATTATTGTAATCCCATATGAAGCAATCACCGGAATTTTAGCTAGTAGAATTACGTAGGCCACATAGGTAGCTATCCAGCCCATAATTGGGTTAGAAGGATTGCTAGCTATACAACCCTTAATTCCTATAATTAGCTAGATAAAATAGCTGATGGAAAATTATGCTTATAATAATCCTTATTTTTGGAGTAATTGTAATTAACTGTAAGTGGGCTGATTAAATAATTTAACACCACCCCAATATTTGTTATGTTTTGTATGGTTTGCAAGAGTGATTGGGTCTGGCAACTCGGAGGCATATTCAATCAGCCGGTGATTGAGGTGTATGTATACTATATAGGGCAGGGATGCATACACACGACTGATATTCTGAATAATTCATTTTGATTATTTTTCTCTCTCTCTCTGGCTGTGCTCTCTCTCTCTCTCTCTCTCAACCCTCGACTCTCGAATCCTCTTCCTTCTGAAACCCTTGATGAATATAATTCTTCTCTCCTAGAACAACTCAGTATGTCATTGATTTTCAATCATGCCCTGAGTATTTTGATCTTCCTTTGGTGTTAAATCTTAGGCTAATCAAGATCGGGTTTCCTGATCATATCTTGTTATAATTTTTTTGTCCGACATTCTTCGATTCCTACTGAGTCTTCATCATTTGGTATCAGAGCCTCAGTTATTCGATTTGTTTTGGTTTAAGGATAATTGTTTCGTGTTGTTGTTGGTTTTTAAATCTTGGATTCGTTTGAGCCTCGATTTGGTAACAGTGGTCGATTAGGGTTTTATGTCTGACAAGAATCGAATAATTCTTGTAACGATTCTTAAGACCGGTGATTTCTCTATTCCGGCATGATTCTTATCACCCTAAAGGGACGTTGGTGATTGTTTAACGAAGCCATCTTGGCTTCCCCGATTTCTATCTCCTGTTAGGGTTTGGTCGAATACTGTGGATTCAACCCGTGGGTCCTTGTGATAGTTTTTTCTACTACTTCCTACATTCAGTAATATTTCTCCTTGTATTTCTCTTTATCAATTTCCTTTTCTATGATTAATATTATTTGATCTTTATATTAGTGAATAATGCTACACTAATAAACTGACTGAGTGTGCAGATATAATCTTAATACCAGCGATTATATAGAAAAGGGGGTGGATTGCTCCAAGAAGAGGGGCAAATCTTGCTTTCTTGTCGGCTCTAACCGCCAACATTTATCAGCGCGGTATATTCATTCCCTTTTCTATCATTTTCTTATATATCTGAATCTTGATTATCTTTATAAAATTAATTGAGTGTTGTTGTTTATTATTCTGTATATTGTCTGATAAGTTAATTACTGGAATTGTTATAGTGATCAATTCTGAGTGCTATTGATTGTGAATTAATGTTTATTTCTGTGTGTGATAATATATGACATAGATTAAATAAAGTAGAAAGAATAAACATGTCTAATAACGATTAATGTGTAAATTAATCTGTTCTTGTGACTGGTAATAATCTGTTAGAAATACTTAAGACTTTTCAAGAACAAATGACTGCTCAATTTGCTATGTTATCTACTAATTTAGAACAAATATTAGGGGAACAAGATGTTAGACTTAATAATTTACGGAATAATAGGGTATATGAACAACATGTTGGGGGTGTTAGGAAGAGCTCCTATTGAATCTAGGAATAGAATTCCTCCCTTGAATAATTTAGAAGAAATAGAGGATCAAGTATCTAATAATAGTGATAGGCGTCCTAGACAATTTAATAGGCATGATAGGGAATTAGATCAAGTCGATAGGAATTTAGGTAATCTTAAATTTAACATACCTAGGTTTAATTGAAGAAGTGATCCTGATTATTATTTTGAATGGGAAAGAAAAATAGAGTTGGTTTTTGAGTGTCATAACTATTCAGATGAAAAAAAATTAAGGTGGCAGTGGTTGAATTTATAGATTATGGTTCCTCATGGTACTACAATCTTGTGTTAACTAGGCGTAGGAGTGGAGAACCACCTATTCAAACTTGGGATGGGTTTAAGACTTTAATGAGGAAAAGATTCATTCTAAATTATTATTATAGGGAATTATATAAGAAATTACAATCCTTAAGTCAAGGTAATAGGACTGTTGATGAATATTTTAAGGAATTAGAAATGTTATTAATTAAGGTAGGGATTATTGAGGATGAGGATGCCACTATGGCTAGATTTTTAAGTGGATTAAACTCTAAAATTGCTAATAAGGTGAAACTGTATCCATATGGGATCCTAGAATAGATGGTTAATATTACTGCTAAAATAGAGGGTTAAATTAGGAGAACTAGACAGAATAAACCACCTAGATTTGGGTTTAAAAATAATTCTAAAAGGAATTTTGGTGGTAATAATTCTGGAAATTGGAAGAATAAAATAAAATTTGAATTTAAGGGCAAAGGTAATGAAGTAAGAGTTGGAAACAATCTGATAAGGGTAAAACTAATGTATCTAATAATTTTAGTGGATAAACTAGGGCTAGAGACATTAAGTGTTTTAAATATTGGGGACTTGGGCATATAGCTTCTAAATTTCCTAATAGGAGAAATATTTTAATTAGGGAATCTAGGGATATAGATTCAGAATCTAAAAGTGAAGAATTGGAGATTAACACAGTGATAAATGATACTAGTGAATCTGAAGAAGAGGTAAAACTTCCAGTGAGTCGTGATATTTTTGTGGTACGTAGGGCATTAAATAGCAATAAATTACTAGATCCAAATGTAATACAAAGAGAAAACATCTTCCACACTAGGTGTTTAATTAATGATAAGTGCTTTAATATGACAATTGATAGTGGGAGTTGTATCAATGCTGCTAGTGTTCTTTTAGTATCTAAATTAGGGTTACCAACTACTAAACATCCTAAACCATATAGGTTTCATTGGTTAAATGAATTATGAGATATTAAAGTAAGTCAACAGCTTTTGATAAATTTAAAGTTAGGTAAGTATGAGGATTCTGTATTATGTGATATAGTGCCCATGCATGCTACACATATTCTGTTAGGAAGACCATGGTAGCATGATAGGAAGGTAACACATGATGGTTATAAAAATAGGTATACATTATATAAGGATGATAGGAAAATTACTTTAGCACCTCTTACTCTTAAGGAAATTTACGATGATCAAGTCAAAATGAAATCAGATTATAAAGAGTTGACTAAGCAGAATTTGGATATTAGGTCTTGTTCAAATGAACTTAAGAAATCATCTGGGTTTCATACTAAGAAAGGTGATGTTGAATGAGTTGTTGGTCAAAGTGAAAATGTGTATTTAATGGTGTATAAGGAGTGTTATGAATGTCATTCAGATTTAATTAAGTATGTACCTGATAATGTTAAGGGTTTATTAGAGGAATATACTTAATTATTTCCTGAAGAAAATCCCCATGGATTACCTCCATTAAGAGGCGTAGAACATCAAATAGATTTTATACCAAGAGCTGTCATACCTAATATACCTACTTATAGGGCTAATCCAGAGGAAGTAAAGGAGTTAAAAAAATAGGTTTCTGATTTATTATGTAAAGGTTATATTAGGGAATCCATGAGTCCTTGTGGTGTACCCGTTCTTTTAGTTCCTAAGAAATATGAAAGTTGGAGAATGTGTATAGATAGTAGGGCTGTAAATAAAATAATAATTAAGTATAGGTATATTTTGGGTTATATGAGTGGTTAGTTATGCCATTTGAGTTGTCTAATGCTCCAAGTACTTTTATGAGACTTATGAATCATGTACTTAGGAATTTCAATGGGAAGTTTGTAGTTGTATATTTTGATGATATACTTATTTATAGTAAATCTATGGATGAACATTTGAAACATTTGAGGACTATTTTAGATGTGTTTAAGGAAGAAAAGTTATATTCTAATTTATCTAAGTGAAGGTTTTGCTTAGAAAGTGTAGTTTTTTTGGGATTTGTAATTAGTAAGGATGGAATATTTGTTTATAAGGATAAGATTAAGGCAATATATGAATGTCCTATACCAAAATCAGTAACTAAAGTTAGAAGTTTCCATGGGTTATGTTCTTTTTATCGTAGGTTTGTTAGGAATTTTAGTACTTTAGTTGCACCTTTAACTGCAGTTACAAAAAATAAAAATGGATTTAAATGGGGTTTAGAACAAAAGAAAGCTTTTGATTCTCTTAAGGCAAAATTAACTCAAGCTCCTGTATTAGTTCTTCCAGAATTTGAGAATTTTTTTGAATTGGATTGTGATGCTTCAGGTTTAGGAATTGGGGTTGTTCTTTCTCAAGAGCGTAGACCTATAGCCTATTTTAGTGAGAAGTTAAGTGGTAGTTCTTTGAATTATTCCACTTATGAAAAGTAATTATTTGCTTTAGTAAGAGCTTTAGAAGTATGACAACATTGTTTGTAGCCTAGGAAATTTTGTATTAATATTGATCAAGAAGCTATTAAATATTTGAAGAGTCGGTCAAAGTTGAATATGAGGTAAGGTGGATAGATAGAATTTATTGAGAGTTTTCCTTATACGATTAAGTATAAGAAAGGAGGCAATAATATAGTTGCTGATGCATTATCTAGGAGGTATGTTTTATTAAACACAATGGATGCAAATTTATTAGGGTTCTCTCATATTAAGACTTTATATATTGAGGATAATAATTTTAAGGAATTACATAAGAGTTGTGATACTACTGCCTAAGGAAAATATTATCTTTTTGATGGATATTTATCTAGGAAAAATAGATTTTGTGTACCCAATTGTTCATATAGGGAGTTATTAATTCAAGAGGCCCATAATGGTGGTTTAGTGGCACACTTGGGTTTTCAAAAGACTTTAGATGTGTTAACCGATCATTTTTATTGGCCTCAAATGAAAAGGGATGTATTAAAATATTGTGTGAACTATGTGGCTCGTAAGCATGCTAAGTCTACTTCTCAACCATTTAGTTTCTATACACCTTTACCAGTTCCTACTCAACCATGGGATGATGTTTCTTTAGACTTTATTTTGGGATTACCTAGAATTAAGAGGTAAGGATTCTATCATTGTTTTTGTGGATAGGTTTAGTAAAATAGCACATTTTATACCTTGTAATAAGACTAATAATGCTGTAGATGTGGCACATTTATTTTTTTATACATGTAGTTAAATTGCATAGGGTACCTAAGACCATAGTATTTGATAGGGATGTTAAATTTTTAAGTCATTTCTGGAAAGTATTATGGGGTAAATTAGGTACTAAACTATTATTTTCCACCACCTGCCATCTTCAAACTGATGGACAAACAGAAGTAGTAAATATGACTTTGGGTAATATGTTAAGGGTTGTACTTGGGAAAATTCTTAAACAATGGGAAGCCATATTACCATAGGTAGAGTTTACATATAATAGAACTATACATTCCACAACTAAGAAACTCCTTTTAAATTTGTGTATGGTTTTAATCTATTAACTCCCTTGGATTTGATTCCTTTACCTATTTTTTATTTACATAATTTGGATGTCGAATCTCTTGCAGAAAAAATGAAGGAATTTCATGAATCTATAAGTAAGCAAATTAATAAAAAAGGGTTCAACAAATGACTGAAGTTGCTAATAAAAAGAGGAAGAAAGTTTTTTTTCAATCTAGGGATTTGGTTTGGGTACACCTTAGAAAAGAGCGTTTTCCAACCCCTAGAAAATCTAAATTGGATCCTAGAGGTGATGGACCTTTTACTGTGTTAGAAATGATTAATGAAAATGCATATAAAATTGACTTGCCTACTAAATTTGGTAATGTGAGTAATTCTTTTAAAGTATCTGATTTATGTCATTTTACTGGAATCATGAAGGTTTCAGAGACAAAACCCCAACAAGAAGAGGGAAATGATGTGTATCTAAATAATTTTAATTTTTATCTAGATATTTTTGTTGATTGTTGTAATATAAATTATGTATATAACTATTTTTTTATTCTGTGATTAATTAGGAAAGGAGATAAGGATACAGGTGCTAGAAATGGTTTGTTGTTGTTTGCTGTGATTGAGCATTGGGTGCTGCTGGCTGTTGTAATTGCATGTGTTGCTGCCGGTTGTTGTGTTGATTATTTTTGCTGTGATTCTACTGGATAAGTTGAATCCAATTGTGTTGATATAGTTAGGGAAAAATTATTATAATCCCATATAATGCAATCATCATAATTACAGCTAATAGAATTAAGTAGGCCACATAGGCAGCCACTTGGCCCATAATTGGGTTAGAAGGATTGCTGTCTATGCAACCTTTAATTCCTACAAGTAGCTAGATAAAATAGCTGATGGGAAATTAGGCTTATAATAATCCATATTTTTGGATTAATTGTAATTAATTGTAAGTGGGATGATTAAATAATTCAACACCACTCCAATAGTTGTTATGTTTTGTATGATTTGTAAGGGTGATTAGGCCTAGAAATTCGAAGGCCAATTCGATCAGCCGGTGATTGAGGTGTATGTATACTGTATAGGGTAGGGACGCATACACACGACTGATATTCTGAATAATTCATTTTGATTATTCTCTCTCTCTCTCTCTCTCTCTATCTCTCTCTCTCTCTCCTCTTCTTCCTTCTGAAACCCTTGCTAAATCTAATTCTTCTCTCCTAGAACAACTTAGTCTATCATTGATTTTCAATCGTGCCCTGAGTATTTTGATCTTCCTTTGGTGTTAAATCTTAGGTTGATCAAGATCGGGTTTCCCGATCATATCTTGTTACAATTTTTTTGTCTGGCGTTCTTCGATTCCTATTGAGGCTTCATCAAATATAGAAATAATTCTAGGTTGAAGCCAACCACTTAGGTAACGAGACCCTTTAATATCGATACCCTCTAGTACATCATCAATGTCTAGAGTAGATCAGGTGTCGGGACCTCTACAGATCCCACCCGAAGCACCAATAAATGCCCAAAGGCAGATTAACTCCTGATAGCTAATCGAGGATCAGGTAACCTAGACCCATACACAACTCAATTATCTTTTTCTTTACATGATTAGTGCATTATTCATGAGGATAAATGATCACATAATACCCATACAAAGAACAAGCAAAGCATTCACATGTTTCTTCCATATCAACCCTTTTTTCATTTCCCAACCTTGTATGGGGTTTCCATTTATCCTTACCCAATATTATCCATGACCATCATATTAATTTATTCGTGCACATGTTGTGCTTCATTACTCTTTTATCAAAGACCATCACTTTTCATATGTGATACCCTCATTAAGCGTTTACAAGACTCATAAAGTATGTCATAACTCAAGACCCATTTAATCCATTCATTAGGTCATTAATCCATGATAAAATATATATATTACCCTCTTCATAAACATAGAATAACTCAATGCATAGCCTCAAAGCATAACCAAACTGAAAGGAATCAAATCACATAAATCAATCGAACTAGTCGATTGGTCTGCCTAACCAGTCGATCAGTTTGGGTCAACTAGTCGATCAGTTTGACTCTAACAAACCCTGTTTTCCCTCAAATCGGTCGATCAATTTGGGCAAACTAGTTGACTATTCTTAAATCAATTGATCGGTTCTGCCCAACCAGTCAACAGGTTTAAACAGAGAGTAAGACCAAGGTCTCTATAAGATTGTCAGTCAATGGGTGGGGTCAACCAGTCAATTGTTCTAGGAACCAATCAATCAATTTGACCTAACCAGTCGACCGGTTTACCCTATAACAACACCAAACAATCATTTTCAAGCATATCATGCTTATAAATCATCATTAAACCACGTTAGAACATGCTTTAACATTGTATAACATATTTTTAGCCGAATTAACTTACATAGCTCAACATTTAATCATCACCACTTATTTTTCTCAAGTTTCATGCTTTTTTCTTCAAAAATGAACAATCTACCCATCCAAATCAATTATACAAGCTATATATATTCATGCCAGCATACAAGGTCAACTTAAAAAAATGCATATCATGCAAGAATACTCATAATCCATTTTAGAAGTAATAATCACTTACTTAATGGAGGAAAAACTTCCTTAAACCAAAAATATCAGTATGTGAAAATCTCAACTTTTAAAACCTTAAAAATAACAACAGTTCACTCAGAAAATTGTACATAACCTTAATAAAGTAGGACTTTAAAAATAAAGGAAAGAAGAAACATACCACACTTAAAGTAAAAAACAAGGAATTCTCAATTGAACCACTCAACCTTTTCCTAAATCTAACTCTTTCTTGGTTAATAATTAAAATAAGAGAGAGCTAGAGAAAAGATCAAAAGAGTGAAAAGGAATTGACTACAAGGTTCGAAGTGTAGAAAGGAGAAAGGCGAATATAGTGAGTTAAGGTTTTTCAGTGGTTGAAAAAAATGTGAACAAAAGGGATGATTGGCGCTATTTATAGCCAATCAATCAAGACAAATCACAGAGGGTTCAGGAACAATTCAAAAATCCTAATACTTGTCATTTGAATTCAAGTTAAACAGATGAATTTTATCCAAGATATGTTAACCTATTCTTCTGAACTCAAATGATGTTTATAGAGAAATGCAGGTCAATTAGGCCAGAATTGAAATTCACAAAAGGGGTAATGGAAGGTCAATGTGGAAGGAATCTTCCAACTAAACAGAATCGTTCCTAAGACCAAAGCAATAATCTCACAAATGTGCATAGGAGAGAGGTGGAAGAAGACAAGGCTGAAGTCATCTCGCCCTCCCCCCCTTAATTGTCCCAATCAATCTCTAGATAAATTTGAGGCAACATTTTTGGCTAAATACATTATGAAAAAGGCTAAGAATCTCTTAGAGACAAATTGGCAGGGGTCATTAAAGTTTCATTTCAGTATAAGAATTTTTTTTTAAATTGAGTTTTGAAAATATGCCCGATTCAACAAACCAGTCGATTGGTTTAGCCTACCAGTTGACTATTAGCCTACCAGTTGACTGTTAGCCTACCAATTGAGTGTTTTACAAACCAGTCGATCAGTTTCCTAATCGGTTAATTGATTTACTTGAATAAAACCATTTTGTTGAAACGATGAACCAGTCAATCGGTTCATGGAACTCGTCGATCAGTTCACTTGAAAAACTCAATAAATTTAATTTTCCCACCTTATTTAAAATCCAACTTTGCCTCAAATGAAATCAAAATCAAACACTCAAATTTTACATAGCTTCTCATTCAATATTTTCCAAAAATGTGGGGTATTACACCATCATCAGTGATGAGTGCAGTCTCCTTATCCATCTTGTCTTTCCCCTTAGCACTTTTCTTCAACTCCCAACACTCCTTCTTATAGTGACCTAACTTCTCACAATGGAAGCAAGGCTTATCCTTCTTTGAGTTCCCCAATTTACTCTTAGATCTCCCCCTTTACTTATTATTCTTGGTACTTCCTCAGCCAGTCACAAGTGCCTCAATCTTTGTGGAATCATTGACACTACCCCTCTTCTCATCTCTTATCCTAAAAGTGATGCTATCACTAATGTCATCTTAAGTTTTCCACTCGGGGAAAAATTGATGAGAGACACACATAGAATCTCTTAGTTGTCTGGTAAAGAACCAAGTACGAACAAAACTCAAACTTTTTCCCTAAATACTATCTCCATATTCTTCTACTAGATGAATATGTTATGGAACTCATTAAGGTGTGTAATAACGGGCTCTCCATCTTCATACTTGAAAACTTAGACCACACTCCTTATGTCATGGTTTCTTCCTCATTGTGATTAATGACACTATCATGTACCCATTAATAGATGAAAACACAAGCTCTTCTATCTAACTTATTCCACTCCCCTTCTTTTCCTTTCATTCTCTCAGACATGACTCCTTCAATTTCAATTAGCTTGATCAATTCTTGTACATAGGGCATGTTTTCCATCTTGCTCTTCCAAATCCTATAATTTGTATTATTCAACATCACCATGATTGCCTTACTTGATGGCATGACTATTATCACAAGCTTTAATACCAGTTGTTGGGGATGACCCACTAAGTTGGTTGACTAGTCTAATGGGATGATACACTCTCAGTTGGGATGATATACTCCCTTGGCTAACTGAGTGCAGAAGATAAGATCAAAAAATACCAAGGAAATTTTTATTTAATAACACAATTTATAGGAAAATGTAAAAGTAAATTACAAGTACAATAATAAAAATTTATGGGAGGAAGAAATTGAAACATTTATTGAGTATGAAGAATGGGAGAAAATAAAGAGTTGCATAAAGCTACAAATGATTATCATGATGGCTTTTTACACCCTCTCTCGTCAAGCCTAGGCTAATACAAGCTACCTCATTAGTTGATAAGCCTAATACAAGTTTCCACCTAACATCAATTAGAGTCAAGACAAAGTGACCCCCTAATGATTGCCCCTATAAGTTGACGCTATCAATTCCTATAATATCATGACCGATAAGTATCAAACCTCTTGAATTAAGAAATTTTCTAACCACTCTCCGTACATCTCATCTTCACTCTAGTCACGTCTTCCCCTGCCCGGGCCATTACTTCAATCTAACCCCAAATGAGAATCTCCCCTCAATCTTCTAATATAGTTCCTCTATTAGTTGGTCTTCTGCTACCTAATGCTCTTTACCTAGCCGACCTACTTTGCTGACCTCTACACTATGTCTGGTCGGCTCACCTTAGTAGACATATGCACTAAGGATGATCAGCCCTCTTAGCCAACCAATCGATCCACTTTGCCAACCAACCCACTCTGGTCAACTAATTGGGTGACTCCCTTTATGTCTTGGCATTGGTCATCAAGACACTTTCCCTATTGAGGAACCCCAACAAAGATTAATTAAAACTGTTACGAACTCATTATAACATGAAATGTTAAAGTTAACTTGATTATCGCGTGTTTCACTTACACTCACTCACTCAATCACACACACACACACACACACACACACACACACACACACACACACACACACACACTCTTTCTCTCTTATTGAATTGAAAAACCAAAATGGATTACATTATTAAAGATTACCACAGTAGGCGTCAAGCCTAACAACTGCCCACACATGGGCAATAACACAAGTCTTGGGAATTGAACTCCAGTCCTTCACTGAACGATGTGACATCAATACTACTTGTCCAACATGAACTCATATGTATTGCTCTTACTTTGGCACAAGTTGATCATCTTGCTACATTAATTAGACAACATGTCTGAGATATCATTCAAACATAAAATGGTGGGAAATGTAGCGGTTCATCGATAGTAGCTTTCATGGCTTTCATCATTTCTGTTGGGCATGTTGAAAATCCATCACCTCTCGAGTACAATGCGTGACTTAACTTGCATATCTTCCACAACGCCTCTTTGTAAGCTTTCGGAACTTTGATTTCATCAGTTTGTTGCACCAATATTCTCAACAATTCTCTTCTATTCCTTTCAATATCTCTCCTTATCTCCTGCATTGCCATCTCCTTATCCTCGGCCAGTCCATGAGCTATATACAATGATACACTGTTGACTGTATTCTGTGATTCTTCTCGCTACGCACAAATGAAATCCAGTTAAATGTTACATATAAATACACACAATATATATAGATATGAAATGTAGGTAAACGTTACATACACATGCGTGTATATGTTGAGGAAAAAAAATATAGGATCAAGTCCTGTTTACGAGCGTTAAGACTCATGACCAATAGAAATGGGGCTTATATATATGCTATAGTGAAACTAATTGATTAAAATAAGCATCGATGTGTAGGAGTGGGTAACATGCCCTCTGGCACAACTATTACTAATGTAACAAACTAACACGCCTAATTAATTAACGAATTTGCAAACACACTAACCATTATATAGTACTAGAAAATAAGAATCAAAGAAGTTTTGCATCATTCAAGCAAAAAGACAATATACATACATACAGATACATACATACATACATACATACATACATATATATATATATATATATATAGATTTAGGCTCTTGTACAAACTATTATTTAAAATACAAATGTAGGAACTCTTAATAACCGTTAGATCTAGAAAATTTAAGGGTTGAGATTAAAATAAATTTAGATTAGGTATGTTCTAAATTTTGACCATTGATCAAATACTAATCTAATGGTTATAATTAGTTCCTATACATGTATCTTATAAAGGGTGTGTATGGGATCTTCACCCTATATATATATATATATACATACATACATACATAAATTACGATTGGGCACACATCACAGTATTTGTCTAGGAGCAATTTTTTATTATGATTAATGTATCCTATTTTTTGTACCATATATTTATGAACATATCAAAATGTATAGTACTTAATAAACTATGCAATTACTAGTTTTATGTCCACTTTGTTAATTACATAAGATACTTTGAGCAAAATTAATATATTAAATTTAAACTTTGTTATGAGTGTGAATTAATTAGAATATTATAATTAGGATTACGAAGATAATACTATGGATCTAGAAATCAAATTGGATAATATATAATGAATATTATGAAGGGAATTGATTGATAGGAAGATAAAAAGGTTTATTTACTAATTAAGAAAGAAGTAATTATGAGATAAATAATTTTAAGAAAAAGGTGAACATTAGAAAATAAGCATTTTTTATTATATGGTAAAGATAGGGGTATTCTTTTTATGATGGTTAATGTGTCCAATTTATTGTACAAATACATTTACAAAAATATTAAGATGTATTGTCATTAATAAACTAAGTTAATTAATAGTTTTATATCTATTTTATTAATTAGATGAGACACTTTGTGGAAATTAATATTTAAAATTAAATTTTGAGTAAGAGTATCATTTAGCATTACTTAATGAGGGTAGTGTTTGCTTAGAAATGTGAAGGAAAGAAATTCATATGGTTAATTTTCTAATTATGAAAGAGGAAAAATTATGATAATTGAGATAAATATTTTTAAGAAAAAAAATTAGCATTTTTATTCGTTATGGTAAATTGATAACTTAAACTCTAAGACCATCAATAGTGAGAAAAAATAAAGGGGCACAACAAGTTAGCACAAAAAGTGAAAAATAAAATAAAATTAATGAATCTCCACAACTCCATCAAGAGTCCAAGAAAAGAAAGTCTAAAGAAAGGAAGACAAAAAGAAGAAGAAGAAGAAACCACAAAAAGAAAAAATAAATTATAAATTGATATTGTAATACTTCATTTTTCTAACCCTGATTTCATTAGATAATTAGCCTTATTGGTCATTCTAAATCATTCTAACATTGATTATTCACTCTTTCATTCCATTTTTAACCCTTCATTCTTTTGTTCCATTAAATCGTGGAATACCCCTTTATGTTATTGAATGATTTTTCCATTTTCGTCTGTTTTAATTTTTTGGTATTTGAATCTTTTTTTATAGTAAATATTTTCATATATTTAGGTTTATATAATTATTCCATAACTTTTTCTAATTTTTCATCATTTTCGGGATTTATTTGATATTTTTTCAAATAAATACCCATTATGTGATATTTGACCTTCTACAATATTTAATTTATCTAAAAAGTGTGTAGTCAACCTTTGATAATGGAGGAAGGTGTCTCCAACCCCTATAAACTTTTTGATCTGATTTCTAGGATTGTCATAAGTCATTCAACCAAAACTTGAGCTAAAAGAACATTAATCATACCGTATGACTTCAACCACTAATAGAGTTAATCCTCTTCTCACTCCAACATCATTATTTCATTCAAGTGGTCAACACCTACTCTCCTATATTATTTACACAATATGAATGGGAAGGGAAGAATGCATTTTTCTTTGTCTATCATTCCTCCATACACTCCATAATTCATTTGTTCATTTCACAAAAATTTCCCAAGTATTTTCTTCCCTTTTCCCTCTCCTTGCTTCTCTATTTTCTACAGTTGCGTGTGTTAATATTCCTTTTTTTTGGTTTCCATTTAATCCTCCTCACATTCATCCTTCATCAGTCTTTTTTTCCTTCTTCTTTTCTTGGTGTTTGATGCTCTTTTTGCCCCCAAAACCTATGATTTCTGTAGCAGTTGCTACTACTATTTGCACCTATTTTCCGCATCTTTTTTCTTCTTTTTTTGATTTAGTTTGCTTCTAATTTATTTTGGTTTAGATCTTAAACATTTATTTTAAGTGTTGAGACCTGAACTTTAGTGAAAGGTGAATGAAACTCTTGGTTTTCCTTGCCTTAAATCATTATTTTGGCAAGATAAGGGTTTAAATATTTTTACTCATATTTTCCTTCATTTATTTCATTTTTGTTGATTAATCTCTTTTTAAAATTAATATTTAATCATTTTGTGAAGGTGATTGAGATCCCTAGGTGGTGGTGCTTAGCTTTGGGTTTCCTTTTGTGTTTTGCAGCTTATGAGTTAGGTAATAAAATCCACTCATTAGAAATAGGATTATGTGTTAAGGAATTTTTTTCAATTCTAAGCATGTTAGTATTTTTAGCCCAAGAAAATAATGATTATATGTTTTAAATGTTAATCATAAAATCATGTTATATATTCTTATGTAAAATATGCTTTGTATGGTTCTATTGTGAAAGTATGCTATTTCATGATATTTGGGGTTTTCATGATGATAGGATGTTCTCATGTTATGTTTTCTTTTTGTTAAGAATGATCTTATATGTACTTTAATATATACAAGTGCATGTATGAGCAAAATGAAGTTTGGATGAAAAATGGCATTTTTATCCTTGTACCTCACAACCTTTGGAATTTTTGTAGGGGGGTTGGTTGTTTTAATTTTAATCAACAGTTTTTAGGTCATTTCAAGGAGTTTTTGTAAAATTTGGGTGTACTATTATGTTCATTAGGTCTTTTACTTAAAGTTTACTATATAATATATTAGGGTTTGGAGTGGCTTAGAGTTAGTAATGATTTTTTGAAAATTTAAAATGTTTAAGGACATTTTTCCTTTTTCATTAATTCTTAAATATTGGATAAAATAAATGTAAGTTATTGAGAAAATAAGTTAAGTAAGATGTGTGTATCCTTTGGGTTAACTTTCATGACTAGACATTAGGGTTTCAAGTGTTTCGATATAAATATAAGAGTGAAGGAAATTTTGGGTATTTTACAAAGATTGGGTTTTTTAGGGATCGAATATCAATATTTAATGGGCCAAACTAGATAATAAATTAGTTAAGTGTAAATTAGTACCATCGTTAGCTTGGTTGGACCTTAAAATGGATTAAAATGAGATTAGTAACTGTAGGAGTAATCTTACCATTTTGTGTGTAGCATAGTCTCCTTTAGTCCTTGTTCAACTTCAGAATAATATTAGGGTTTTTTTAATGCAATGTTAAATTGGGTGGCTTAATGAGCTCACTTGGAGGTTGATTTTATAAACTACAGTTTTTAAGGACATTGTGCTCTTTTAGCTAAGTATTACTTTGTTTACATTTTATCAGTCTTAGAATAATTCTAATTATTTTGCATTAGAATAATTGTTGGTTTGAATTTAGCATTCATGATTAATATGGGCTTTGTGCCAATTCAAAGTGTTGAGTCTTTTATGACATGAATAGTAATTAGGCATATGTGCCATATGGTTGTTAGGCCTTAATCCCTTGAAGATCAAGTGTGTGGTTAATAATAAATCTTAATATGGAATGGATTAAGTATGATGTAAGTAATTAAGTGTTATTATGTAGGCCCTAGTTTATGTTTGACTAATTCCTTAAATAGAACATCAATCACCTAAAGTGAAAGAAATACTTGAGTTAGAACTTGTATCACTCGAATTTGGCCCTTTGAGTTAGGTTTGACATTTGTGTCATTTTGGTGTTTTCCACATTGACCTAATATCCCTATGATGGCTTAAGAGACCATATATCTGCTCTATAGGTGATGAGGGTCTTATATGGTGTGTGCATATTTAAATGATTAGGTGTCTATGAGAATAGGGAGAACCAAACCCATTAATGCTAGTAGTACTTGTATCGTTTATTATTATTGGAATTTCTCCGTAAGACTATCCACACCAACTCTAACATTTGAGGGACTATTGTTCTTTAGGATTTTTCTCTCTCCTCACTCTTACTTTTACCAATTACATCTAACAATACTCCTATACTCCACATCTATAAGACTATCCTTTGTAGGATTTTCTTACTTCACCTCACTTTAATGTATTTAACTTATGTAATTATTTATTTTAATCAATGCTTATCAATTATAACTTTATAAAATATGTTTAATTAGATAGAAATTCACAAAATACTTTTAAAATCACTATGTAATATTTTTGTATGCATAAAAAGATTTTTAAAAATTAGGTAAGATATTAAAATATTTTTAAATAATTAGACATATTATATTTTTTGTTATACCCAAATTTTATAAAATATTTTTAATATTATGATCATGAAAAATTATTTCCAATCAAAGTTTATTTCATCCCTTAAATTTGGTTATATTTTTAAAACGTTTCATTCTAAAATTATTAATCCTTCTTACGGTTTTGAATCACATAAGTCTTCTAATCCACTATTGGGCATAAAAATTCTTCAAGACTGTTCTAATTTGTTGAAATTCTAATATTGTAGCATTTTGTGAATCTCCTAGTTATTTTCACAATGATAAACAAAGATTTAGATTAAAAAACACTAAATACTATTCCAGTTAGCTTTTATCCGTTTAACCCCTTAAATAACTTGTTTAACTGTCTTAAATTTATGAAACTTTAGAAATAGTTATATTTTAGCATTATTGAGCTAAAAATAAATTACAAATTTTGGTGATATTTTTTATTATTTTCATAAGTAATTCGCCAATTTTAGACATATTTAGATACTAAAACTCAACTTTTTTTCTTCTAAATCTTATCCACACTATACAAGATTCAATCTTAGTCGTCTAATGAACTTTAATAAAGTTAATTAATCCATCTTTGGCCTTTGAGGGTTGTCATATCCTTTTTATTTTTTTGTTAGTTCATTTACTTTATACATTTATCTAAATATCTAAGCATATATACCCTACCTTAGACTCTATCCTTATCTTACTTCTTCAACTTCATCATCTTCTCCTTCTTTCTCTTTCCATTACCACCCTCTCCCTTGATTTCCATGATTATTTGTCTTTCATTCTTAACTTATAATCCTTAGTTTTAGCTCAATTTTGTTTTCATTAAATAATGGTGGGTCTGGGCATTGTAAATCTTGAAGAAATTATTGTTTCCTCTTCTCTTTTTTTTTCCATCCATTATAAAGAGAGTGGTGTGATATTTCTCCCCTTTTCTTATTTCTTGTTGTACTTTTAATGTATTTTGACATTTTTTTAGTGTTTTTGTTTAGCATATTCAAGAGGAGGAATTTATCTTGGAAGAGGGAGAGCCTTGCATATTTAGGAGTATAGAAAGCTAGGTCAATATAACTAGCTAAGATTAGATAGAATATGTTGTATTTGGTGTGTTTTGATTTTGTTGTGAATTTTTGGCTAAATCACAGGGCTCTCAGCCTTTGGCCAAATTTTGATACTCTTGTTGTTCTAAATATATTTTTTCCTCATTCCATTGGATTTTTGAGGTGTTTTAGATAAAATTTGATGTATAATATGTTTAGGTTTGATATGTTTAAACCTTGTTTGTTTAAGTTTAAAAAAAGCACTTTTAGGGGCATTTTAGGTAATTCACATGTATGGTGTGTTTTTTTCCATGATTTTAGAGTTTAATTGTGTTCTTCTGCCTTGTACGACATGTATGTAGACTTTCATGATTTTATCCTTAGCAGAGTGTAATTTATGATTTAATCTTATTTTTTGAGCTTTTAGAGGCAAAGTTTTCTTTTTTACATTATTCTCATTTTGTTGTAATGATTTATGAATTTCAATATGTTATAATTGATATAAATATTCTTAGGCTAAATTTTTGTGAATTATGATAATTGTTTAGTATTTATTTTAAAATTTCTAACTTTAATTGGATTTTGGGATAAAATGGTAGTTTCTCCTTAAAGGCATATTAGTGTAATCTTAGGGATTAATGGTTGACCATTAACCATAAACTTTAACCTTTGAAATAGTAATTAATATGAATAGTAATAAAGCATGAATAGTAATTTCTATTAATAATTAATTCACAACTATTCCCATATTGTTTCTCAGAGTAATTCAATGCTTTATGAATTTTGTGAACGGTTTTCTCATGTATAGTGATTTTCTAAAATGGTGTATTACCTTATTTTGTGGTGGAATAATTCAATATATTTGAAAAATAATATTAATAATTCAAGTGTAATACTGTGATTAGGAACTTAGGTTGGTTTATCCACCGAGTGTGTATTATGTAGTTTGGCTAGCACCATGTATGCTAGTTAGGCCCTTATCTACTATATAGGTGACCTATAGCTCTATAGTGAATGTGTGTGCTTCATAATTAGGGTGCCCTCAATTTTTTTTGCATTTTCCCTCATGACATTGTACTTGGGATAGTTTCCATGTGCCCTTGTAGCACAGGAGTTAGAATCTTCCCTTTCAAATTAAAGAATGACCAATTTGTGTAATAGCATATATAATAGATTGAATAAGCAGTTGACCTTGCATATGTGTGTGTACTTGCTTTTACTAGTAATATCATGATAGTATCATATACTACATGTTTTTATCTATACTAGGTTGTTTAAATGTGATTCATGCGTTAGCATGTTTTCCCTTATTCAATTTTCACCATGATTAATATGTCCATGTATGTTTTACATGCAAGCATGTTATTGTTTTTAGTAGGTTATGTTTCTTTAGTATGATTGTTGTACTAATACTATACCTTTTCAATAGTTGATGGTGTACAGGTACTTGAGGAGGATGTCCTTATAGAGGGTGTGGACTTTACACAGTTTTGACTTGGGTGGGTGTAGAATAGGGGTATCTGGAATACCTTATCGGTTATTTTGTATTCGGATATGGATATTCTTCACCTATTTGTGTTCCCCTTCTCCCCCTTTATTTTTGTTTGTCGAATTCTGGAGTTGCTATCTCTTTTTTGGATATAGTCTCTTGTATATATCTTTCATGTTCTAATTAATATCCTTTATTTCTACTAATTAGAGTTAAACATTTTTAGCCTTGCGTTCTATATAAGAATGGTGAGGGAACTAGATATATGCTTAACATTGCAGTAACACGCATGTACTTATGGTTAGCTTCTACAATTAAAATGAATATTTTCAGTTCCTAAAATTTTAGATGCTACATTTTGATATCAAAACTTTGGTTTTGAAAATCCTAAAAGTATTTCCATTCTTCTGTTTTGTGTTTGTGAAAACCCAAATTACCCTTGTGAGTTTAGCGTGAAAAAGTACTCTAGTTGGCTTTATGTGATGATGTGATTGAGTATTTTTTCTTCTATTAGTAAGATAGGAATTTTTTGTAGCATCGTTTTTGTTTTGTAGCTTGACATGGCAGCCCCATCTAAGACTACTCATTTGGTGGATGCCTTTGTGACGCTTGCAAAGTTTGTGCAGTGTCAAGCTCCGAAGTCTCCACCACCATCATTTTGGCCATGATAGTATGCACGGGGACATGGAGAGGACAGACTCAAGAGAGTAATTAATCATCACTTACCTATATATGTAGAACAAGGGGACCTTATTTAGCAGGAGCCCTATATTCGACACTTTAATAGTAATTTTGAGGTCGTAGATTGTCTTAAATTAAGGAGGGCTAGTATCGCAGTGTATCATCTAAATTCTTTTCCCGAGGATTAGTTGATGATTTGTAATGAGTAGGGAGCACTAGCTTTATCTTTTAATCACTTCAAGAATTCCTTTTTCATAGTTTTTATCCCAAGATACTAAAGAGGGACAAGCTTGAAAAGTTCATGTAGTTGTCCTAGGGTAGCTTAACAATGTAGGAGTACTATGTAAAGTTTATGGAGTTGCTGCATTTTGCTTCTGAGGTGAGAGCTAGTCATACCTAGACCATCTTCCACTACAAGGGAGTTTTATCCTTTGTTGTTTACAGGATGATATGAGCGATCACATTCAAAGACTTAGCTAGCCTATATGAGCGTGTGTGTTCCGCCGCCAAGCTTGTATAGAAGCAATCTAGTTTATTGCTAGGGATGAAGAGGCTCGAGCCTCATTATAGCAATCACTAGGTCATGTAGCACACTATAGGTCAAATGTCAGGGTTGTATATCATCAGGGGTAGATATTTCAATATAGTTGTTGTGGGGTGAATTACCTAGGGAAGGATTATTAAGGCAATTTGATTTAGTGCCAAGTATGCAACAAGTGGGCCGCTAGAGAGTTTGAGTATAGGTTAACATAGAGTGGTTTGACTTAAGGGCTACCTATGCAACATAGAGTGGAGCTGTACATATGAACAACCATATTAGAGGGCACAACCTGCACCACAGAATTTTTAGGATTAGAGTAGGGGTCAAGGACCCCTCCTTATTACTTAGACTGGGGGTGGATGTAGTTCTAGAGGTATAAGAGGTAAAGGAGGTTATCCAAGCAGGCACCTAATTGTTATGAACTAGGCCAATACTGATTGGTAGGTTGACATAATCACAATTATGTTTCTAATCTTTTATGTACCAATTTACATGCTATTAGATACAGGTGTTATGCATTCTTTCATTTCTACTACTTTTATTGCAAGAGTTGGTATGTTGTCTAATTTTGTGATTGATGCATCTATCCTATTCCCTTCGGGTCGTAGAGTCAAAAACTCTAAAGATAGCCTTTCGAATGCGATACAACCTCTTTGAGTTCACAGTGATGCATTTTAAGCTTGCCAATGTATCTGTCGTGTTCATAAGTTTGATAAACAAGATATTTCAGCCATATCTAGATTAGTTCATGGTAGTATTCATCGATGACATCTTGATCTTTTCTAGGAGTAGAGACTAGCATAAGAAGTATTTGAGGATTATTTTGGCACTACTTAAAGAACATCAATTTTATGCTAAACTCTCTAAGTGTGAATTTTGGCTAGCATAGGTTGCTTTTTTGGGTCACATTATTTCATTCAGTGTTGTTGTCGATGATCCGCGTAAGATTAGGGCAGCATTAGATTTGAGGGCACTAACTAGTGTACCAAAGATTCATAGTTTCCTTAGTTTAATTGGATACTACTATAGATTAGTATAGAACTTCTCATGGGTGGCTCATTAGTTGACGATCCTATTGACGAAGACTTCAAGGTTTCAATGGGACAGTAATTGCGATCAAGTATTCCTAGAGTTGAAGTGTCATCTTACTACAACTCTAGTATTAACCTTAACTTAGGGGACTATGGATTCAAGGTGTAAAGTGGTACTTCAAAGCATGAGTTACAATGCATTCCGATGCAACATAGTAGGGGTGACTTATGCTCCTCAACAATTAAGGCAACATGAGTAAAACTACCCCATCCATGATCTTGAGTTGGCAGCAATGGTCTTCGCTCTGAAGACCTAAAGACACTATTTATATAGCACAATTGAACAAAATAGTCTGAATTACATTTTTACTTAGTGAAAGCTAAATATGCATTAGAGTAGGTGGTTGTATTTGGTCAATGACTATGACTTTGAGTTGACCTAGCATGAGGGTAAGACCAAAAATATTGCTAATGTGTTAAGTCAGAAGACTATACATGAAATACCCTAAAACCCCGACTTTAAGAATTTTAGCTAATTAAGAATTTATTATGGAAATTAATTAAATAAATTATTTTGTTAAAATAAGAGGAAGTAATTAGGATAAAATAAATAGGAAATTTATAAATACATTAATTGGAGAAAATTTGAGTGTTTTGATAATTAAAATGGAATTTAGAAAAAATCTTTCAAAAATCCTAAATTAACCTAAAAAGATAATTTAATTATTATTTTATTAAAATATTATTATTTTTAAATATCCCAAATACCCAAAATATTTTAATTAACCCCAACTCTCCAATTTTATCCTTTTCCTTTTTTTTTTTTTTTTTTTCCCTTTTCTTTCTTTCTCTCCTTTCTCCTTTTCTTTTTCTTTTCTTTTCTCCCCGGCCTGGACTAGCCCAGCGGCCCAAACCCTTGTCCCCTTTCCTTCTATCCGTGCAGCCCAAGCCTGCGCCGCATTTCCCCCCACCCAGTTCGGTTTTCCCCCATTCTTTTCTTTCTTTTCTTTTTTCTCGGACTGCCTGGTCCACTCCCCTCCTTCTTCTTCCTCTCCCATCGCGAGCTGCAAGTGCCCTAAGATTCTCGCCGCCAACCACGCCTATTGACCGGCTAATCTCTCCTCTCTCTTCCCTACTGACTCACCTATCGTTTTGACCCAACCAACCTCCCTCTCTTCTCGCACACCATTTCTTCCTCCCTGGCCAATCACAACCAGCCATGGCAGACCTATGCCGGCTAGCCATGACAGACCTATACCGGCCTGCCATCGTCTGCCGGGGTGCCCTTACCTACTTGCCCCTGTTCTCCCGTTCCCCTCTGACTTTATCCCCTTCCTTTGGCCCTATAAATACCCCATAACCAGCCCCGGACTCGAGCTCTTTCCCGCAACCCAGAAAATCACTCCCGTGCACCACCGCCTAATCAGACGCCCTTGTCGTCGCCCAGCGCCACCACTCGAGCCACCCACCGTACCACTCATGCATCACCCTCTACCGAACTGTACCTTCCTCCTCCTTGGATTTGCCTTCCATGAGCTATCCCGGCCATGTAAAATTTCCTTCTCGATCAGCACTCCTTCGCCCCTACCACCCTTCGCACCACCGTCCGCCACCACTTCTGCCACAACCACCGCCCCTTACACCTCCCAAAAGCACTTGTAGATCTTCCCTCTATCCTATTCCCAGCACTCAACTATCTCTCTTTTCTCCCTTTTTCCCACCACCGTCGTCGGTGCCACCAGTCACCACCAACCCTAGGTGGTACCCTAAACCCTCTCAACCCTTAAATCCTAATTATTCAAGCCTTATTCATTTTAATTGTATTATTATTATTATTGTTGTTGTTGTTGTTGTTTTTATCACTATAATTATTATGGTAAAAATATTCAAACCTTTATATTATCATCATTTCGAATATTACTATTATCCTTAGCAACATTAGTATTTTTTTAGTGTTACTATTATTATATTATTATTTTATCCCTAACCCTATTATTAGTCTTCGCCTTAAAAAAATACTAGGGTTTCTATTACTAGGATTATTATTATTATTATTATTATTATTATTATTATTATCGCTATTTTACTATAACTAGTGTTAGTACTATTAGTAGAGGAAATAAAGCTATTAGATTTAATAATATAAATATGGTTGTAAATATTATTAAAAACCCTGTTTTCACTTATAAAGTTTCTTTTAATAATAGTAACCCTAATCTTAGAATAAAATAGGAAATAATAGCATTTTTGGTAGGGGAGAAACTAATCCCTAGTTTTTTCCTCTTATAAGTGAAACTAGTCTAAACCCTAAGGAGGCATAGGAGGGTGTTTCAAGACCGGTGTTGTGTTAGGTAAGGGTGTACCTAAGGCCTTATGTGTGTTATGTGCCTTATATGCCTTGTATGCCATGTATCATGATATGTTATGTATCTTATGCTTATCGTTATAACTATTTTATGTGTAACGTAGCTTAGAGTTGAGGTATGATCATGTGTACCTTATGGCATGTGTATTATATGTATATATTGTGATTATGATGTGATGTGTTGTGGCCCTTTAGGACTTGCATGCTAGGATATGTAATGTAATGATATAGGGTAAAAGGATGAAAAAGGAAAATGGGGAAGTAAGTTGACCAAGGAATGTGGGATTGACCTAAATACCCCATGATCCATGAGAAGAAAAATAAAAGGGGAGACTTTAGGCAAAATAAAGTAAATGAATTTGCATGGGAGAATCTAGGGTTTTGTATGGGAGAATCTAGGGTTATGCATGGGAGTTTAAGGTTTTGCATAAAAAAAACTTTGAGGGTTTGCATGGGATGGATAGAGTCTGCATGGGGGTGAACTTTAAGCATGGAAAGTTGACTTGGGATATGAGGAAGGTAATGGAAGAGTTGTTTGGGTGATTGGAGGACTTGGGAGAAAAATAGTACGTGGGAGAGTATAAGGGTGCATAGGAGATCGAGCTAGGGTTGGGACGAAACCTTAATCTGAGAAGGCGGTAAAAAAGGAAAATAAATGAGGGTGAGTGGAGTATGAGATGCGGATGGAAGATTATCATGTGAGGGATGAGCATGAGCATCATGGAAAAATAAAAATGGAAGGTGAGAAATGGAGGGGTAACATCTGGAAAGGAGGATGCTAGGATTTGGCATGGCCAACTAGGGTTTGGAGTGGCCAGCTAGGGATTGGTGTGGCCACCTAGGGTTAGGGCCGTGCAAAAAATCCGAGATCCGAAAATCTGATCAGATATTTAAAAATCCGATCTGACATTTTGAATATTCGAACCGATTTTATTCTAAAAGGATATCCGACATTCGGATATCCGATTTTTTTGGATTATCCGATCCGAAAAAATATCTGATATTTTGTTGATTATTTCAATAATACACCATATTATTGTGTTTTTATAGTTTTAAGTTTTAAAATTTTATTTATTTTTATATTTTAAATATTTATAATAATATTTTAATACTTCTTTTAGATAAAATAAGATATTTATATGAATATAGATATGAATATTAATTGATATATGATCTTTATTTTAAAAAATATTATAGCAAAAGTTATTAAAATTGATAAAATAGTATTTTTATACGGATATTGGATATATTCGAATCCGGTCTATATTCGCTCTATATTTTTTGGATATCCGCATCCCGGATATCCGGTTTAAAAAAATGCAGAGTAGATATCCGAAAAAAATATCCGAATGGATATGGATATCTGATTTTGCACACCCCTACCCAGGGTTTCATAGTCACATGTGTACTTGGGGAATAAAGTGAGATGATGAGGGTTGAATCTAAGGGTTGTGATGTGTGGGGTATTAAAATAGTTTGGGTTGTGTGAGAAGGATGGGCCCCATAGGCCCAAATTAGGGTTTCTAGATAAAACCCTAGGGTAAGGCAGTGAGTGGACTTGGAGGTGTAAGGTAGTGGGCCTTGACCCATACACTTGGGAGTTGGGCCTCTAGTGTGAGTTAGAATAAAGAGGAAAGGATGTTGGGGCAAGTTAGAAGGTACAGGAGTCTCAAGATATGAGATGGGTCCTCTTGGAGGATAAGCGCAGAGGGAGTTAGTCATGCATGTCTAGGGTGAAGCTTTTGAATAAGACACAGTAAAACATTAATCATGTAAAGTGGAAGATTATTGAGTCGGGCCCAGATTGATCCGCCAGCATATAATAGTGGTTAGGTGTGTTCTTCCACATAAGTGACCGCTACACCGGCTATAATAGTGGTCAGGTGCGTTCTGCCCTATAAGTGACTGCTCCACCGACTATAATAGTAGGGGATCCCAAGCTCAATAAACCAAACCCTAAGTTTGCCAAGACACATAAAAGACACTAAGTACTTACAGTGGAACACCATGAGAGTAGGGGCCAGACCGATCCACCGGCATATAATGGCCAGGTGCATTTTTCCTTGCAAGTAACCGATCCATCGGCTATAATAGTGGGTTCCTATACTAGTATGGATTGATAAAAAGCATGATGTGAAATGAGTACCAATCAGAGATTAAATAATTAATTTATCCAGACTATAATTTGGCCTTTAGTTATTTATCTAAAGTGATTATATGCTATTATGTTATCCTGCTTGGATTATGTGCTTTTGTGTGTTGGCCTTAGTGCACAGTTACCTTACTTAGTATGTAGCGTAGTGACCACTCTTTTTATGGGTGCTGCTCATTCCCACGAGCAGAAGACCCCTCTGACTTTGTGCAGGTTGGTGATACCTTTTTCGGCATGGGCTTGGCACAGAGATCGAGAGAGGCATGACCGGACTATCTTCTTTATGATTTTCTATTTTGTATTGAATTTTCCAGAACTAAACCTTTATCGCTTTGTAGACCTTTTCCCTTTTAAGGAACTTTGACTATGTACTCTAGATTATGACTCTCTTTAATGCACTCTGATTTCTGTCTAATAATTGTTTAATATTTATTTGAAGTCTTGCTTGGGTTTGATTATGATGGATATTATATTTCTTTTAGATCATGGTTAGTACGGGAACGGCCATAGGCCAGGTTTGTGCTAATCACGGTGGTAATATTCTCAAAATTCACAGGTTTTAATTTAATTGCTTCCGTAAAAAAAATTCAGTAGTGAATTTTGGGATGTTATAATAAATTCCTTGAGTTCTATGATGATAGCAAATAGATTACATGAGAAGCTTCAGGATTTGGGAATTAAGTTTTTTTTTTGGGATAGTCTTATGGTTAGATTGAGTGCTCTCACCACTACGTCCACCATTTTTATGAGATTCAAGCTGGATAGGTTAGGGATATCAAGCCTGATAGCATTTGGCATAAGATTAGAAAGGGTTTAGTTTATGGGTTTTAAATTTGTGACCAAGACAACATTAGATTAAGGGGTAAATGGTGTGTACCGCACACCTACAATGATATTAAGAGGAGAATACTCAAGGAAAATCATTACACGCCTTATTTTGTCCATCCTAGAAGCGATAGATCATATGAAGACCTTAGGAGGATTTATTGGTGGCCCTATATGAGGTGGGAACTAACTTTTTTTTGAGATGCTTGAATTGTCATAATGTCATGATTGAGTACAAGAGGCCGACACGACTAGTATAGTCATTAGAGATACCTTAGTGGAAGAAGGAATCTATTTTCATGGACTTCATCAACAATCTACTTAAGATGAGGAGTGGTTCTGATAAGACTTGGGTCGTTGTGTATCAATTGACCAAGTCATCTATCTTTATTTTGATTAGATCTACATAGAGTATATACCAACTGGCTAGCGCTTGCATGATACTCTATCGAGCATAGTTTCTAATCACAACTCCATATTTTTTCCCTAGATTTCTAGGGGAATTTAAAAGAGGCTATGAGCACTAGGTTGAAGATGAGTTTAACTTTTCACTCTGCTATAGATGGTCAGACTGAATGGATGATACAAACTCTAGAGCATATGCTTTGGTCATATGCACTCGAATTCTCAGGAATTTGGGAGGAAAAATTGCACTTGATTGAGCTCATGTATAATAACAATCATCACGCCAGCATTGGGATGACATTGTTCAAGGCATTATATGGATGGAAGTGTTGCAATCCTCTGTGTTGGAGTGACATTAGTGACATTGTTTTGGGACTAGAGATTGTAGAGTAGATGACTCGATAGGTTAGGCTAATATAAAATAGAATGAGGGAAACTCGAGATAGACAGAAGAGTTATATCGATTTGAGGCAATTCAATGAGGGTTTTTTGGTTGGTAGCCAAATTTATGGAAGGGATTCACTAGCAAAGAATGTGATGTGATGTGGTCAAATGGGCAAGCTTGACAAATCATTGATCTATTTGGAGAAACCCCTTTAGATCCTTGATCAAAAGATGCAACGGACCTAGTTGAAAGAGGTTCCATTAGTGAAGGTTCTCTAGACTCGCCACGGAGTTAACGAGGTTATATGGGAGGCTGAACAGGAGGTGTGGATTCTACATCCAAATCTCTTAGGTTAGGCGAGTTACCTCAGTAATGAGGTTTCTTTGAAAGGGTAGTACCCAAGCAATAAAATCGCGGTTGTGATTGCAGTTGCGGTCGTGGTGTCGTTGTATCAGAGTGTCACTAATGATATTTTATATGTCGTTGTCACGGCGTTATTTTTTTTTTCATAACAAATATTAGCATAGAAAATACTAGTAAATATCGGTCGATAATTGATATATCGTCGATAAATATGTGAAATTCTAAATCCATCACGTATCGCCAATTTCGCGTATTGGCTGACCCAAAATCCAATAGATATTGGCCGATATTACATATTAAGACCGATATTTAATTGAATGGTAGTACCCCATTGTATTCCTTACAAATTATGTGTGCATGTTTTCTTAACTCTTCCTCCGCAAGTCGTTTTATTTTGTTTGACTTTATAGACAAAGTCACTTTTAAAGGAATAGTGATATAATATCTCATTCTTCTAAAAAATGTTTAATAGTAAAATTATGAGAAATTAATTTAAATCAAAGTTTGTTATGTCCCTCAAATCATAGTTAAAATTCTTAACCCTTCTTATAGTTTTGAATTCTCTAATTTTTCTGAGTCACTTTTGGCCTTCAAACTTCTTTGAGACCATTCTAATTATTTTGGTAATATTTTTTTTTTCATATTTAATTCACTAATTTCAAGCATATTTAGCTACCAAGACTAAATTTTCTTCTTCTAAATCTTTTCCTCACTTTATGAGATTCAATATTAGCCATCCAATTAACTATAAGAGAGTTAATAAAGCCTTCTTTAGTCCTTGAAGGCTATGGACCTACCCCCTTTATCCTTTTTTTTATAATTCCTTTACTTTATAAATTTACCTAAATATCAAAGCCTAAATATCCTAACTTAGTCTTTGTCCTTTTCTTACTTCTTTAACTTCAACTTCATCTCTTTCACCGCCACCTTCCTATTTGTTTTCCTCCATTAATTGTTTTTAATTCTTAACTTCTAGTCCTTATTTTTAGCTCATTTTTGTTTTAGTTAAACAAAGGTGGGTTAAGGCTTTGTGAATCTTGAAGAAATTCTTGTTTCCTTTCCTATTTTCTTTTGCTCATCCATCCTAATGAGATAAGCGTGATATCCCTCCCCCCTACTTTTCTTGATTTTTCTTATTTTTTGTTATATTTTTAATGGGGTTTGTCATCTTTTTTGTTGTTTTTTCTTAAGGAGTGCAAGAGGATAAGTTTTGCTTGGATGAGAAAGATCATTTCTTATATAGGAGCATATGATACTAGATAAATATAACTACCTATGACTAGATTATATATGTCATATTTGACATGTTTTCATTTCATTATGAATTATCAGCTGAATTGGATGGCTCTTGACCTCTAGCCAGATTTTGATGATCTTTGTTTTTTTAGGATTTCATTGTATTTTTTTGGTGCTCTAGATAAAATTTGATATATAAAATATTTAGGTTAGGCCTTATTTGGTTAAATTTAAGAAAAGCATGTTTAGGGACATTTTAGGTAACCCACATGTATGTTGCATTTTTTGCCATGAATTTAGGCTTCTAATGTCCTCTTCATGCCTTTTATGATATATATGCAATTTTTATGATTTTATTCTAAATAGGGTGTTGTTTATAATTTAATCTTATTTTAGGAGTAAAGTTGTCTTTCTTACATTACTATGATTTTGTTGTGATAATATATAGGTTTAATATGTTATAATTGACATAAATATTCTTAGGTAATTTTTTCATAAATAATGGTAACTTTTAATATTTATTTTACAATTTCTAAGTTTTAATTGGCTTTAGGGATACAATGGTAATTTCTTCTTAAAGTCTTATTTATGTAATCTTGACCATTGGCCTTAACCTTTAGAATAGTAACCAAGTGTAAGTTGTAACTGATGTAAATAGTAATTGAATGTGAATAGAAATTCATAATAATAATTAATTCTTAGCTTTCACCATATTATTCGACATTTTCCAACTTTTATGAATAGTATTTCTTATGATTAGGGATTTTTCCAAAAGTGGTGCATGACTTTATTTTATGGTAGAATAAATTATTATATTGAAAAAATATTAATAATTCAAGTGTAAAACTAAGATTAAGTATTTAGGTTGGTGTAGCCTCAGTTTGGTCACCGGGTGTGAATTATATAATTTGGCTTAGTTAGGCTACTCGCTGTTCTATAGGTGAACTATGGGCCCTATAGGGAATGCACGTCCTTAAGGGTTAGGGTGTTCTTAGATTTTTAGAGTTTTCCTCATGTTGTTGTGCTTGGGATAATTTCCATGTGCCATTATAGCACTGGAATTAAAATCTTCCCTCTCAGATAAATAAAATAAGTGGTTTGTGTAAAAAGCAGTTGGGATAAAATGTGAATTGAATAAGCAGTTGACCTTAAATGTGTGTGCACTAGCTTTACTTGTAATGTTATATTACTATGACAAATTGCATGTTATTATCTACACTAGGTGGGTTAGATTGATGTGATTCATGTGTCAGCATGTTTTCTCTTATTTTGCTTTCACCATGATCAGAATGTTCTATGATGTGCAAATGTGCTATTACTTTTTAGTAGGTTTTTTATATTTAGTATGATTATCGTACAAATACTATACTTTTTCTTCAGTTAATAGTGTACAAGAACTTGATGAAGGCGTCCTTGTAGAGTATGTGGACTTTGTACATTTTTTTTAGTAAAGTGGGTTTAAGATACACCATGTCGGTGTTTATTTTTGTATTTGGATACGAATATTCTTTACCTATTTTTCTACCCTTCCCTTATTTTTGGTTTTGATTTCTTGAGTTATTATCTCCTTTTGAATATTATATCTTGTATATATCTTCCTCATTCTATTCAATTTGTTTTATTTTTGCTTATTAAAGTTAAATGTTTTTAGCCTTAAATTTTGTATAAGAATGGTAAAATAACCAAACTATACTTAACATGGCCATAGCACCCATGTATTTATGCTTAGCTTCCACAATTAAAACAAAAAAAAATAGTTTCTAAAATTTGGGATATTACAATTTTTTGGTCATTACAAACCAGTGAATAAAAAAATTGGACAGGACTAGCCGGTCCAACCAGGTACAAAGAGGCTAACCAATACAAAACTATCCGGTTTTGAAATTTGTATACCTACTGCAAAAAAAAAATCGGATTTGATCAATTTAATATGGTACACACTAAACATCATTATTTTAATCATGAAGAAAAAGAAATTCAAAATTATGGGAATCAATCGGACTGGTTGAATCAAATTGGACCAGGTCATATCAGATAATTTTTTTGATGAAAGAAACTTTCGATCAACTATAGTCGGATCATTTGAACTGTGCACCGGCTTTTGCACCGGGTCAATTTTCAATGTAATATTTACAACATTGTTATAAACAAAAATACTAATTGGTATGCATATAAAACCATTACAACATATTCTAATTTTACATAGACAATGTGAGATGTTGCACATTTATATATTTTTTTAGTGTTATTGTTGTTTTTTAAAAGAAAATAAAGCATGGCCAACAAGTACTTAATGAATTAAATGACCATATTTTAGTGAAAATAATAAGGTAAAATGTTGTTTTTTTTTGTGTAAAAAAATTAAAGGTCTAAAGGCTAATGCCGGCAACAATATTATTTTTGAACACCGAACAAACAACCCTCAAGGTAAACAAATCAAACATGCAAAATTGGTGGGGGCCACTGAGCTAAGTTTTCCTGAAAACGTCATCTTGCGAGCCCCCTCATCTATTGTTTTAATCCGTTGAAAACATTTCCTATCCCATTTTCCTCTATAGACCGGATAATGACCACCTCATTATCTTCCTTCTCATCTATTGTAGTTTGTTCACAACTTCATAGCTATTATCTTTACAGTCTACAGATTATATCTTTGCTTTTGGTATCCTCCAAGGGTTAAAATCCACATACATTCTTCTTATGCTTAGAACGCATTTGTTCCCTTTAATAACCAGAACAACCGTCTCCCAAATGTGGTGAGAGTGGCGAGTTTCTATTAAGAATTTGACTGTAATCATAGATGATCCTAGATCTAATTTTATTTCATCAAAACAGATCCGTGCCCCGAACAAATCACATATTCTCTTTAGGTTTTTAATGTCCCAAGCATGAGCGAGAAAACTCTAGATTTCAATCCAAACCCTTCTTGTCACGTTTCTATCTTTTCATGCCACTTTCTTATTTCAACAAAAATATTCTAGAGGGATCTCCTTCAATTCCTTACTTTATGACAAATTAACTTCTTCCTCTTTTGCCTTCCAAAAGTTTTTCCACTCATCGAGCAATTTGTTTGCCACAATATCATCATCCACAACCCTTGATTTTATCCTCACCATGCTTCTCTTAAGCCATTTGTTATTACACACATATCCTATATTTATTCTCTTTTGCTCAATCAAGTTCTTTTTCCTTCTTCTGTGGTGAAAACTTTTCCTCCTTGCTATGCATAGCTTCCTATGTTTTTTTATTATCTTTCATGCCATTGTATTCTATATTCTTAAGCAAAAGAGAAATTATGTTCCTCCCTATTGGTTTCCATCTCTTAGTTGTTTTCAGAGTCATATGCTTCTTTTATCGTAAGTCTATTTTTATACATGTTTACCTTCTCCCCACATTAAATAGCTTACTATTTATTCATTTGCCTTATATTTTTAATAAGAAAATCTCACATACTTGTAACATAGGTTAAAATAGCTCCTAACCATATATATATATATATATTCATCACCTCCTTAAACCTATTGAAACCTTCTTTGAGATGTGTCTTGATAAGTTATCACGAAGACCTACATATGACTTCATCCTTATCATTTTCATCTATCCCAAACGCTTAGTTGAAAGTTGAGTACTCGAGTTCCTTTGATTATAGGCTAGTTTTGATTCCTGATAAACTATGTCGAGGTATTTGTGATTTGGTGGTGCATATGCTAAACAAATTGGAACATGCTTAACGAAAGCGGGTGTATTAGGTTTTGTTACCACCGAAAATATACAAGGAAGAGGAGGGGGAAGTAATCAGTTGGTATTTGATCTAAAGTACCTCCAAAGATCAAACACTCACAATTACCACTCATGGTATTAACTCTTGAGATAAAAAATTGTGAGATTTTAAATTGGTAAGATAAAGCTCTTTACTCAAACTTTGAATATGTTGGGAGGTTCTCAAAAATTGGCATATGCAATTCAAGGTTGGATGATCTATTATGTGAGGGTGAAGCCTCTTAATTTTCAATGTTCATTATACCCTCTACCCTTACCTACCCAGTTACAATCCAACAATATCTAATATAAGCTAACCACTAATTAGATGGTAACAAGAGTAGGTTTAAATATATGTGTGGTTGATGGTTTAATGTCAACATCCATACCACAATATAGTTCCCCTTACATGCTGAATTAGGTAAATAATCAAAGTAAAAATCAATCTTTAACTACCTAATTCAGCTACCTTACTTGTGTAGGTAAAACAAGCTGAAATTTCTTGGGCAAAGCTCCTTACATTCAACCGGTAACACAACCTTGGGTTTTAACCAAGTGTGGTTGGTTATTATCCCCAAAATGCAGCAGAATTTCTACCAAATTCTATCAACAATCTACACTTAATTTGTCTTCACCAAAAAATGTACCAAATGTTGCAACTTCCTACTGGTTATATTTAGTTATGTAGCATAGAAGGTTGGGTGTAATCAACGTAACAAAAAGGGGTTGCATAGTAGCTGGTGTGCGTTAGCTTCCATGGTCCATGCATGCACGTAACTCACGTGGGTCATGCATGGAATAAATGCACCTCCACCATTCCTAATTCTTATCTAATTAATTATGTCCAAGTTAAGAGTATTTTGTGATCCTCTAATTTAAAAAAATTAATTAGTGAAATATCATTAGGAGATGTTCCTACAGCATTTGGTTTGACAAAAGAATAAGGTTTAGGTAAAGGAGAAGGGGAGTCAAGTATAGGGATAGAGTTTGAATGATATGTAGGGGCGATGTAAGAAGATTTGGCATTAGAGTTGGAAGATAATAGAAAGTTAGAGAGATAGGGAGACAAGTTCCCTTTCCTAATATGTACAAATAGTTAATGAGACAACCAAAATATTTAGGCTTGGTTTGGAAAAAATGCTATTGTTGGTTAAGGATTTGTAAATATTAGCTAAACAGTTGTTCTAACCAAACCTAAATATTTTTAGTTAGCTAGACATAGATTAAAATTTCCAACTAATATATGCTAGAAAACTTAATTAATTTGATAAAGCAAACAAAAATATTATCAACATGTTTAGGGCTTAATCAGGTAAAATTATTATCGAGATTATGATTAATGACGAATGGGATAGAACCTGATGATGATACACTAGTAAACTTTAAATCTCCTAAATCTACTATGTGTTTTTTTCACAAGAAAAACTTGCTACCTTGGTTCACAACATAACTTAGAAACATCACAAAAATCTAAAAGTGTTTTTAGGGAGGGAAAAAAAAGAAAAAAGAAATAAAAGGAACTTATAGGGAATTAGATGATGAGTATAATTTTTTTATGTGGCATACAGGTGAGGGAGGGGGAGCACTTGTGCATCTAATGGGAGTTAAACCCAAGGAATTGGGGGGTTATGAGATGGTAGCTACTCGGCTATCGTCTTTTCCCGTGTGTGTTTCATGTTAACAAAAAGGAACAATGAACTTCATGAAATTGTGTTGAAAATATAAAACTTATAACTCAAACTATGTGACAGGATTGTTCTAACTCCTATCCCCACCATCATATGTGATACTTTGCATGATAAATATATGTGATTAAATAATTAATGAAGTATGAGCTAAAGTAATTCCCAAACACACATGCACACACACAAAAGTCACATACAATCACACTCCTTACAAATGAGATTTAGAGACTTATTAAGAAAGCATGAAAATGGTTTAGATGCACTTACAAACATGTAAAATCAAGAACTTTTATCTGAAGTATAATTTTTTGAAGGTCTCAAAATCACTAAGAAATAAATGAAATAATGGTTCTCTTATAAGAAAGTTATAAGCTTATTAGCTAAACAAACAAAAAATCAAAGAAAAAAAAAGGTGGGCTCTTTCAACATATGAATATATCTTATTAGAACAATTTTGAGAGCATGAAAAGAAAAAAAAAACTAGATACAGGAGTTTAAGAGGCACAAAAATGTTAGAATCCCTAAACATCTACTTTACATGTATTTTGGGCATAGGGGAAATATGAAAATGAATATGTTAAGAAGAAGAATGCATGTGATAAAAGTAGTAGCTATGCAAAATAGGTTTGCATATAAAAGAATTTAGTTATTATGAATAATGTCGAATCAACCAGCCACTTCTTGATAATGATTGTTCAAAGGCAAATAACCAAATGACATATACTCCAAGACATACTCATTTGAGTCTAATTTGAGCATATTGAGTTTCATTTGAGTTGGGAGTATTTTTCTATGAAGATCCATTTATTATATGTGTTATGTATGCAGAAGATGGCATGTTAGGTCATTTAGGCCTTTGCCAAGATGGATGTGTTATGTTTCCTTATCGAGATGGTTGTCTAGTTTCCTTACTAAAATGGTTATATGAGTTTCCTTTGCCAAGATCTCTCTATGTCATTTCCTTTGCCAAGATTGCTATAAGAGTTTTCTTTTCTGAGATCACTATGTTGTTTCCTTTGTTTAGATGGCTACATGTGTTATTTCATACTGAGAAGGTCTTATATGTAGGGTGGCATTGTATGGCCTTGAGTGACCAAATCTTATAAATAATGATGATTGGATTGAATAATAGAGATGCCTTAGGCAACCTTAAATCTTGTGCATGAATGTGGCGAAGGGAGCCTGAAGCACAAACATTATATTTAAAATTTGCTCCATGTGTTATCTATATTATGTGGGTATATCAACTATGTAGAGTAGTTATAGTTTACCTAGTACATCAGTATACTAGTACCACACATTTCATGTGATTGTGTTATAGGTGCTTGCATGGGCTGGTATTTAGCTAAGATTAGGGAGTTCTTAGATAAAGAATTAGGCTAGTCGGTGTAGTTAGTTTTTCCTACTTGTTGGGAATCTTTTGTAACTCTTGGTTATTTAACTCTTAGCCTTCTCCTCTATTTTTGGAGATTGTATTATTTATAAACCTTAACATTTTTGTTATGTTATGTTACATATATATATATATATCCTTTATTTCTTTTCTATTTTGGTGTATGGTTTCTCAAATGTTTTAGCCTTACATCCACCATAATGTTAGGTGAATGATTGCATCTCTCTTCATGATAGATATGGCGGTAATATCCCCCATTTTAATTTTAGTTGTTGTAAATATCATTTTTGAAATAAAATGTTTCAGTAGTAAAATTTGGGAGGGTGTTATAGTTGACACCTCAAGAATTAATGTGAGATGCATTATTCCCACTCCTTTTGAATATTTTTTTTTTCTCAAGTAGGAATGTACTTTCCTAAGAGGCTTTGTGTATGCTCCTTCACAAAGGTTATACTAGCTGATATGGACCCTCAAGGTGTATTCGCTCAAGGGTCCAATCAAACTTACTTGTAAAGGGCTCTAACTATTCCCAAAGCCTCTTCACCATTTCTTCCTTCAATGGCAAGTGTGTAACATATGGTGATGATATGGGAAGAGCATAAACATGCACATAGCTAAGGAAAATAAAGATGTATTCACTTAGTAACATCTTGGTCCGATACCAACTATGACGGGGTGTCACTCTGGATCAATTTTGGGATTGACAACTGAATCCACAGATCAACACGAGGTAACCCAACCTTGAACTAATCTAAGCCTTGCACATTTAACTGTGGTCTAATGAGAGCTTTTCAAAAAGGAAGTTGCAACTTGTTGATCTAAGTACCTGTATCAATCTATTTGATAAGCCCCTTCCATTTACCACTTAACTTGGGATACTATATATTCTCTCACTCAATGACCAGTGACTTACAATATAAATCAATACAAGTCCTTTCAACATGCTTTGTTCTTACTAACATATTTCTCTATATTTTCCAAGAGGTCTCCAAGTAAACACACTTAATTATAAAGTTCTTCAACAATAATTTTTCAACAAAGAAAATTCATCGCTAATATAAGTAATTATATAAATCCATTTAGATCTCATCCATCTACCGCTTAACTTGGGATACTACACCCTTCATACCATGGTAATTTCTAGAATATGAATGTCATCAAAATTAAGAAAATAGTTAAATTAACATTAACTACAGTGGCATATTATTAATTTTTATAATGCTATTCATATTTACTCTTTTATTAGTGAGTTTCTTCATTGGGAATATAAAAAATTAATTAATATGGTATTATAAAATACTAATAAATTATTCTATCCAATTCAAAATATATGTCACTATATTTTTCTACGACAAACTTTGATAATTTTTATCAAAATATATTACATTATAATATACAAATATAGTAGTTAAATTCGTGTCAAAGAATATTATTATAATACTCTCTTTTTATAATTTGTATTAATATATATTAAAATATATTAATGATTAAAGTTTATTTTTGAAACATGTGGTGACATATTTTTTGAATCGAAAGAAATAGTATCTTTCAAATAAAAATGATACAGATGTTATTAATTTTTTGAGCAGAGAAAAAAAAACGATACAGATACTTTAGGACGTCTTAAAAGTAATAACATGCAAACTAAATGGGAGGGGTAAGTATATATGTAATGTTGGTTGTATGCACTACGTACCTTACCGCCGTACAAATCATTAGACAGTCGCGCGATAATGCCTGTTAGATTAAGCAGATTTTTGAATTCTTGACCCAACACCATATTTTTGGACAGTTTCGGCTCCATGAAACAAATGAACGCAATGTTTGAAGGACGAATGCCAATACTCCTACAACCAATTGACATGTACTCGTCAATCATTGGCGTTGATCTATATCTCGACCATTCAGCCTCTTTCTTCATACACTTCACCAAATCAAGCCACTGCATAATATTAAATTGTAAAATCTAATTATAACTAGCCTATGACGATTATAAGTAAATAATACAAATATAAAGAACAAATTTGATAACTATGTGAATTTCGACTATGGAAAGATAATTAATTTAGGTTTCGGAGTAAGAAGTAATTAAATAACTAATTGAGATTATATGCTCACATTTTAAGAAAAGACAACCTTATATACGTGGTTTGCGCTTAAATGATGTTTTTTTAATTTACATTGTGTTGACAACTATCTATGTTTTTGTGTTTGACACTTCAATAATATATTTTATCAAAAAAATTGTCAAATAGCACTACTTGTTTTCTAATTAATTATTATATTCATTAATTACTGCCTAATTAAATATTTCCTCCATCCTACAAAGATGATCCTAGATTCTGCTTTTATTTGTGCCAAATTATAGTCCTATTGCATTGTAAATAGTGATATTAATTTTAATGTTCTAATATAATACATCATTTAATATAGTTAAGTTACAAATTAAAGCATTTATATTAAGAGCAGTTGGAAATTCACCAATGTGAACGCACAGGTTGTATAGAAATCGTGATTATAAAAAGAATCAAGAACTAATCATCACAAAATCACTCAATTGACAATTCTCTCACTTAGAGTTCTAAGATAAAAAAGAAGGAGAATGTTAGAGCTGCCCTCAGGGTAGACTACCCTTTAAAAAAATAGTAGTATATATATAGGTAATAAGTTAAAAAATTATAATTTTATTATTGATATTTTCCAAACTTAATTGTGAGGTAATAAGTTAAAAAAATTATCTCATTCCTTAAATTTTTATTCAGAAAATAACTAATATTATAATTAATATTATGTTAATGATAATTAATACTACAATAATTAATTAGTTATAGTATATGTAGATTATTATTTTTCATGATGATTAAAAACGATTAAAATTATATAATCACAATTAAGTTTTGAAAATATCAATAATAAAATTATAATTTGTTTAACTTATTACCTATATATATACTAATATTTTTCTAGAGGGTAGTCTACCCTGAGGGTAGCTCTAACATTCTCCAAAAAAGAATTAGAAAAAGAGAGGTTCAAATTACGTTAATTAAGACCTAATCACGACTATTTATAATAGTATGAATGTATTTAATGACTTTGAGGCAGTGGTGTGACAAAGAGAAAAACAATGACCATGTAAGGAAAAAACACAAATTGTGTTTTTTCCTTAGCTCTTAGGTTGTGACGATATTCATACTCTACGGACCCAAGAAACACCAAAAAACGTGGAATGTATTATTTAACACAAGTCTCTTGTGTTTCTAGCAAACATAACCTTTTCGCTCTAAAATTTCACCGAACACCTAAATGTATCCATTTATGCTATAGTCCACATCAAATTTGAGAGCGTGCTTTTATAATATTTCTATTATTTCTTATATTTTTAGTAAAGTTAGAAATCTATTAATGTTATTTTTATTGATATGTTATTATTTTATCAAAGTCTTAAGGAGGCGTAAAAGCGTGCTCTAAGACCGGTGTCGTTTTAGGTAAGGGGTTACTAAGGCCTATTGTGTGTTGATATGCATTATATGCTTTGTATGTTATGCATCATATGTTTATCATTATATGGATTTTATGTGTGGTTATATGGCGTGTGTATTATGCATATGTGATGAAATATTGTGGTATGTGATGATATGTGTTGTGACCCTATAAGACATGCATGTGAGGATGTATAAAAGTTGTATTATGTGGGAGAAAGGATGAAAAAGGAGAATGGAGAAAGAAGTTGATCAAGGGATATGAGTTGACCTAAGTATTTTAATGATTCATGAGCGGAAGAATAAAATTAAAAATTTAGGGTTTCGTGTGGGAGAATATAATTTATGGTTTCATATAGGAGAATCTAATTTATGGTTTGTATGGGAGGATCTAATTTATGGTGTTATGTGGGATAATCTAATTTATGATGTTGTATGAGAGAATGTAATTTATGATGTTGTATGGGAGAATCTAATTTAGGGTTTGGTATGGATGAATCTTTGGTTTTGTATGGGTTGAATTTAGGATTTGGTATGGATGAATCTTTGGTTTTATATGGTTCGAATTTAGGGTTCGGTATGGATGAATCTTTGGTTTTGTATGGGTTGAATTTAGGGTTTGTTATGGATGAATATTTGGTTTTATATGGTTCGAATCTAGGGTTTCGTATGGATGAATCTTTGGTTTTGTGTGAACTGAATCTAGGGTTTTGTATGACGGAATCTTGGGTTTTGCATGAAAGAAATTAGGGTTTCGTATGGACGGACTTAGGGTTCTGCATGAAAAATTTGAAAGGTTGCATGGGATGTATTAAGTCTGCATGGGAGTGAAATTTACGTATGGAAAGATAATTTGGGATGTGAGGAAGGTAATGTAAGTGTTGTTTAGGTGTTTGAACACTTTGGATAAAAAATAGTACGTGGAGCATTATAAGGGTATGTAGGAGATCGAGCTAGGGTTTGTGTGGACAATTAGGGTTTGGTGTGAAAATAATCTTTTTAGCCTTAGCACTTGAGGCTGGAACGGTCAGAGAAAACCGGTCTGGTACCAAGTGTGGCGGTAACATCCCCAAAATTCATAGATTTCATTTTCAATATTTCTATTGTAATTACTTCCGCTTTAAAAAAATAGTGAATTTTGTGGTGTTACAATATAAGTCACAAGCTTACAATTCTTTACCTTGATGTAGTATTTGTAACAGCTAGCAACAAGAATATACAATACCATTTGAAAAACCCCATGCCCCAAGAGGCCTCATGGTATATGAACATTAACTAAGTCTAAGCAATACTGGAACTTGCTCATAGTCATTGACTTCATTAGCATATCTGTTGGTTTCTTCGTAGTAGTCACCTTCTCGAACACAACTTTGGCTCCAACAATAGTGCCACAGATGTAGTGGTATCTAATATCAATATGTTTCGTTTGATAGTGGAATTTTTTTTGATTCTTTGCCAAACATATAACACTCTAATTATTGCTTCAAACAACAAAAGCACCATGATGAAACCCAAGCTCGTGAACTAACCCTCCAAGCCATACAACTTCCTAAAAAGCCTTAGTGATTGATACCGCAATCACCTCTTGAAAGGACACTAAACCATGATGAAACCCAAGCTCTTGAACTAATCCTCCAAGCCATTTAACTTCCTAAAAAGCCTAAGTTACAACCATATATTCAGCCTCAGTGGTGGATAATGCAATCACCTCTTGAAAGGACGCTAAACCACCAAGACAAATCACATAACCACTAGTGGGACTTCTATTGTCAAGGTTTCTATCATAATAAGAATCAACGAACCCAGTCAACCAATCATTCAACCTCCCATACTCTAAACAAGATGATGTTGTACCCTTCTAGTAGCTTAGAACCCACTTCATTGCTTGCTAGTAAGCCTTCCCAAGATATCATATACCTACTCACAACACTTACAACTTGAGCAATATCTAGCTTGTTAAAAACCATAGCACACATCACACATCCCACAACATTAGAGTAAAGAACTCTATCCATGAACTCCTCCTCAATCGTGGGTTTGGACTAATCCAAAGCGAACAATATAAAGTGAGTAGCCAAAGGAGTGCTAGCCGGCTTATAATCCATCATATGAAAACCCTCCAGAACATTCCCTTTTGTAATGCCCTTTCTTGTGATAGTGGAAACATTTGTGAGAGGCCTTGGACTGAGATTGAGATGAACCATGCTTGGTCCTCTTCTCCCTCCTCTATGTCCTTCCTCTAACTGTGAGACTTTCAGCATTATTATCCTCCTTCTTCTCTTCCTTCATCTTCAGTTCCTTTGAAGTGAGGGCTGTCACAACATTTTCCAGTTTTAATGCATCATGAGTATACATCATGGTGTCAACAAAATGCTCAAACCTCTCAGGCAAGGAGTTGAGTAGGATGATTGCTTGATCTTCGTCTTCCACCTTTACTTCAATGTTTTCCAAATCAAGAATCATTCTATTGAAGTCGTCCAAATGATCTTCTATGGATTCATCTTCAAAGAATATAGTCTTTGTTTCAAGATCACCCTCTTCGTGGGTGATTTGGTCATATACAATCCTTCCAACTTTTTCCATAAGTCTGCTACTGTCTTTTCTTTGGATACTTCTCTCAAAACCTGATCACCTAAGCATGTGATGATAGAGCTACGAGCCTTCTATTCGATTTCCACACTTGAATTTTCATCTTCCTTCTAATTTGATTTCTTGTTTTCAACTATGGCCGAGTGGAGCCCTTGTTGAACAAGCGGGGCTTTCATCTTAACACGCCATAAGCCAAAGTCGTTCTTGCTTGTAAATTTTTCCACATCATACTTTGCTGATGTCATGGATCCTCCTCCACCTCAGCTCTGATACCAATTGAAAGGCGCAAGAACTAATCTCTCTGTTAGTTCACCGTAGTATATTACTACTACAAGAACACACGCAGAGAAAAATAGAAGGAAATGACAGAGAGTAGTAAACAGGAAGGAAAAACTTTATGCAAACAGAGAGTAATCTTTTATTCAATCAAAGAAAATTAATACATCACCGAAGAAATCTGTTTTATCTCCAACATTACATTAACTCACTTCTTGATTATATTCTCTATTAAGCAGCGTATCCCTTTTTATACACAACACCCCTAATAATCCAGCTAAGATGGGAGGGAATAACCAATGAGAAATAAGCTCTTCAACGGCTATATTCTCACTAACTCATTCTGTTAACAAATGATTAACTGGGATAAAGCAGTACAAGTGAGTCATAGTTTATTTCTCACATAATCCAAATCATTTATTTATAAAATCCATCGGATATTGTGCCAGGGGTATTATTATTACCTTTTTGGTTCAATTGGAAGTGGATGCTCATTACTTTTTTGGTTGCTGAATTTTTACACAACTCAAGTGGCACCGTGGATGTTGTGTCAGGATTATTATTGTTGTTGTTGTTTTAGCTATGGTGGCATTAAGAGACAGAGCTAATTAAGAGTTCATGGGGTCGCCTAACCCTATGGATTTTTTAAAATTATATATTCCATATACAAGATAAAATATCAAAAAATGTTTCTCGAGCACTGGTTTAGGAGTTAGACATGGACTAAAGTGAAGTACGGGATCGCGAGTTCCGACCCCATTGGTAACATTTTTTCCTCTTATTTTTTTAGCTTCACTCCCTCCTAATTTTCCCCTCGAGCCCACACCCACTCGTCCCGTCCCTAACCCCTTATGGCCTCACCCCTACACCCTGTTTGCCTGCTTCTCCTCGACAAGCTCGACTCATTCAACTTCATCTTCATAAACAATTCAACACCCTTCATCTTGTGTCTCTACCTACTACCTTCGCACGCTTCATGCCTGACAAATACCACCTTCGTCTTCACCAAAAAGTGTCATCGTCCACTCTTAGCTTCGTCTCGATGTCTACTGCTACACCATCGAGTACTGACGCGACATTTGTAGTCTACTGCTTCACCACTTAGCTCTCGCCTCCCACCATCATTCCATTTTCCAATGCCCTTAAATGCCTAGCCTTGAACCCAACACTTAGTAGCACAACAGCAGTGATTTTCTTTTCAATTAATTTAAATCTAACATAATTTTTGTTGGTTAAATTAGTTTATGTTTTTATTTTTGATTTTATTGTGAATTTGCGATGTTATATATTTATTGTTGCTTTCATGTCAATTATAAAGTAATCTTGAATTAGGGTTACATAAATTAATTGATTATTGTGTATTTTTGAATTAGGTTATGGTAATTTTAAATTAGTGTAATTTTCAGTTGTTTGTGTTGCTTAAATTAGTTTGGTTATATATATTAGCTCATTATTGTGTAATTTTTAATTAGTTGGGCATTTGTTCACTATATTGTGTATTGTTGGATTGATAATTGCAGATTTTATTTTGTCAAATTAGCACGTGGAAGTATCTTCAAAAGCAACCTAAAAATAAAGAAAGGCCTAATGAGAACCATTCTAATCCAACTCCTATTCCTATAATTTATGAACAAGTTTCTTCACATATTTATCAAGCTCAAGCCACACAATGTAATTGGATGGTTTTAAATTCTCCAGAGCTCGATCCAAGTTTGAGGGGGGATCAGATTTCTATCCAAATTAGTAGGATGAGGTGAAGAGAGCTTATATTCATCTTAGTACTTTCCAGCCTTGTGCACACAATTTTTCAATTAAGCTTATTGTCGGAAAAAATCAAAGATTTGTTGCATCTTGGTTTGATAAATATAATTAGTTAGAATATAGTACAGAAAAAAAAATGTTACTTTTTTTTTACCATATTACTTGTTCAGACTTGAATTTGAATCATCATTTCGTGGGGCAAGGTTTGGGGGGTTGAAATAAAAAGGGTAGGCTTGAAGTTTATGTTGCTAATTGTAATAGTCTTCATAGCAAGGCTATGAACAAATATGATAATTTGATGAATCAAAAGCATGGCATTCAAGTTGTTTTGTCAAAACAATCTAAAATACCAAATTTGAGTATCATATTCGTTTAAAAGCATTAGTCATTGCCATTAGATATCTTATTTGATAAGGACTAGAATTTTGGAGAAATGATGAATCAGATGGCTCAAAAACCAAGGTAATTTTTATAATCTCATAAAAATTTTGTAAGAAATTAATCCATCTATGGCTCATTTTATGTTAAAAATGCTATGAGAAATAGTCAGATGACTTCTCCTAATATTCAAAAAGATATTGCATATGCTTGTGCAACTGAAATAAGTAATGAGATTATTAGGGAGCTAGGGGATGATATTTTTGATATATTAATTGATGAATCTAGTGATATATCTGAGAAAGAACAAATAGATGTTATTCTATGTTATATAAATTGTAGGGGTTTTGTGATGAAAATATTCATTGGTATTGCACATGGAATTGCTACAATTGCCACACCACTCAAGGAAACGCTTGAAACAATGTTAGGGAAATATAAATTATGCTTATTAAGAATATGAGGATAGGGTTATGATGGAGCAAGCTATATGATAGGAGAATATGGTGGTTCAAAAGCTTTGATTAACAATGAAAATAATTCAGCTTATTATGTTCATTGTTATGATCATCAGCTTCAGTTGGCACTCATTGCAGTTGCAAGGTCTCATGAAGATGTCGATTTGTTGTTTTTTATTGTTACTAGTGTTGTTAATGTGATTGGATCATCTAACAAATGTCGAGATATGCTTCAAAATAAATGTGCTCTCGAATTAGAAGAAGCATTTGATCTAGGCAAGATAGAACTTGGGTGTGGATTGAATCAAGAATTAGCCCTTTCAAGAGCCGAAGATACTTGTTAGGGGTCACATCTTAAGTCTCTTTTAAGTTTGATTAAGTTATTTTCTCTAGTTGTTTAAGTACTTTATTTTTTGAAAAAAAAATTATTTGAAAAGTACATAAAAAGGTGAGGCTAGAGCCTCTATTAATGTCCTTGAGTGTGTTTTCATGCTATATTTGATGAAAAGGGTTCAATGTATCATGAATAATTTGTCTCAGATATTGTAGACGAGTGATCAAGATATTATGAATACCATGAGACTTGTTCAACTTACTAAACAATGCCTTCAAACCATGAGGGATGAAGGATGGGAATAACTTACTGTTGAAGCTTCTTTATTTTGCCACACTAAGAATATTGTGATGGCAAATATGGATGAGTGGTATGTTAAGAAAAATAAGTCACAATAGTTGGCTCTATTTCATACAAATATACATCATTACAAGTTTGATTGTTTCTACAACATATTATACTTGCAATTCAAGGAGCTTGAATCATGTTTTGATATGATGGGCACTACGTTATTGTCTTGTGTAGCATGCTTGAATCCATCAGAGTTATTTTCTATTTTTGACAAAGAATCATTGATTAGGTTAACAAAGTTTTATCCCAAGGAGTTTTCTGATGTTGATCTTATGATACTAGTCATTCAACTTGAGAATTATATTTTGGATGTTTGATCTGATGATATATTTTTTGAATTAAAATGACTTGGTGATCTCTCAAAGAAGCTAATAGAAATAAAGAGGCACATTACGTATCATTTAGTTTATATGCTTGTGAAGCTAGCTTTGATTTTTCCAGTAGCTATCACAACTATTGAAAGAGTATTTTCAGTAATGAGTTTTATCAAAAACAAGTTGCGAAATTATATGTGTGATGAATGGGTACATGAATGTCTATTGTCAAATATTAAATAAATAAAAAAGATGTATCCGATACTATTTGTAACGAGACTATTATAGCTTGCTTTCAAAATATGAAACCTCGACGAGTACAATTGTAGATAACTATCTATGTATGACTATAGATAATACTAAATATATTATTATTATTATTATGATTTCTGTTGTTATTTTATATTTAGATGTATGTTTGTTATCGGTTGGAACTCCATGAATTGTATATCCTAGCTTCATCCCTGGTGGTATTAGTGTTCATGTTGTTACAACGGTGATGGAATGGAAGGGGTATGGAAGGTTTTGGGCTCTATGACACGGTGACACCTTCTTCTTTTTTCAATGTCTAACTTAAAATATTGTAAACTGTTATTTTAGTGTATAAAAAGTGTTTTCATTTTAATAAAATGAGTTAAAAATGTAAATCAAACCTATGAATGCTTTTGAACTGAAGATGTTAGGAATATAAGAGAGATCAAGCGATAACAAAAGTCCTAAACTTTTAGGGCTTGTTTGGTACGGGGGTAATAGGAGTGAAAAATTATTTTTCTCTATTTTATACCTTTTATATTAAGTATCTAATAATAATAGATATATTTTTAATAAAATATCCATTTTAGATCAAATTAAGATCTATAATGAATATTTATTAGAATAAAAATATTTAATTTTAAATAAATTATATAAGATATATAAAATATGGGAGGTAATTTTTCCACCCGAATTACCCCCACACCAATTGAGCACTTAGTAGTATATATGTAGGTAGCAAGGAGATCCTTACTGTTTCATGGAAATAATCTTTCACGTTCCACCCGTGCATGATGGATGCCCTGGCTCCAAGGTCATTAATCATGTCATATACGGCAGAGTAGATAATTCTGGTTTCCAACGAGTAGAAGCCTACACTTGAAGGTTGTTCCCACCTGCAACAAGTATACCCATAGCATCTATAAATATATACAATAATTGTTGCGATGTAGGAAACATAATCTCCTGCCCAATTGTCCCAGCTAATGATACGATAGTTTTTGTAGCACGTCAATGGAATAATGAATGGCACTGGACAAATTAATGGAGCATTTAAATTAGGCACGTCATTGCATGCCTTTCTAATAAGCCACATTTGAAAATTGTGAGGCCTGGAACAGATGAATAAAATGAATGGTCGTATTTGTTGCTTTTGACTCAACAATTTACCATCTGCGTTCATTTTAAAAAAGGTAAAGTTTGTAGCCTAAAAGTACCACCCCCTCCCCCCGGGTTCAAAAACAAGTTATCTCGTACTAGGAGCGTGCACTTTTACCTTTAATATTACTTTTGTATTTAAAATATTGTCACCAAATATTTCAATGATAGACTTTGATCATTAATTTTTTTAAATAAATATATTATGATATAAAAATATAATTATTATATTTATATTGAATTATATTTTTTATCAATATATATTAAAAAGATATTAAGGGATAAATTTGATTCCTAAAATACATGGTAATAACTTTTTGAACATAAAAAAATATATCTCTTAAAATATAAATTATAATATAAAAATATACATATTATATTTATATTAAAAAATATCTTAATAATATTTTTATTATATATATATATATTAAAAATAATAATAATTAAAATTTATCATTAAATTAAAAGGTGAGATTTTTATTTTACATAGAAAATATTAATTTTAGGAAGTTGCAGGGCTATGGATCATGGATAAGTACAACTCTTTAGTCTTTACGTATGGTAGAAAGGTCCCTTTGACAATGTATTAGATCGACGTGTATCCTACTCTACTATATTCTACTTACCTATTATCAGTACCATGTACTAATAAGTTGGATTGTTGACAAACGAATTAAATTTGAATATTATTTTTTATTTTTATTTATTAAATAAGTTGGATTCGAACTAATAGAGGTTTGGCTCATTTGTTCGCGAGTCGGTTCAAATTCAGCTTAGCTCAAATTCAGTTCAACGAGTCTTTAAATAAGCAATTAACTAAATGATTTGATTTAGTTTATTTAACTTTCAAATGGGGCAAAGAGTTAAACGAGCCGAGTCACATATCGAATTATGATAAGTAAGCTGATTTTGTTCATTTGCAAACTTTATCGAGTCGGGTTCATTTCGAACTTGAGCCGAGCTCGAGCCTAAAAAAACTAAATGAATTGAGCTTGAATTAGAAAGTATTCGGCTTGATTCGCCTCATCAACAGCCCTACTAATAAATACCAATATTATTTTATTATATAATATGTAAATACTAGTTCTACAACTAATATATATATTGTTAGGATTTATCCCAATAGAACAGTAATCTGCCTTCTCAGATTGATCTTTATTGAATTAATGAATGCAAGAAGAAAAGTATTGACACTGAAAGTAAATGAAAAACCAAAAACAATGGCTATATCAAGAAGAAGAATATTGAGGCTTTATTGAATTTGTATTTAGATCATTACAAGCAAACAATCAAGAACCACTATTTATCTTTGAGTTTCGTGATCCCTGTATCTATTTCCCTCTTCTTCTCTGTTGTCTCTTAGTGTTTTTCCTCTTTTGCTCTCTGTTATTCCATCCCCCGACTAATGCTCTCTTTGATATATATATATATATATATATATATATATATATATATATATATATATATATAGGGAGAGATAGAAACAAAAGAACAAAACTACACAGCACAGCCCATAACCCCCACCAAACGACACACTATCCATGAATGTTATAGGTATATAACATTTAGCATATAAGAAGTCATTTGACCGAGTAAATAAGTGCTGATGTGGATGAACTATCCTTTTTTAGCTTCACAATTCTCCACCTCATCAACATAGCACATACACTCCATGAGCTTACAACAATATTCAAATTTACATCTTGGCACTATCTTTGTCAAGATATTAGCAGGATTATCTTTTGTACTTACCTTTTCAAGGCTAAAACTACCACCCTTCAATCACCTCTTATATGAAATATAGCTTCACATCTAGGTGTTTTGTCCTCTCATGATAAACAGGATTTTTACTCAAGCATAATGCACTCTGATTATCACACCATACCACCACATTCTTGACAATGAGCTGAAACTCTTTCATCAACCCTTTCAACCACATTGCTTCCTTTATTACCTTTATACATCCAATATACTCAGCTTCTGTGGATGATAATGTCACAACTCTCTGCAATGATGATTTCCAACTTATAGAGCTACTACTTAGCTGAAATACAAAACTAGATTGTGACCTTCTAGTATCTAAGTCTCCTACACAATCCGAGTTAGTGTAACCCTACAGATTTATGTGATCATTTGAGTCTTTACCAAATATCAGTCCAACCCTCCTTGATCCAGCCAAGTATCTAAGAATCCATTTTAATGCTCTCCAATGTTCTACCCTAGGTTTAGACATAAACCTACTCACCAAACTCACACCATAAGCTAAGTCTGGTCGGGTATAAATCATCAAATACATCAAGCTTCCTACATCACTTTGGTAAGGCACATTACTCATGTACTTATTCTCCTCCTCTATCTTAGGAACTTGATCTTTACTGAGCTTGAACTGTACTATCACACACTGGTTTTATTTCAGAACACCCAAACTTCTCGAGCACCTTGTCAATATAAGATCCCTGAGATAAGAACAATTTATTTTCTTTAATGTTTCTCAGAATTTCCATGTCCAAAATTCTTTTGGATGCATCTAAATCTTTCATATTAAACGCTTTCTTCAGTAGCAGCTTAACCTCACTGATTTGTTTCATACATTTGCTAGAGATGAGCATATCATCCACATACAGCAATACAAATCCATCCTCAGCTCCTTCTTTATCTTTGTAATAAACACATGAATCAAATTTGCTTTATTGGAATCTAATGCCTTTTACATATAGATCAAACCTCAAATTCCACTGTGTAGGACTTTGTTTAAGTCCATATAGAGATCTTTTCAAAAAAACATACCCAATCCTCCTTGCCTTTCTCAATATATCTAGGAGGTTACTTCATATATATCTTTTCATTCAGTTCACCATACAGAAAAGTTGTCTTCACATCTAAATACTTAAGTTCCATATCATTTATTGTAGCTAGTACAAGGATACTCTTGATTGAAGTGTGTTTAACCACTGGTGCAAATATCTCTATGTAGTCCATTCCTTCTTGCTGAGTAAATCCCTTTACCACTAATCTTGCTTTAAATCTTAATTTCTATCTAGCTTTGAAAGGGTCCTTGAGCTTATATATCCACTTACACCCAACCAATTTTTGATTCCTTAATTTAGGAACCAACACCCAAGTGCATTTCTTCATTCATAGCTTCTATCCATGACTTTCTACTACTGCTTGCCATTGCTTCTTTGTAACACTGTGGTTCCAGCTCCACCTCACTTGCTGTATTAAGTACATAAGCCACTATATCAGCATAAGCAAATCTATTTGGAGGTTTTATTTCCCTCCTTTGCCTATCTCTAGCTAATTGGTACTGAGTTAAACTCCCTTAAGGTTCTTGATTGTCTTCTCCATCAAAATCTGAATCAGTCTGATAAGAACCTTCTCTTCTGTCCTGATTCTTTTCTTCATTAGATTCCACCTCAAAACTAAATCTCCCAGCATTCACCCTTTGCAGCCTATCATCCTTTTGCAAATGATCCTTATATAACTCAAATTATCTAAACTTAATATCCCTACTCAAAAAGATTTTGGGATGCTTTCCATCTAAACTCAAGATGATAGGCTAAAATTGATGATAATCAAAGAGGTTAAGGATTTCACAACAATGAAAACGAATGAGCTCTTCGAAAACTTCCTACTACATGAATCTAAAATTGACAAAGTGGTTGAAGAGAAAAAGAAGAAGCAGCTTGCATTGAAAGACTCCTTCTCCTCCAAGAAAAAGGAAGCAATCATTGAAAAGGAGGAAGAGGAAGATGGCAAAGAAGAAGCTCCCATTGATCACTAATGCTCATCACTACGTAATTTAATTTAAGAGATTTCAGAGATCAGGGGAGCTAAGGGTGGAAGAAATGGAAGGTAAGCAACTTGTAACATCCCAAAATTTACTACTAAAAAAATTTCATTTTGTGGAGGCATAATAATAAAATAATAGGTGTTACAATCGGACACCCTTCCTTTTATACCTTAGCTTCTTGGCTTCTCTTTCCCTCAAACCCCTTTTTTGGATTCCTTTTTAATTTATGAAACCTTTTTTTATACCCAACCTCTCTAACTTGTTGAAGTATGTTGAAGATATATCCCACATAATTGGACCCAACAAGATTAAGTACAATGATCCATGTTCATATGAGAATATAGCCACACAGATTCTTGACACCAAGTTATCACAATCTCGGATGAGTTCAGACCCACTAGAGAAGATCCTTAGAGTCATTATGGAGCAGAGGATGAGACATGAGAGCCAAAGAAATTAATGCGCAACGTACATCCCAAGCCCATATCTCAGGTGTGTTTAGTTTTAGGGTTTCCCTTGGGGGGGATAATACCTTGATAGTTATTGCACCTACTTCCATAAGGTTAACTTATAGGGATCACTTATTCCTTATATTATCCTTTCGGTTACTTCCCTAACATTTTGTCCCTTTAACTTCGGAGACGAAGTCACTTTTAAGAAGATTGTAATATATTATCCTATTTTTTCTTCATCCTAATTGCCATGTAATTAGGCTCCTAATCCACTTCTCAAATTTTTAATATGGATTTCCAAGCTATTCATACTAAATTTGATCATTTTGCAACTATTTTATCTGTTTGGGGAAAAATCATATTTTTACATGATTTTTCCGATCTTAGTGCTTTCACTCTTTCAAACTCATTTTGAACTTATATATCATTCCTAAGTTTATTCACAAGAACATTCATTCATTTTTATGCTTCCCATGTAATCCCCCAAAATTTTATAAAACCTATAATTTAATAAATAACTTTTATTTAAAATAAATTAGCTTTTAAAGTTATTTAGTTTAATTATTTTATGGATTTTTGAGTATGTAAATTTGGATAGAAGTATTTAATAAATTAAAAATAAATATTTTGTTATTTTATCATATTATTTTTATTTAAATAATTTTTCAAACTAATATTTTACCAAAATTAGCCTTTTTGAACCAATATATTAAATTATATTGAATTAAATTATTAAATTAAATAATTTATCAAAAATATTATATTTTATTATGCTCTAAATTAAATTAAATTATTTCTCCCTATTTCCCTTTTTCCTTCCCTTTCTTTTTCTTCTCCTTCTCCTTTTCTACTTTTCCTCCTCCCTTTCTTTTTCTTTTTTCCTTTCCCTAGCTCAGGCTACCAGGCTTGCTCCCCTCCTTATGCCTGGGCCAGCGGCCCATTCTCTCCCCCCCCCACATGCACAGCCGACCCAGCCTCCTCCTCTCTTCCTTCCTTTCTCCCCTGGACCGGTCGGCTAGCCTTTCTTTTTCCCTTCCCCGACTGGGCTACTCCCTTATTTCTTTTTTCTCCACCTGCCTCGACACAAGCAGCCATGATCAGTCCCCTTCGCCATGCTCGACCACCGAGACGTCGGCCACCGCCCTACTGCCACCATCTGCATCCTTCTCTCTCTCTCTCTCTCTCTCTCTCTCTCCCTGCCCTTTTTTTCATTGTTTAGGAAACTAGGCACCCATGCACCCCATCCTGCATGGCTCCCCTTTCCTCGCCATCGTCACCTTCTCCCTGCCACCCTACGACGCCCTGCCACCCTAAACCCTGCCACTGACCGGCCACCTATCTCCCCTACCCTCCCTCTTCTTTTTCTTCTCCCCTTCAGCCATTTTTCCTGCCCCATTATTGTCGAGCCTTACCTCCGATCCCCCCTTCTCTTTCATTTTCTCCCCTCCACCTTTCCACCCTGTTTTTGCGTCGCTACCGCCGTCCGCCGCTCCTGCCGCCTCACCAACCCCCTGCACCGCTCCCTGCCACCCTCCACCTCAACCTTGCACCACCACAACATCCCTCTCAAGCCATCCCACAACCCTCTTCCTCCCCTCTTCTTTTTCTCCCTATTTTTCACCCTTCTCGACAACCCACCTGCAAACCCTCCTTACGCCGTCGTCCGGCAGCCTCTTCCGCCACCCAGACCACCAATCTCCTCCCTACAACCCCCTCTACCACCACCATGCCTTAGTTGGTCGAAAACAGCCCTTGCACCCCTCCATTTTCCCTCCTCTTTTCCTTCCTTCTCAGCCCTTCCACCTCGACCCACTTCAGCAGCCACCTTCGCCACCTCAGTTGTCCTTGGCCGCTAACAACCCATCCCCAGCATCCACCTACACCCCCTCTTCACTCCTGCACCATTCCCTTGCCTTGAAACCTCCCCCATCTATCTTCTTTTCTAGCCTAAAGACCCCAACCCGAAAATAGCTATTTTACCTTCCTTCACCCCCTCTTCGAGCCTTTTTCCTTTTATTTTTGCATGCAGCATATGTAGCATGAGTTCCTGCATTATTTGGCCATTTTTATTAAAATCTTTAAGGTATGATAACATTTAAATTAATTATTTCCTTAAGAAAAATTTATAAAGTCTTTTTTCTTGATTTTCTTATTTCTAATAAATATTGATATTATTTTTAGGTATTGGTTTTTCTAATCAAAGCTTGAGTCTTTAACTGAGATACCGGTAAGATTCGATTTTTGCGGGAATTAAGGTAATCGTTAAACCCCACTTAAATGCATGATAAACGTATGTTTACACAGTAGGAATTTTAATATGTTATTATGTTTGATATATGGTGGTTAATATAAATTATGTGTTTGCTTGCATTGTTTAATAAAAAGGAAAGTATGCCCTTCATGTGCTATGTGTGAAATGTTACTTAAGGAAAGAGTTTGGCTATTAATGGAAGCATTAAGTACTTATCCTTGTTATTTTATGTTATTGTGACCATTTATGCATGAAAAATATTATTGTTAGCCCTAGGGGTATTTTAGTAATATTCCTTGTGCTAGATTATGGCCTAATATGTATGAGTACTAATAAGTATTATATTGAAATATGATGGTTGGTAGAGTTGGTTGTTGTTAATAGAGTATTAATTTTATTATTCCATGTGGTGACGTTAATTTAATAAAAGTGGTGTAATAAAGGGGGTAAAGTGGTAATTTTAGAGGCAAAAGTGTAATATGGTAACTTTATAAGTGAATGGAAAAATGGTAATTTTATAAGGGTTATTATGGTAATTTTGGGAGTAAAGGGTTATATGGTAATTTTAGAAAAGAAGGGGAAAATGGTAATTGTGTAAGGAAAGATAAAAAAAAGGGTAATTTTGGATTTAAAAGGGTAAAATAGTAACGTGTAAATTAAAAAGGGTGTTATGGTAATTTTTTTATAAGTAAAAGGGTATTATGGTAATTTTGTAGTAAGGGGTAGAAGGGTAATTTTGTAAATTAAAAGGATATTTATGGCACACTTGGGGAGTAAGGGGTAACTTGATAATAATGATAACAACGAAGGATAAATTGATAATTAAATTATGATTATAAAAGGATAATTAGATAATTATGATAATAGAGAAGGTTAATTGGGTTAATTCACCAATAAAGGGCATTATGGTAATTTTAATAATGGAGAAGGGCAATATAGTAATTATAAGAATGGAGAAGGGTAAATTAATAATTATAATAATAGAGAAGGGCAAAATGGTATTTATAAAAATTGAAAAGGGGAAAATGGCAGTTATAATAATTGAGAGGGGTAAAATGATAATTATGATAAAGGAGAAGGGCAATTTGCTAATTTATCCAACTAAAGGGGCAATTGGGTAATATAACCAACTAAAGGGTGAATTGATAATTATCTAACCAACCAAAAGGGGAATACGATAAGTTTAGCAATTATGAGGGGTGAATGGTGATCTAAATATAAAGCGTAGGAGATAACTTAGCAACATAAACCGAGCAAGGAGTAATTTGATAATTATGCAACCTTAAGGGTAATATGGTAATTTATCAAGTAAGGAAGGGATGACTTAGCAATTATATAAGAAAGGGGTAAATAAGTAATTTGCACCTAACACGTCGTTGTGATTGTGGGATTTTATAATATGACTCAAATAATGCTGATTAGAAAGGTAAGAGTATTTGATAATTAGTAAGTATTATGATAACGAATCCGAATTCGGAATTATATGAGATTATGATGGCCTTAATGATTTCTCTGTGTTATCTTGGATAACCGCTTGAATAAGAAACGACTAATGATATCAGAACGATTGAAAGCGAATAAGTATATGATTATTGTGCTTTTCGTGATCACTTTAATTAAGACACTAATACTTAAAGTGAAAGACCTCAAGATCGGAAATGGTGGCTCTTTAAGAGTAGCTACCCTAAAGACGTGGTTTAGCCCATGATTATTCTGGTATTTGCTGGTGTGCCTTTGTGCCCCAGCCAAGCCCTATATCTTACTCTTTCTAGCTCTACGGACTTAGTTAGGGGGTATGCATACTTATGGATTAGGTGTCCTTGTCGATAGGGTACTTAGTAGCTTTATGCACCAGTACGACCAGGGTACCTTTGCGTCCCTGGGTTCGTGGTTGAAGGGTACTGAGTAGCTTGTATGCACCGGTAAGACCGGTGTACCTTTGTGTCCCGGGTTCTTGATCTCCCATCCGAGGCAAATAAATGGAATTTATTGTGCTGATTAAAGAAAGGAAAAATACTAGTATTGAAAGTGAAAGATTAATGAGTCAGGCCCAGTTGATTTACGATATTGAGTACCGATCCACCGGTTACAATAGTCGCCCAGGAGCGTGTTGCCCTGACAAATGATTATGAGTACCGATCCACCGGATATAATAGTGGCCCAGGAGCGTGTTGCCCTGGATGATGTTGATATATATTCCGATCCACCGGTAAAAATAGTGGGGGTCCCGAGCTCAGTAAAACCAGTGATGTATGCTAATAAAGTTATGGAAAATACTAATCACTTATAGTGGAACACCATGTGAGTTGGGGCCAGACCGGTCCATCGGCGAATAATAGTGGTCAGGAGCATTTTGCCTTGAAGACCGATCCACCGGCATATAATAGTGGTTAGGTGCGTTCTTCCCTATAAGTGACCGATCCACCAGCTATAATAGTGGGGTTCTCACACTCACATGGATATAAAATATGATTGAATAATGATGGACTAATGACTTAATGCCCTAATATATTGATTTTGCACTATGACATGGCTTAAGGCCCGAAAGTATCGATTGTTCATAATGACCTATTGATATCTGATGTGATTGTTAATTGTGTGAATGTTATATGTACACATCTTGTTATATATGTATATAACTTTGTATCATGTGTGATATTATGGGCCTGCTTTTAAGTGTGACTTTAAAGGGTTACTCAATACCATAGTATTGAAGGGTTCCATTCGTGGGACCCCTGTCTATTCAATGGGCAGTGTCCCTTGCAGGTCTTTTCAGGTGCTACTCAAGTGGGCAATGGGAAAGAGCGTAAGAATTATCTGGCTTTTAGGGTTTCATCCTTCCTCTTCTATTGTCTGGTTTAAATGTATTCCTTGTTTTTGTAACCACCACTAGTGGACTGTATTCTTGTAAACAGTTGTCGCGCTACTCTGATTTGAATATGGTTTGCAAGTTTTGTTTTACACTTTTAACCTTAACACTTGGTACTGGAACGGTATGAGTGAACCGGTCTGGTACTAAGTGTGGCGGTAATATCCCCGAAATTCACCGTTTAATATTTTGCCTTCCGCAATTTCTTTTAATAAAACGAAAATTTTCAGTAGTGAATTTTAGGGGTGTTACATCTCGCATCTTTTCCAAGCATAAAATTAATTATTTGTTCATTTGTGAAAATATTTTATTCATTTGTAAAAAATCACAATTTATGATATTTTTCATTCTAAATTTTTTTCTCACTCATTATAACTCGTAAAAAATTTTCCGCACACCTAAAAATATTCTAAGATTAGACGGGTATCCCAAATATTTTTTCTCTTACTCACATGTCCCTTCTAAATTGTTAAATTGTGAAAGTTTTTGTTCGTACAATCATACCATTTTAGCCATTTTAAATTTGTTAGATGTTAAACCAATTTTGAAATCAAATATTTTTATATATTTGATTTTATAAAATTATTATACACCCATCCGTGATAATTTGAACCCTTCATTATTCATTTTGTACATTTGAAAAAAAAAATATGTGTTTCTATGGATTATCCAATTTTGTTGTTTGTGCTCATTTTCCATCTATCAAGCTCCAAATCATCTCCATTATCCAATATTTTTATATTGTATTCCTAAAATTATTTCACACCTTCCCACAAATTTTAGTAAGTTTTAGAGTTTGTTATTTTTCTTTGAAAATACCAATTTTGGATCTTATTTACAATTTAATTCATTAAAATAATTGTAACTAAACTTCTAACTATCTCTTTTGATCCTAACCAACCCCAAACTAGATGAAAATCATATTTGCATCATAGTTACATTCATTCAACCCCAATCTTAGTTAAAGGTACATTAGTCATATTTTTTTTATTAAACTGTTACACGCTGAACATCTCTTTACACTCTATCATTATATGATTTTATTCAAGTGTGTAACAAGTTAATGAACCTCTCTCCCAAAAGCTATACACAATCCCAATAGCCCCTTCATTCCCAAAAATCGTCCTCACAATCCTATTTCAACTCTACTTGAATCACATTTTCTTTTCCCCCTTGATCAACTGGTCTTGGAAATTAATTGACTAGTTTGTTTGACCTATGCAATTTCAAATTTTGATTTTTATAAGAAATTTTTTCTAACAATCTAAATCTGGGTAATCAAACTTTGATTGATTTATAAACAATCTTTGGTGATTTTTGACCGTTAATATGGGTCTTTTTCCATTTCAAAAAGATTGGAGGCTAGAGTTGACTAATAAGAGGAGAATGATTTCACACTTTGCTTCCTATGCCATGTTGTCTCTTTTCCCTTCTTGTGTCGAATTATTTTTGAGGTGCATTAGCCTGCATTATTTTAGAATTCATCATTTGAGCCATGGGAGAATTCATCCTATTCTTTAATAAATACGCCCTACATTACCTGAATTTGTGTAGGATAATTAGGGTTTTGATTAGATACACTTCTGTCCTTCCTTGCCTGAAAGGTTGTGAGTATATTTACAACTCCAATTCACACTTTCTCTCACTTCCTCTCAACTAACAAATTGCCTTATTTTCCCCCTCTCTTGAATTCCACTTATTTCCCCTTCGTGTTCTTCATTTTTTATCTCTATTACCTATTCTAATCCTTCATCTAACTCTTTTTTGTTTTACCTTTAAGAAAGATAGGGTTAGGTTTAGAAAAAGATTGAGGATTCAACTAATTTTTCTTGGAGTCCTCTTTGGAGGTGGTATCTTTTGATTTTTCTCAATCTTGTATTTTTTTGGCTTTATATGATTTGAAGGATATTTTTTTAGTTTTAATCTTCTACTTTAAGGTGTGTAAGATTCAACGTTTTTCAGCTAAAGTTTTCCAAATTGGTGTCGTTTTGCTAAACTTCGCTAAGTAAGTCATTCTTACCTTGAATATGGAGTGAATGAGCGTATGGTCTGGTTATATAAAGGAACTTTTGATCTTTGCATGATTTTATGATAGTGGTAAGCTTATGGTGAATCATGTCTTAAATATTGCAACTTTGAGTGAAAAATATGAACTCATGCAAATGTTTTGATGATTCTATGAAATTTAGCAAGATTTAGTAGTCCACCATGTTATTTTTAGTCTTTGCAATGTTTAATGATAAGGATGTATTGTGGTTAGTGGTTAGAGTCTAAATCATGTGTGGAAATACGTTGTTTTTGCATAAACCAATCGACTAGTTCTACCGAACCGATCAAATGGCCTTTAGAACAATAAAATGGTTAGCCAAACTAATCAACTGATTTGTATATGGTTATTTTTGGTTTTCTCTCTGTTTGAACCCATCAATTTGTTCAGACTCAACCAATCAATCGTTCTTAAGAAAAATCGACTGATATGCCAAACTAATCGACAGATTCCCTTGTGATAAGTTTTGGTTTCATCTAGGTTTAAATCCATCGACTAGTTTGGTCAAATTGGTCGACCAGTCTCTATAATAGTCATCTGATTTGACAAACCAATCGACTAATTTTGATAGGGATGATAAGGTTTGGCTATGCCAAACCGATTGACTAGATTATATAAACAATCGACTAGTTTCAATTGGAATGCTTATTTTTATCTCTTTTGACCTTGTATTTATTTGAGACTTAAAATTATGTTATGCTATGATTCCTGGATGAAGGAAATTCACTTCTTGGCATGATTTAATTTACTTAATGGGTGGATCAAATTAGTCAAATATTGATAATGCTATCACTAAATACTCTTGAAGGGTTATGATGGATACATTGAAATGATTATGCAATTGTTGTGGATTTGACATTTTATGTAGGCATTACTTTTGTATGACTTGGTGATTAAATCACTAATCACTTAAAGTGAAAGATAATAGAGCACTATGGGATATAGATTATCTAATCCTCTATTAGCTATCTGGGGTTAGTCTACCTTCGGGCATATTGATTTGCCTTCGGGTGAGCTCTTAGTTGATTCCAGTGCCTTCCTACTCTAAGCACCGATGATTTACTAAGGGGTAGTGATACTAAAAGGTCTGGTCAGATAGGTGGTTTATTTGGCTTTGGCCAAACTTTACATTAGTGGTTTTCTTAGCTTTAGGCGGACTTGTGTCCTTTTGTTATTTGTTTGAATTCCATGAGTATTGAAAGACCAACCCATTGCTCATAGGAAGGAAGAGAAATATAAGTAAATGAGCTAATTACCTTATAACATTGTGATTCGAATCTCATAATTGGAAAAGTGCAATGAACCTTAGAGTCATCTAGTAGCTCACACCATTGGTTTGTTATTTTGCAAGATCATATGATGTTGTCCATGATTCATGGATATTGTGATAAGCATGATGTACTATAAATTCTTATGTGTGGTATAAAGCATAACAATTTGTGAATCCCACATCTATTGTCGAGCATGAAACTACATTCTTCCATAAGCATAATCAATTTACCATGATGTGAATTCTAAGCTAGTAGAGTATAAAAGTTGGTACGTTATTACATGTGTATGAGAACGTGTGCTAGTATGACCTATATGTCTTTCCATGGCCATATGTGTATTATTAACTCTCACGAATAGGTAACTTGGCTTATTTAGTATGTAGTGTACTGATGTGTCCGCTTGTTTGATCACCTACTCAATCCCACAAGCAAAGGACCTTGTGCAGGCATTTGAAGGTGGACAATAATCAACCTAATATATGTTTGGGCATGGGGCAACTGAGTGTGGGCTTCCGTTGGTTATTCTTTTTACGTTCCTTGACAGACCTATCTTTGATAATTTAACCCTATTTCTCGATTTGCCCTCTTATGTATTTTGGATTGTTTTGGACCCGATGTGGTCATATTTTGTAAACCCTAACTCTTATTACCTCTATGTTGATTATTTTATGCACTCTATTCCTTGTGTTTTGTTCGGTTAGATTTTTAATCTTGTATCTAATATAGGACAAACGACGGACATCCATCCCACGTTAAGTATGGCGATAACACCCATTTTTTCTTAGGAGTATTTCTGTATTTCTACTTCCACAATTGTTTTTAAAATAAAAATTTTGTATAGAAAAAATGGTGGCATTACATAATCTCCCAAATCCATGTCTTCTTCCCTTTTCTTTTTCCCTTTAACCTCCCTTACCGATGAGTTGTTGTTGTTGTTGTTGATGCTGTTGCAATTTGGTCAGCATTTGTTTGAACTGTTTTGCTATTGTTAGCGCTCATTTCCTAGCTCTTTTACCTCCTAATTTACTTTAGCTTAACAATATACCATTTTCCTTAAGTGTTTGAGTGTTAAAGTTTAGTGCCAGTAGGGTTATAATATTAATTTTCTTAGGTGAGGAGTTAGTCATGTTAGAGTATCTTGCTTGAATATTTAATTAACTAGGTAATATGATATATTCTCTAGACATATGTTGTGTATTTTTTTTATATTAAGTAATATGCCATGTTAACATGATTTAATTATGTTTAAGCATGAGAGAATGTTTTGCATGCTCTTAATATGTTTTATGTCTGCTAAAATTTAGATGAATATGATGTCGATACTTGATGAATATACAATAGATTTAGGATGAATATACAGCCCAGTGATGAATATCCCATGACTAGATTGTAATGGCTTTCATTTTTTATGAAACCATGTTTTTTTTATAGATTTAATTTTTATAACCATGACTAGAATATATAGGATCAAATGCTTAAGTGTGACACCAGATATCATAAAAAGCTAAGACAAAATAACTCGTAAACCCTTATGATTACTTTTGGCCTTAGGTATCATAGGCAAGCCTTGGGTGTTGAGGCATCAAATGCTTGATTTACTTCGTGAGATTTTGTATGTAAGTATTTTTTAGTGATTTTTATTGTTTCTATAAATTTTGAAGTAAAATGGAGTTGTTTTGAGTGTTGAACAAATTCATATAAGTTGCTGTTTGGGGGCATTTTTATCTTTCTAGTCATAACTTGCCAAAATTCGATTCACCATTGTTTTTAGTAGGTATTTTATATGCAATTTGATATATAGTATAATGAGGTTTGGAATTATGTGGACTTACTTATGAATTTTAGAAGTTTTAAGGTGATTTTATGTGAATAAGGGTATTTTTGACCTTTAAACTTTAATTATAGAATTTGGGATTTAAAATCAGTATTATGATAATAAAATGAGTTAAATTTATTTAAGTAAACTAATTGAGATAATTATGATTAGTATAAGTTAAGGTTTTATGATAAAAAAAAATTGTGAAGGTGATCAAGAAGGCATTTAGGTGAAGGATTTGTGTTTTGTTTTCTATTTGCTTTAGAGCTTAGGATTTAGGTCATAACTTCTACTCTTTAGAACAAAAATTCATGTGCTAATTGCTATTATTGAAATTCTACGCATATTAGCAATTTCAGCTTAAGAAAAGCAAGATAATGTGTTTTAATTGGTAAGCATGTTACCATGAAAAGCCCACGATTTTATGCGAGAGATGTTTAGTATGTATTATTATGAAAATATATGATTTTTTGTGATTTAGGGTTTTGAGCATGATAGAATAATATGCTTAGGCTATATTTTATTTTTTTCTAGGCATGATTTCATATGTATATCATTATGTTTATGCTTAATTTTGATTATCATGTAGTTGAGATGAAAAATGACATTTTTATGTGTTTTCTTGGTGTTGTGTTTGTTGAGGCCTTAGATTAGGGTTTACCTTTTAAGGGGTAGTGAACCCCCATGTGCTATTTGGGGCCTTTTGTGCTTGTGATTGTGTGGTGATTATTTAGGGTTTGTTGGTCCATATGGTGTTGTGTAGACTTCAGGGGAGAAGCTCATTTTATCGAGGGAGGGGGTTAATATAATACCCCATTTCCCGTAAACCATAATTGAAAACCAAAGAATAACTTATCATTTTATGTGAGATTGATCATAAAAATAATAGGAAAATAACATGTATTTGATGTGTTATTTTGTATGTTTAATATGGGATGAGAGTGCATTAGAGTAATTAGGTTAAAAATAATAAAAATTAGTTATAAGTCATCGGTAACTAATTGGTTGTCGATAGATTTTATTTTTATATGTGTTTTTTTTGTAGTTCCTTTGTTTTTTTAGTTATAAGTCATCGACCTCCCTTGCATGGTTGGTGGGTCCCTTAGGAAGACACTTGATATGAAGTAGAGTGATGAAACGGTTGAATATGGTTAAGTATGATGGCATGATAAGGATGTGATCTATGGTGATATATGAGTTATGACATGATTATTAGATTTAGTTATCACATGTATTCATTTATGTGTTTATGTCATGATTATTAATATGTGGCATTTGCATGTTTTTACTCAATACTATTGTATTGACGTGTTTTGTTTTATAGTTACATGTCTATTCAATGGGCAATTTTTACCTTACAAGAGTATTTTAAGGGTTTCTCTTAAGACGGATAGGGTTAAATTGAGAGTTAGTACTATCCGGTGTCCACTCTGGCATCTTTTGATTCGGATATCCATTAGACTTTTATATCTCCCCCTTGTAACTTTCTTTTTGGTTTTTGTTGTTGTTTTGTTGTTCAATCCTCTTATAATATATCGAAACAATGGCAATCTTGTAATGTAATATTTTATTTGCTTCTTATTCATGTTATTCTTAATTGAGTGGAGAAATATTTTAGCTGTATCACTCAGTATAAGAAAAGTAGACAAACACATATGTCTGCTAAGTGTGGTGGAAACACACTGGGTTTTAATATTTTAGCTTCTGTAATCACTCTTTTAAATGAAATTTTCTATTGTTAAAAATGGGGTGTTATAGTTATAGTTATCCAAGATGACACATATCCTATACCGTAGACCTTAGATACCTCTTTTGGACTCTTTATCCTTTATGTGTTTTTGTTTCTCTCCATATGTTTATTGTATTATCTACAATTTATCTCTGTACGTATGTTCTTATTTTATATATTTAAGTCATCTGCTATTTCATCTATCTATTTCCACTTGTTTAAGTTTTTTTTATCGTAAACATTTTACCCTTGTATTTAGGAATAGAAAGATACAAACCAGACTTGTACTAAGTGTAGCAGTAACACCCACTATTCTATGTTTATACTCCCACTTAAAAAAAAAAAAATTAGTAGTAAATTTTGAGGTGTTACAAATATAGCAAGTAATTATCCTTTTTGGTAAAAAAAAACCAATTTCTTGATTAATCGAATCTAAATTGAGGAAATTTTGGAGTATTGTTGTTAGTTGGAGACTTGGTATATACATGTGTATAAAAAATTTGGGAAATTTTAGGGTTTTGCTAATATGTGAAATTATGAGTTGGTTTAGTTAATTTAGGTTGATGCCAAGTAATTTAAGCCTTTCTTCTTTGGTATTTATTCAAACCTTTTTCTTGCTTAAGGTATATTCTTGTTTATCTATTTGGTATTTTGTCGTCATTTCACGATTGCTCCATCTATAAGAAAAATTGATACCATAATGGTGGAGATGCAAAATATGAAATAAGCTTGAAGATAATAGTGAGAGATAAATGAAAATTGAAGGCAAGTTGAGAAATGGGTTGTGAGTTGAAGGAAGAGGAGCGGCTAGCAAGCAGCTTGGAGACGAAGAGCTTAGGGACGAAGAAAAGAAAAAGGAGTAAGGAGGGAGGTATGCCATTTTTACTTTAATAGAATAAAGAATGAGAAGTAATTAGATTTAATTTAATTTTATTGTTTTCTAGCACATAATTTCAATGTTTAATTCTTAATTACCGAGTATTGTATCTTACACTATATTAGTACCTTTTTTTAATAGATTCCGAGGAATAAGTGTATGTTTGGAGCTACTTATTAAAAATAGTTATTTAAAATAACTACTTATTTTGAAAAAAAAATATAGCTTAAAATTTTTAAAATAAATAATTATCTTAGATAACTACTTTTAATAAGTAGATTCAAACAACCCTTAAGTGGTCGGAGATTTCTTAAATTTGTGAGTTAGAAATGTTCTTTTCTTAATGAGGGGGCCGGAAAAAACATTCTTTTCTTTATGAAAAACAACTCACAACATTCATTACTTTCTTTATATGCATTTAACTCAAATAGGATCGATGAAGAGTGGATGTATACTTGCTAATACTTTTATATTTTCCCAAAATAATAAACAAGAAGCGATGTAAGCGTTAGCCGACGTCATTAGAGGAGGACGAGCTTATCAAAATTGATAAAACGTGGATTACATCCATTATTTTTGTTTCTATTTTTTTTTAATAAAAAAAATTGTCTGCGCTAATCTCTCCTAGAAGAGGGCACTCAAATAGTATTTATGTCTGTTTATTCTCAGTTTATTTTTACGAATTTGAATTAAAATTTATAATAAATTATTATTATTATTATTATTATCATCATAATCATCAATATTATTTTCCTTATTATTATTACTAATATTATTACCATTACTATTATTTTTATAATTTAAATTATTAAGAGGAGGAGAACATGTCCTTGATTCTTTGCGAGTAAAAGGAAGAAGGGGCACATACTTTTCAAATAAGTCCGCAACGTTTTGTATCTCTTCCGCAGAACCATGAAAATCGAAGAAATCGTCCATAACGGTTATAGCAGCAACAGTTTTGACCCATGAAATTCGAGCCTCAGAGAATTGCAGCTGGGGAACCAAGGACATGATAAAGAAATAGTAGTAGACTATCGCTTGTCTTGAGTATTTCAAACGATCCAATTTGCTTCTTTTGAACCACCTGCAGCCGGCGACAGAACAGTGATTTTATTTCAGTGGTGTCACTCGTAGAATGAAGTATGCAAACAATAAATGATGTTTGGTGGTGGGGTGGAGGGGGGGGGAGAAGCATGAATACCAAGTACAATACGTACATCTGAAGTTGCTTAATCTCTTCTCGGTGTACCGCCTGAAGCTTATTGAAATCTTCTACTGCAAATGCCAAGACGTTAGCACTGTCGCCCGCATCCATATACCTGCTGGTTTGAAGAAGGTAAGTTGAAAAGGGTGTACACGTAGTGATGCAATAATCCACAACATACCCGAATTTTATTATTTACTTTTAGTATCACTACATAATAAAATACCAAATTTATCCGTATCTTCAACCTTTTATTCACTATTATCATCAGTCTTTTCTTCATCTTCAATCATCAACTTTCAACTTTGAAGCCTCAATACATAAAATTAATAACTAATTTTATTTAATTAATCAAAAAACAAATAATACAAAATTAAAAGTAAAATACCCAACATCCTAATTCAGTTAACTGGAATTAAAATTTTGAAAAACCTAAAACGAGTACGCACGTCAAAATTTAAAAAATCTAGGTAGCGAGTTATATGTATAGTATGTGTATATGAAAGAGATGGATATATATACATATATCTGTCTGTATGCTTGGCTTTTATGTGGTTGGTGTGTTTTCTTTGTTTCCAGTTTTTGAGTTTTGTTAATTGTGTTTTAGGTCTGCTTATGTGACATATTTGTTGCGTATACCTGTTGTCTGTGTTACTGATATAGTCGTGGGCAGCCGTCAGTTTAGTTAACTCTACATCTACTGCTACTAATCGGATGCTAATCCTCCCATATTGTTGTCCCTCTGCATCTATTGCAAGTTTCGGGACGAAAACCTTCTAAGAGGAAGCAAATGATGTGATCCTCGAACCCCGAATTTTATTATTCATTTTCAAGATTTTCGGAATAGTACTACTTCCTTATTCTTGTGTATTCTCCTTTTGTAGGACTGGTAATTTTGACATTAAACCGTGGCTTTCGGAATGAATCGGAGCTTTTTGTGGGTCAGATTTCCTAGAATATCTTGATATTATTTTCAGGCCGACGGAGTTATTTGCAGCAAATTTCAACATTGGGCCCCTGGCCGCAATTGGTCTGCTAGTTTTGTGTTTGGGCTTGTGTAATATTTTTTATCTAAAAAGTGTATTAAAATATGTTAGTAAAGTCAAAATTTAAAAAAATACAAAATAGTAAAAAATAAGTTTTAAACACTTGACATAACAAAAATACAATATTACGCTATATTGTTGAAATAATTAACAAGATATTTGATGTTTTCCTAGAATCGTAGTTCATACCCGTCTCCAACTTGCTTTTCATTGTCCACTTCAACTTAATTAAAATTTCACTCTCATTCACACCAACACTTGAGATAGAAGGAGAGAGAGTTCCACTACAAAAAACTGGTGCATTAACGACTAATTTAGCGACCAAAATTTTTTTTAGTCGCTATTAATATATTATTAACGACCACTATTAAAAGTCATCGTTATTGGTATATCTATTACGACCAGTGTAATTTTGGTCGTTAATTGTTAATTTTTTTGGTCGCTAAAGGCATTTAAGTCTCATATATATATATATATATATATATATATATATATATATAGTAGAAAAAATTTAATAATTTTTATCGATTAAAAATATTTATGTCTGTGAATTTTTTTATGAGATCGATAAGATCTTCGCAAAATTTTATATTTAAAATTTCTACAACTTATTTATAATTTTTTTTAATGTTTTTTTCATTTTTATTTACGGATGACATTTTTATAAATATATAAAATTATTATTAGTCACTTAAACTTGTATAAAAAAAAATTATTTCTCGGATCTTTATGCAAACGGTTTTTATTAAATAAAATTTAGATAAATTTATTTGTTATCATATTTTAGATACTTAAAAAAAAAAAAAAAAAAAAGAGTCGGTCACAGACTCACGGCCCCCGCCCCCTTTTCTTTCTTTCTCCCTCTTCCTTTCCCGTTGGCATTTTTCTGCGCTGAGGCCGCCCGACCCCCTGCTACCCTTCTCCCTTCCCTTTCCAGCTCCTCTGCGTGCTTTCTTCAGCCACCACAACACCACCTCACCACTGCATCAAAACCACCGGACGACGGCAGCACGGGAGCGAGGCAGCAGCAGCTGTGGTCGGACGAGCAGCGCGAGCAGGGAAGCAGAGTGGGTCGCTCGACCCTGCTCCAGCGCCATTTCCACGACACCACCGCGACGCCACCGCCGGCCACCTCCAGTGACGTTCACCATCAGCGGACATTCCTCGACCTTTGACGAAGCTCCAGTGCCCTTTATCCACCCTATTTTGGCTGATATTATTTGGTATACATTATCCTAAACCCTAAATTTTTTTTTTATTAAATTTTTATGAATTAGCTTTGATTATGCTAAATTATCTACTGAATTGAGTATGTATGTGTTGTATGATTGATTTTGATGGGTTAATTATGTGGTATATGCTTGATTTCTGAAATTTGGGAATTTTGACCTGGTTGTGTGAGGATTGGTCGAAATGTTCGGAATTTCTATGAATTAGCTTTGATTATGCTAAATTATCTGTTGAATTGAGTATGTGTGTGTTGTATGATTGATTTGGATGGGTTAATTATGTGGTATATGCTTGACTTCTGAAATTTGGGAATTTTGACCCGGTTGTGTGAGGATTGTTCGAAATGTTCGGAATTTCTATGACTTAGCTTTGATTATGCTAAATTATCTGTTGAATTGAGTATGTATGTGTTGTATGATTGATTTGGATGGGTTAATTATGTGGTATATGCTTGATTTCTGAAATTTGGGAATTTTGACCCGGTTGTGTGAGGATTTTTCGAAATGTTCGGAATTTCTATGACTTAGCTTTGATTATGCTAAATTATCTGCTAAATTGAGTATGTATGTGTTGTATGATTGATTTGGATGGGTTAATTATGTGGTATATGCTTGATTTCTGAAATTTGGGAATTTTGACCCGGTTGTGTGAGGATTGGTCGAAATGTTCGGAATTTCTATGAATTAGCTTTATTATACTAAATTATCTGCTGAATTGAGTATGTGCGTGTTGTATGATTGATTTGGATGGGTTAATTATGTGGTATATGCTTGATTTCTGAAATTTGAGAATTTTGACCCGGTTGTGTGAGAATTGTTTGAAATGTTCGGAATTTCTATGACTTAGCTTTGATTATGCTAAATTATCTACTGAATTGAGTATGTATGTGTTGTATGATTGATTTGGATAGGTTAATTATGTGGTATATGCTTGATTTCTGAAATTTGGGAATTTTGACCCAGTTGTGTGAGGATTGTTCGAAATGTTCAGAATTTCTATGAATTAACTTTGATTATGCTAAATTATCTACTGAATTGAGTATGTATGTGTTGTATGATTGATTTGGATGGGTTAATTATGTGTTATATGCTTGATTTCTAAAATTTGGGAATTTTGACCCGGTTGTGTGAGGATTGTTCGAAATGTTCAGAATTTCTATGAATTAGCTTTGATTATGCTAAATTATCTGCTGAATTGAGTATGTGTGTGTTGTATGATTGATTTGGATCGGTTAATTATGTGGTATATGCTTGATTTCTGAAATTTGGGAATTTTGACCCGGTTGTGTGAGGATTGTTCGAAATGTTCGGAATTTTTATGACTTAGCTTTGATTATGCTAAATTATCTACTGAATTGAGTATGTATATGTTGTATGATTGATTTGGATGGGTTAATTATGTGGTATATGCTTGATTTCTGAAATTTGGGAATTTTGACCCGGTTGTGTGAGGATTGTTCGAAATGTTCGGAATTTCTATGACTTAGCTTTGATTATGCTAAATTATCTGCTAAATTGAGTATGTATGTGTTGTATGATTGATTTGGATGGGTTAATTATGTGGTATATGCTTGATTTCTGAAATTTGGGAATTTTGACCCGGTTGTGTGAGGATTGGTCGAAATGTTCGGAATTTCTATGAATTAGCTTTATTATACTAAATTATCTGCTGAATTGAGTATGTGCGTGTTGTATGATTGATTTGGATGGGTTAATTATGTGGTATATGCTTGATTTCTGAAATTTGAGAATTTTGACCCGGTTGTGTGAGAATTGTTTGAAATGTTCGGAATTTCTATGACTTAGCTTTGATTATGCTAAATTATCTACTGAATTGAGTATGTATGTGTTGTATGATTGATTTGGATAGGTTAATTATGTGGTATATGCTTGATTTTTGAAATTTGGGAATTTTGACCCGGTTGTGTGAGGATTGTTCGAAATGTTCGGAATTTTTATGACTTAGCTTTGATTATGCTAAATTATCTACTGAATTGAGTATGTATATGTTGTATGATTGATTTGGATGGGTTAATTATGTGGTATATGCTTGATTTCTGAAATTTGGGAATTTTGACCCGATTGTGTGAGGATTGTTCGAAATGTTCAGAATTTATATGAATTAACTTTGATTATGCTAAATTATCTGCTCAATTGAGTATGTATGTGTTGTATGATTGATTTGGATGGGTTAATTATGTGGTATATGCTTGATTTCTAAAATTTGGGAATTTTGACCCGATTGTGTGAGGATTGTTCGAAATGTTCGGAATTTCTATGAATTAACTTTGATTATGCTAAATTATCTACTGAATTGAGTATGTATGTGTTGTATGATTGATTTGGATGGGTTAATTATGTGGTATATGTTTGATTTCTGAAATTTGGGAATTTTGACCCGGTTGTGTGAGGATTGTTTGAAATGTTCGGAATTTGGGAATTTGGATGGGTTAATTATGTATGTGTTTTGCTTAATATTATGAAATGGTTTGTGGTGAGAAGGACAAATCTTTCCCTATTTTTAATAAAATTCCTAATTTATCAAAAAAAAATATTTGTATTTAACTACTGTTTGGTTATTGTCTTCAAGTAAGCTTTAGGTGTAACATATATCAAAAGTTAAGAAGGATGAATCAAATGCTTTCATTACCACCACCTCTGCTAGAAAACTGGGTGTGAGTATTTTGGATTTTGGTATCGGAACATTGTGATTTCGTTTGTTTCTTATGAGGCTCAAATAATTCTTTTTTCTTTCTAAATTTTCAGTGCCATATTATTTCTCTATTATGGGGAGGGGCGTGGAAATGATTGCAATTGTAGTAGGTCTTAGGAAGAGTTTTGCAGTTCGGAATCTAAAGAACTATAACTGTCTTTGCATTTTGATTTGTTCTATATATGCTTCTGTTCAAGCAGCTCAAATTTGACTATGTTAATTGGTTGAGTATTGGTTATCCCTTCTCATTTCTTGTGGAGTTTGGTGAACTTTGATGGTTAGAATTATCTAATAATCGAGACACTAAAAATAAAAGGTTAGAAAAGTAGCGTCTCCATAATTCACTATAACAGTTTGGTCTTGGAAAAACGAAAGATTTTATGTGTAGTGCTACTTTGACAATCTTAGGTCTAAAGTGTTTTGAGCCAATCATATAGATACATGACAATACTATCTAGTTTGGTCTTATCAACATTAGATAGAAGAACTCATATTCCAATATGTGTAATAGAAAAAATAATTTTGTGAATGTAGGATATCTATCTAAACCTTTTAATCAATTGGACAAAATAAAATAAAATAATCAATTCATTAATATACCTGTACATGTATTACTTCAAGTCTTGCAATGTAAGATTGATTAACTTTTGATATGATATGTCATTGTTAATTTGATACTTATATTAATTATTGTTTTTATATTTTTGTTGTTGCAGATCTTATTCATTTTGATAGGCTGACTTAGTCTATTAGGTTCGGTGAATAGAACGATTAATTTTTAGGTGGCTGCTTATCATAATATTTGTATAATGCAATGACATCCTATAGCTCTTTTGTAATATATTTATATTTGATCAAATATTTTGTTGTACCAAACATGTAATACAAACTATTTGTATGAATATTTAGTTGAATGTTTGTAGGCAGGTATTTAAAAAATTATATCCACGTGTTAAAAGGGATATATATGGATACAGGTACAGGGATTGAGAAGATTGAAATATATATATATATATATATATATAATTACAAAAAATAATTGATCGTCAATATTATTTACGATGATATATTTTTTTCGTCGCTATTGTTTATAGCGACCAATATTATACGTTGTCGCTATTGCTTATAGCGACCAATATTATAAGCCGTCGCTATTGCTTTAACGACCAACATTATATGTCGTTATTGCTTTAACGACCAAAAAATTTCAGTTGGTCGTTAAAACCTTTAGCGAGGGAGCAATAACGACCACCGACGACCAACATTTTGTTTGGTCGTTATTGACATTAGCGACCAAATTTTGGCCATTAACGACGAAATTTGTTGGTCGTTAAAAGCCTAGTTTTTTGTAGTGTTCAACGGCACGACCTGCTTCTTCCCTAAAATTCTTCCACCATTGTTACTCCAACGTTCTTCTTCTTTGTTGGTTATCTCTATTGCTGCTACTTGCCATCATTCTTGTTCTTATCTTTCTTTTGTCATTGTTGTACCTTTAACGGGTGTGCATTTTTCTTCTTATTTCTTGGCAAATCTTTCCTTGATATTGTCTCCATGCTTTTATTGATTGAAACTTGAATGTTTTTCCTCAACTTTGCTTTGTAATGTGTTTTATATATCATTAGAAGTTCTTTGGTATAATTGTTGTAGCTGTTAGTGTAATGAATGTATAATGTCACCGCTAGCGATATACTAACCTCTATTTTATATATAATTGGTCTAGAAGACAAACTGATACAAAAAAAAACTTGGTATTGTTGTCATTATTGTTATATTGTTATTTTTTTCTTCCTGAGTTATTTTGCTTCATTTTGTTTTTAATATAAGGTATCATAGATTGTATGAGGATATACTCTAGTAGGTTGTTAATATAGTATATGGATGGTGTTTAAAACTTCCTTAGGTTTACAGTTGAATATCTTGAAGATTCTTTGCATATGTTGTTCATATATAGATTGTGGCAATACTAAAAGGAAAGGAATCAATGAAATATAAGTTCATCTTATTGTTTGTGGGACTGATAATAGTTGCACTAATTAGATATGAGACAGAGTCAATAGGTGTCCAAACTAGTAGTATTGACTATGATAATTTCGATAATGCTAAATTTACTTAATAGAAAACTTAACAAATAATGTATAAAAAAAATTTAGAGACTATCTAGAAAATTTTGAGAAATTGGTCGTTGATTTGAAAATACCCTTCTACAATGGTTGCACTAAATTTATAAGATTATCTGTAGTGTTACGATTGTATAACCTAAAGGAAACTATTGGATGGAGTAACTAAAGCTTCACTTCTCTTATTTAATAATTGAAAGAAATGCTTTAGGATGACAATGTACTTCCTTCCAGGAGATATGAAACAAATAAGATTCTTTGCTATATGGGATTGAATTATAAAAAAATTATACTTGTCCTAATTCATCGAAATGAATATGCATCATTAATAGATGTCTTGAATGTCCAATGTCACGATTCAAGATGGTTAAAGTTCCTTGTAAGATGTTGTGGTACTTTCAATCATACCAAGATTTTGGTGTATGTTTAGTAATGTCAAAAATGTGAAGAACCTTATATGGCATATGAAATAGAAGACTAATGATGACAAGATTAGACATTCAACCAATACATTTCAATGGAAGATGATTGAATCTAAATTCCTAATTTTAGTGGTGTAGCTAGAAATATGCATCTTGGACTTTGTTCAAAGGGAATGAACCATTTAAATGGGAACACCAAATGTAGTTTATGGCTAGTTATTTTGATGATATATAATCTCCCTCCATATTTATGCATGAACAAACATTGATGATGCTATCTTTGCTTATACAATGTCCAAATCACTCTGACAATTATATTGATGTTTATTTAGCTATCCTTATTGAGGATTTCTACATGAGCAATAATGAAGTTCAAGTATTTGATGCACATCTCCAAAAGTCATTTAACTTAAGAGATGTGTTATTTAGCCAAAGAAATGATTTGCTAACATATGGTAGTCTTTCTAGTTATCTTGTGTACGGACATTATGCATTCCTTGTATGTGAAGATAACACAATCTTTTACCAATTACAGGAGAGTAGGAAGTCTGCTTACCTTGAACATCATATATTATTGTTTGTGAATCATTATTAGCACAGACAAAGAAAATGATTTTGATGGAAACGTTGATGAAGCAATAGCTCTGAATCCTCTCATGGAACTCTGAGTATTTAAAAGATAGGAAACTTAAACATGCCATTTGGAAAAATAATTAGGAAGCATTTCATTCATATGGGTGAAAGAAATGGTCAATATTATTTAACCTTCCGTATAAAAAAATAAAAACTCGTATGCTTGATTCTACCTTGATGTGATGTATGTTCAGAAGAACGAATATGATAGTTTAATTAGTACGCTTATTAATGTACCAAAAAAGACACAAGATGACATAAATGCTAGGTTAGACCTAGTTGGAGGGGTATAATAATATATTTACATCCGTAGAAGGTAGGGGATAAAAGTTTTTTTTTTTTTACCTTAGGTATGTTGTACTCTTTCTATGAAATAAAATATTTCTTTTTGTGAGTGTTTGAACATAGTAAAGGTTTCAAAAGAATATTCATCAAATGTTAATAACTTTGTTTTGATGAAAGATTTGTAGTTACTGGATGTGAAATCACATGATCATCATATTTTCATTCAAGATTTGTTGCCAGCAGCTATATACTATATTTTTCCAATCATGTTCATAGTGTCATCTCTTGATTTTTTTTTCTTTCTTAAGGAAATTTGTGATAATGTTATTGACACTGAGAAGTCAGACACATTGGAGGGAGAGATTTAATTATATTGTATCAGCTGAAGATGCACTTTCCTCCTTTCTTTGTGATCATGATTCATTTAATAGTTCACTTGGTCAGGAAGGTTAAATCATGTCGACTAGTTCATTTGCATTGAATGTATCTATTTGATAAGTTTATAAAAATTTTAAAAATCGATGTGAGGAACCCAAATAGGCCTAAAAGAAGCATAGCCAAGAGTTATCTAGATAAAGAGGCTATTGAATTTTATTGTGAGCTCTTTTCGAATGGTAACACCATAGGCATTCCTCAAACAAAATATACTAGTTAAAGGAAATTGGGGTAAATGATTTCTATTCTTTAGCATTGATGGCTCTAATACATTGTAATAAGCTCACTTATATGTCCTTCATTATATAAATAATGTCTGACAATTTATGTAGCAATACATGAACATGATTAGGGATTTGAATCCATATAGGGAAGTGTTGTGTTATAGGTCATATATGATCAATAGTAGTACGTTCTACATGAACAATATGATAAGAGTATCATGCAAAATAGTAGTGTGGGTATAGTATTGAAAGCTTTACATATATCAAGTACCAAAGACAAAACCTTATTTATACATCAATGATGTAGTAAAGAGTGATCGGGTGTATATAACTATAGATTTACACCTCATTTAGGGTTCCTTTATTCAGCTATAAATGAGTTGACAATTAAAATAATGTTTCTACGAAGGAAGTAGGGTTTACATGGGTTAATTTTTCAAGACTTAATCCTAAGCAAGACCCATTTATATTTACCTCACAAGAAAAACATGTGCTCCATGTTACTGATCCAACTAATAAATAGTGGTGTATGGTAATTTCCGCTAAGAAATCAAATGATAACATAGAATGGGAGAATGTGTTGAGTGGGATCTAGCTCTCTTGTCCAATATTGATAATGTTACTAATGATATATATATATATATATATATATATATTATATATATATATATATGCAATGATTATGAAGAAGGCTTTTATGTACTTAACTCAGACTTTGTGCACAATGAGGGTAGACATCACAACTTAAAGTGACGTAGATGAATGTTGTATGTACTTTTATATGTTACACTTGAATTTTGTACATTATTGTGAATGAATGTGAAGGCTACTTTATTATTTTATATTATTGTGACTGGCATATATTTATACTTTTTTTAGTGTACATTATTGCGACCAATAAATATTTATTTCTTTGATGGTTTCGAATATCGCTTTTGATGGTGAAGATTTGGGGAAAGATAGAGGTAAAAGAGGAAGAGTTAGGATGAGTAAAATCACAAGGTTGAGAGACAAGAATATTATTTTGATGGTTGATCAGTTTAACAAGTGTATTAGCTATGTTTGTGCTAGAGCTCGTGTGATGGTTGTCATTACCATAATAAATGAAGAAGCTAAGATAGATAGGAAATCAACAGAATTCACTACATTGCATGTTGTTGTAATTTTATTTATTTACATATTTATCTTTTTAAAGTAATTAATTTCTTACATATGTGTGCACTTATTGAAATTCATTTTTTTTAATGAAGCTCATGACAATGATCTTACTAAGCCCATGAGAACTGAAGACATGAGGATAGATAAGAAAGCAGCATAAGCCATTAGGAGGCTTGATGTTGTAAGTTTATTTATTTATTTTTCTTTCTAAAGTTCAGGATTTTTCTTATATGCGTGTACTTAAAGGAATTCTTGTTTTCAGGATGAAGTTCATGGTAATGTTCTTGTTAAGTCCATGAGAAGTAAAGATGCTAAGAAAGATAAAAAAGAAATGAAAGTCACTAGGAAGCCGAATGTTGTAAGTTGAGTTATCTATTTATCATGAGATTTACGAGAGACATCATCCCAACCAATGGAAGGAAAATACAGAATTACATATTGATTATAAATTTATTTTTTTACAATGTAACTTTAATTAAATACTAACTAAATTTTGATCATTTATTTTTTTTTATATAGGTATTTTGTAATTATAAGCGAACCTATTTAGACAAGCAAATTAACTAAATCCAACAAGAATGGATAGATTTTTTCTTTGATCTAAACACATATGTATGCATAATTCTTTTTAATATATTGAGGATTTGTACCGTATATGGTGCATGTTGTTGTAATGTATAACATTCTAAGTAGTTGATATAATAAAAATATTATGAGTAATGATATACATCGTTGATGCTTTTATACAAATGCATAGGAATAAATATAGTTTTGGATGCAAGTTTTGAATGGTCTAACGTTGGTTACATATGCTAATTCGATATTAAAAAAAAAAAACCAAGCAATAGACATCGGTTGGAACTTAGAGCCATTGTTCAATACTTAGGGCATGTTTGGTATGAGGGTAATAGAGGTGGAAAAATTTCTCCTCTATTTTATACCTCTTATATTAAGTATTTAATAATAATAAATATATTTTTAATGAAATACCCATTTTAGATTAAATTAAAATCTAAAATGGGTATTTATTAGAATAAAAATATTTAATTTTGAATAAATTATACAAGATATATAAAATATGGAGGTAATTTTTCTACCCTTATTACCTCCATACCAAACGAGCACTTACAGGAAACAAGTGGATGCAACATTTTGGAAGGGATTAGATGGTGGTAAATTGGTAGGGTCTTAAAACCACCATCTATAGTGTACTTTACACAAAAAATTTAATATATAATTGTAGCCTAATTTATCCCACAAATTTTTTAAGCATTATTTATTTATTTATTTATTTGATTTTATACAGTTATGTTTTGAACCATGTCAATGCTATGGATGATAGAAGCATACATAATGTTATGAAACTATCATCTATACCTATTTCCAACCATAATGTAATTCATTTTTTGTACCTATAGATCATATTACTAATAAACACCTTTGCACTAGCAATAAAGTTAAGCTAGGTCATTTATTTTGCAATTCATGGATACAAGGCTACACACATAGCTTAGGAGATTATTGGATTATTTATCCAATGTTGGACTTATATGTAAACAACATAAATTACAAGTTGTCGTGTTAGTTGAACCCATGCAAAATTGATCAATTGAGGTTTATGCTAAATGTATCAAATTAGATGTAGATCTCTATGTGTAGATACAATATATTATAGTTTGTTGATAGACCAAACTAAAATAACCCAATAGATAACACTTCTAATTGTTCCCATCGGCAGTGAAAACTGAGAGATCGATCATAAGACCGATCAATTAGATCTTAGCAAACATTTGACAACAATTCAATCAGTTTTGTTGCTACGTATTCAAGTATGTTTATGCGTATCTATTATATTTATTATTCTTGATAAATTGACATATTCGTCACGTTGAATATATTACATCAATCTAATCGTATCATATGCATCCCTATATTTAATGCATTTAAAGAGAAAAGATCGATGCATGTCTTTGTGTATATAGATACAAATGCTTAGTTATGACATGATGAGAATTAGTTATATAATAGCTCAATGATATGATAATTCTACACGTTTATGGTCATGAAGTCATTAATACAGTGATTTGTAATATAAATATATATGCATTCGGTAACCTTATTATTGTCTATGTTATTACTTCTTACATACTATGCCGTTTATTTTGCATCTTATTGAAAGAACCTTATAAAATATATTATATACTACTTATTAACACTTCATAGGTTGCTCCTATTACATTTCACTAAATATTTAAAATATCCTACACAACCCCTCATTAATTATCCATCATTATTCCCCTCATTATAAATAAATAATTAATAAGATAAATATTAATTATAATTATAATTTATAACTAATATTAATCATAATTAAATTAATAATCATAATTATAAATAAATGATTTATAAGAATAATATTAATCATAATTATAAATAAAAAATAATATAAATAATATTAATTATAGTTATGAAAACTTAATAAGAATAATATTCATTACAATGATAAATGAATAATTATAAAATGATATTAATCATAATTATAAATCATGAATTAATACAAAAAATATTAATTACAATTATAAATAGCATAATAATAAGAATAATATATTTTATAATTAAAAATTAATATTTAATAAAATATTATTCATTATAATTAATTATTAATAATAATTTTAATTTTAATTGTAATGTTAAATTCATAATTAATAATAACAATGCTAATCATTATCTGAAATATATAAGCAATGTATAAATCAATGATTATAATTTTAAATAGCAAATTAATAACAATAATATTTATTTTAATTATAAAGTAATAATTAATAAAGAATTAGTCATAACTATAAATAATAAATTAATAATATTAACTTTAATGGCAAATAATAGTTCATAAGATTAATAGTGTTCTTACATATAAAATAATTATTACAAATAATGTTAATTATAATTATAAAAAAATAATTAATAAGAATAATAATTGTTATAATTATTCATTATAATATATACATATAAAATTAATTATGATTAAGAAAATGAATTAATAAGAATAATATTTATGGTAATGAGAAATTAATAATTAATAAAAATGATATTAATCATTATTATAAATAGTTACTCAATATAAAATATTAGTTAGAATCATAAATAGCATTTTATTAAGAATAATATTTATTAAAATAGTAAATTAAAATTGATAAAAAAGAAGAAGTTAATCATAATTATAAATAAATAAGACTAATACTAATCATAATTATATTAATAAATGATTTACAAGAATAAAAATTCTATAAGATAAAGTCTATAATGTTTTTTTTATATAAAAACTGATATAAAATTATATTTTATTACAATGATGTATGTCTAAAATTATCAATATACATCAATTCATTTCAAAGTTAATCATGATTATTACTTCAATAATATTCATACATAAATAAGTTGTGTTACCAAATAATATTATTAATTCATATCGGAATAGATTTTAGATCAAATATTATTTTGTTGAACAGAGACAAAATAACCTGAATCACATCAAAGATAGGGAGTGATAAAGAGAGATAACCTGTATGATGTTTTGGCAAGTTGCATATGATTCTCATCATAATGTTCAATAGTCATTCTACCTTTGACTCTGTCCAAAGTTGCATTTCGAAACGCCAGAGCATAGCCAACCTAGAAATTAATTTTCCAAAAAGCTCAATGAGTTTAGTGGATTGCTCCATTCGAAAATGAAAGTTATTTTGAAAATTCAATAATCTTACTTTCAATTATACCATTATTTTTTCTCTGTCATTACACATGAATCCATTCTTCAATTGTTTTTTTAATAAAAGACATAAATATAATATTAAAATTAATTTTATTATTAGTATTTTAAATATATATAAATTATTTAAAATAATTTTTTATTGAACCGAGAAAGTCTTTATCAAGTTACGAATTAAATAATAGCATATATATATATATATATATATAATGCAGTCGAATGATTCCAAAATTTTATAAAAATCAATGGAAAACGTTATTAGACCTCCTTTTGCAACGCCTTGTCGTTGATTGTACCATCTGATAATTGTCTCTTCAAACAAGAACTTGTCCATGAAAAGATTTTGTCAAGAACTAGTTCCTCGGACGACACTGTAAATTCTGAAGCCTCGTATAGCTCAAGGATGGTGCTTGTATTATTAACCACAGCGTCAATGGATTCGAGGAATTTTCCTTCCTCATCAAAGTTCACTAGTGCATCTATACATTGAGAGATGAAAAAATTAGTAACCCTTGTAATTAAACATGAAAGATTAGTTACATTAAATAGGATAAACTTCACTAACATATCACGGTGTCCGGCCAAATTTCAGTAAAATACTATATGTTTTAAACAATTTCACAGGGATGATATATATATATATATTACTTTAATACTATAATATTTGCAATAGACAAGTTTCTGCAACTCATTTCCAACTTTGTCACTGAAAAGATTTGCAATAAAGTTAAGGAATATTTAAAAGAAAACATATTATTTTATGTAATACCATATGCGAATTAATACTTGAAATTTTCCTAAATTATTCTATTTTAAATATTTCATTTATACATATCACAAACATTCGTATACATATTATTAGATAATTCTAAAAGTTATTTCTAGGGTTTCTAAAGCTTTTATACAATTTTAGTTATGTAAGGCTATTTAAGCCTATTTCAACTAATGGAATATTTTGGGATTTTTCTACAATAAGTATATTTTACCTACAAATATTATTTTATGTTAATTTATAGCTTTTAAGGTCATATAAGGTGTTTCTAACAATACATTTTTTGTTTCACACTTGGACGCGCCCTGTCATAATTTTTACTATTCATGTCAGTAAGGTTTTATGTCAAAAATTTTAAATTCTCATAAAATATTTTAAAATTTACATTTTCAGTACCATATCATTTGAAATGTTGATTTGATAATTTTATATTTTTTTTAATAATTTTAGTACTGTTTAATTAAAATTTCCTCCAAAGCTTAATCTTTCATAACCACTACCTTATTTCATATATATTTTCATATCAAAAAATTATGAGAAATCAATTTTGACGTCAAAATAATATTTTTAGGTTCTAAATAAATTTTAAAATTCATTTGATATGTATTTAAAAATTAAGTTACTTTTTTTGCTGTTCTCCCCTTCCTTGACCGGGACACTCATGGACTTGTGGTCATGAGTTGATTTGGCTTCATTTTTCATTTTACACTTAAGCCTTTAAATAATTCTTTCTCCTTTTTTCTATTTTATCAAGGAAAAAATTTTGTGCTAAGTGTTTTTGTTCACGAGCCTAAATTGAGATCTAGCTTCTCATTCTTCATCTTCTTGTCTCTTCTATTTGCTTCTTACAATTTTTTTTGTTTAACTCCTTTTTATTTTCCTTAAGTAAATAGGGTTTAAGCTTAAGCAAAAAGTGAAGATTTTATTTAAAGTGTTGAATTTTTATCCCCCTTCTTGACTCTTGGCCTTACTTCCATAGTTTTTCTTCACGAATATTTTCTTCTTTTCTTCTTCTAAATTTATTTATCCTAACTTATCTCCATTTACCCTAAGTGAAGAAGGATTAGGGTTTGTTGAAAGGTGAAAACGTTTGTATCATCTTCCACCATTTTGTAAAGAGAGTCATATTTCCTATTTTCATCCTTTTCTAATGTTTAGTTTCTAACATTTTATGTTAATAAAAAGACAATTTACAAAACACATGCTTTAATTTCTCAAAAGGCGTTCAAATATTATTTTTTATAATTATAAAGCTTGAACCATGGTTCTTTTCCCTTGTTTTTTTTAGCTTGCTTAGAGCCAAGTAAATCATTTTTAACTCCTTTCTATATGGAGGTTTAAGTTTGAGCATGTGTATTTATTTTTCTTCCTTACGAAGAGTGTTTCTAATCAACTATGTCCAAGATGTGTTATGCTTCAAAACATGCCTAGTGTGGCTATGCCTTGCTATTCTAAGCATGTTTAACTTGTTATAAATCTTAAAAATATATATTAAGCATGTTATATCATATTTTTTAGTATTCATGTGGACATATGCAAGTATGCCACTAATAGCATGTACATCAATACATGCCTTATATGTATCTTGGCCTTAAGGGAATTCCTTTCCTTACAGGCCAGTTTTGTATTTTATATTAATTCATCGTATTCTTTGCAATTTTTTACTTAAAGTCTTATATATGGAATTACTAGTTTTGAGCACGTCTATGGTTCCAAAAAGAGGCATTTTCCAGTTTTTAAAGTTTTTCACACAAATATGATGTAATATGATATATGTGAAGTGTATGAAAAGTATGAGCCATTTTTATGTTTATGAAATCAGTTTTGTTGATTTTAAGCCTAAGTCAAGATCTTTAAACCTAGGTACAAAAATGATCATTCTACATGCTATCCTAGAATATTAATTTTTATAATTAAAATTAAGTCCATAAAGGTGTATTTCCAAGTGTTAAATTGATATTTTCAAAGTGGCTAAGCTTTAAACAAAGATGCCTCTTTTTGGCTTAAAATGTAGAACTAGGGTTTGAAGAGTAATTTGGTATATTTACATGATTTTTGGAAATTTATAGAGGCATATTTCAATCATATGCCATATTCGAGTGTTAAATGCATGTCTTACTTGGTGCACTAGAGAGCATGGATTAGGGTTTTAATGCTTAAGTTGTTATTTTTTGTGTGTATTTTGTGGTAAAATGGTCTTATTACACCAATTATTGAATATTAGCATACCTATTATTAATTTGATAGTGTGGTACTTTAGTTATAAAATTCCTTGGAGTGAATTTATTTGAATATTATAAGTGTTAGTGATTTAAAATAGAGTGAAATGAATTAATACGACATCAAGGGCAAAATGGTTATACGTGGTAAACTTATGTTAAATAACAATAATATGAACATAGGTCAACCTCTAATTTATCTTTACCATATTCTTGACCTTTTTTCATTAATTGTTGACTTTCTCATGTTGATTGTTGACCTTCCTAATTGTTAAAGTAAAGAATTGAGAAAGATTCCAAGTATGTAGATATTTCTAAGTGTTAAATGATGCCTTGATCCCTTATAGATCAAGATAATGTATGATGTAATACAAATCATAAGCGATGTGATTAAGTAATAATGGTCAAGTGTTGATGTTAATATGATGACAATATCAAGCGTATTAATCTTCTGTTATATGTGGATAATAACCTTTAGATAAGACATTAATAATTAAAGTAAAAGAGTACTAGAGTTAGAACTAAGACCTCAGTTTCTTAGGATAGCCTTAGGGTTGTGCATGGAATACCTTCTTGCTTGTACTTGGTTTGTTAAGATAACCAAGAAGGCCCTCGATCTACTCTACATGCTATGGTCAGAGAGGATGTACATGCTTGCAGATTAGGTGTCCTAGTGATTGATGAGATTCTGGTAACCGATCAAGCTATTAGTAGGGTGTTTTTTTCCGCCTTGAAATCATTTATTTATAATATCACCTTTCATCATGTTTCATATGCCTAATTTCATCCGTGTTTTGAGAAAGAGGCCATGATTTCTCCTAATTAGAAAGGGAGAGGGGGGAGAGATCTAGAACTTGTTTTTGAAGTGTCCTTGAAAAAGTGCTTGTTTTTTTAGAGATCCTGTTGAGAGGATTGTTATTTCTACTTGTAATATCTTATTCAACACATAATAAGATCACTTATTTCTCAAATTTTTGTTCTTGAGTTTTTTCCTCTATTAAATCTTGCAAACCCTAAGTCTATTAGATTTAGGTCATGTGTGTTCACACTACTTAATCTCCACTAGATACCTTAATATCAACTCTAATTTTTACCCATTGGTTTTACATCTATCCCATATGTTTCTTTTTACTCTTATAATCATTCATTGCATCTATCCCAACCCACTTTTATTGAACCTAAATATCATAACCTTCCTATAGTTTGATGCACTTCACTCATGGACGATGTACACTTGTCTGCAGTGATGTTGCTCACACAATTATTACACATACCACAAAAAGTCAATAGCAGTGGTAGGAATAATATGAGTAGGGTGATGGTGGTGACGGTAGTAGTGGAGAGGATAGTAATAATGATAGGTAATGATTGTGGTTGTGTGAATCTTGGAGTTGGGTGGAGGTTATGGTGGTGGGTTTTGGGGATCTTAAAGGGTGGCAATGGGTTATAGTTATGGTGAAGAGCGGTTGTGATGAGTGGGATGTTAGTGGTGGTGGTGATGGAGAGTTTGTGGTGGTTGGGAAGGGTTGTGGTGGTTTTGTGGTTTTGTTAGAGAAAGGTGGTGATTATGAGTGAGGTGCTGGTGACAGAGGGGGGGGATGGTGGAGTTGTGGTGGAGTGAGGCTAGTGGTGGTGATGGTTGCAGTTTTGGCAATTCAACATATTATTTTCCAATCTACAAATTTTGGAAACTATTATTATTTTTAGTTTTAAAAAGCTTATTTTCAATTTTAAGTAAAATCTGAAAACTTAAACGCAACCTAGACTTGAGTTTTTATTTAGGAAACTCGTATGTTGTCCCACTTTGTTGTTTTATTATATTCAGTATGTAAATTTATTAAAATTAATATACTTTTTTAAAAAGTTGGGGTTGAAAAGCTGTAGGTTAGAAACAAAACACCCTCTCACACACAAGCTTAAGCAACTACATTTTGGATTTAAAATGATACTTTTGATCTTCAAGTAAACCTACCCTAATACTTTAATCATATTTATTCTCTAGTTCCCTTATCCTTGTAATAAAGTTACAAATTTGAAAAGTCTAATATGCATATGAATTTAAGCAACTACCTGAAGAAACTTCATATCCATGCATTCGAAGTAGCCGAAATGCCATAGCACAACAAGCGCCATTTGAAAAGATTTCTTCGTCCATTTGTAGCCAACATCTACATGATAAGTAGTACATTAACAAGGGTAGGCTTTGTGGTAGTATCACATACTTCTATATATATAGATATAATTGAATAGAAGGAAATTAGCCTAATTGAGTATTGTACCTATATATTTGACTTAAAACCTTCTGAATCTCATATGTAGAATAGTGATCCAGTCCCATTTTTTGAAGCTTATCAACCACATGAAGGGAAAAATATATACCTGAAGGATAATTGGCAGGAACTACAAGAGCAATGAACATTTGGAAAATGTTAGAGAAAATGAATAAGTTGAGCCTCAAGATATATGAAGTATATATGAATTAATTAAATGAAAATAGATAATTGCATAATGCTTTAAAAGTAGCTAAGATATAAAATAAATTATAGCCTTTGGTTAGCCTAGTGGTTACTGTGCCCTAAATTGTTGTCATATCTCGGGATCAAATTCATATGATTCCCCCTCCCCCAGTGTACCTAGTCAAAAGAGAGAAAAAAATATTAAACTAATTTATGTTTAATGTAAGGAAAGACCTATGAAAATATTCATAACTAAATAATCATGTCATATGTAGATATGTGCTAAAAAAATTGAAGAAAAGAGAAGGAAAGGAAGCAGATGACAAAATCATATGGTGGCTACATATCAACAATATTTGTGGATAATATGGCAAAGTAAATTTCAAAGAATTGAGGTTTTTTATTAACATCTTTAGCAATGAATTAATATTTGGGGATTATCACACTTTCCAAAACAAAAACAAAAAACACTTTTTTTAGCATTTTTTATCCCCATTATTTTTGCATTCACAACAATCATCCCATTATAACAATAAAATATACTATCTTATTAAATTGATATCCTACCACATCGAACCAAAATATTTAACTAATTATATTATATTATTTATTAAATGTTATATTCATACCCACTACATGCGACCTTTTTTTGTATGTATGATATATTGTTGTGTCCCATTAATTAATTCACTTTTAACAAATTTCCATAATGAATGTTGAATGGAGTAGAAACTGTTGAGGTAAGTGAATAGAATAAATTGGGTCTAAAAAAGGAGATCAAGTTACTCAAACCTAAACCTAAGCTATGTGCAACTTTGTTTCTTATAGTTACCCAACAATCCCCCCACTAATGACAAGAAACAAAGGAATATGTAAACATCAATATTTTTTGACTGAATTGATATTTGTAAAAATGATGTTATTACCCATAACATGTATAGATAGTATTTTTTTCTTGAAATACCTAGATTTGGGTTACTTCCCCATAATATGTGATACACTTTTAAATTCTACAATTTATATGAGAGAAAAACAAATAGTTCTTGTAAATGATCCTATGCACACCTTAAGTACTTTTATGTATTCTAGAGAGATAACCTAACTATATCATAGAAGGTGGTCCATCTTCACACCTAAGTAGGTGAGACCATTTAACACCACCACGTGTGGTTATAGACTCATTAAGAGTAGCCTCAACCTTAAATAATTACCATAATTCATCAAATGCTTACCATTAACACCACCAAACCTACTTATGGATTCAATGTGAGCATAAATCTCAAACTCGACACTACCAAGAAGAAAAATCGATGAAGTGCGTCTTAATAGCACCATAAAAAAATGGATATGGAATCATAGAAGTGTGTGTATATCAATGATATATGTTATAAGGAATAGAACGTAATGCAAAAGGGTAATCATATTGCTTCATTTGACCTTAAGTGGGTATCCACCATACTTTGGGCTTTAAGCCCATCCATCTTGAAGATTCAAATACCCATTTCCTTGTCAACTCTTTTATAAGAGCATCCACCAAGTTCCTCTCATATTTCTAACAACATTCCATGGAAATTAATAACTATGTTTATCAATACTCGGTTGACCACACCATATCTAATGACGATATGCCTCATCTTCCCCATACATACACTAATTTGGGCGTTTTCAATGATTGTTTTCAAAACACAATTAATATGGATAAATTAAAATAAATAGTCCCCCTAGTGGAACCTACATCAACACATTCCTCAACCATTACTCTTATTACCTTCCAACTCAAGAGCAAGAAATTCACATTGTATAGTGGAAAGTTCTATACTTGTCTGTCAAAGACTCCCATGATTTAGTGCACCCATCCAAAGTAAAAACATAACCATTAGTAGAGCTAACTTCATTGTATCAGTGACCCTCTTTGTGTCATAATATAAATGTAAACACTAACCAATTATTACTTTATGATACCAAAGCAAACAATGAAGAGCAATTCAGTTTTCATCACTAGGATTGCAAGAATATCAACTCAAAGGACTCATAGTAAAAGCTATGTCAGGTCTTATATAATTCATGAGGAACATGACACCACCTATAGTTTTAGCATATTTATCCTAACAAACATTAATACCCTTATTCTTCTGAAGGTGTATGCTATAATTATAGGGGCTACACATGGGTGCCATACCATAACATTCAAAAAATTCAAGATTTTTTAAATTTAGGAAGATTGACTAAGAGTGATTTATTTGTACTAATCTTAATCTAAAGTATTGTGTTGGATTAATTTTTCTTTAAGGTAAAGACATTCCCAAAGAACTTAACATATCTAGATTCACATATCAAACAATCACAAAGATATGAATCTATATGCAACATTATTAGAATCATTACAAAGGAACACACAATCAAAGGTCGTAGGCCTAACATTTTTTTTCTCTAAATTCTGATAGACCCACTTTTAGAGTACAAGGAAATCTTTTCCATAATTTCTAGCAAGTCCTCATCTAGTGAGCGGCTATTGCAAAAACGCACGTTGCTAGCATGTTAGCAATATCAAAAGTAGAAAATAAATTATCTTAACCAACACAAGATAGATGCATTTTATTTTTATCAAAAGATCCAAAAAAAACCTAGATATTTTCTTAATCCATGAGATTACTAATGTAACAAAAGATGACATGAAAATCACCGAAAAACATATTAAAACCAATTTGAGGATCATATCAATTCTCTACTATAAACATTTTTTCTTTCAAATTATTGGAAGAATACAATAAAAAATAACTAACATGGAATTGAACAAATTATCTAAGAGTTGGAGTTAAAATATTAGAGAAGAAAATCAAGACAAATGTTGTTGTGTTGTGGATGAGCCATTATCTTGAAAGTAAAATTTGTCTCAACTCTAGTGCAATAAAAACTTTTGCTTAATCCCCAAGATTAATACAACAATCCCTCAAACTCGTGCATTTAAAGTTGAAGGATATGAAGAAATGTAGAAAGAGATGCCTAGAAATGGAGAAAGACATGTAGGGTATAGAAGGTTATCAGTTTTCCTTAAACATAAAGTCAAAACAACAAGGAAATAAATAGATGAATGGGAAAAGTGACCATTATCCATCATCAATGAATATTGAATGGAGAAGATATAACTGTTGTCCATAATGAATAATGAATGGAGAAGATGTAACCGATGTCCACAATGAATAATGAATGGAGAAGATGTAACCACTATTAATAATGAACGATGAATGGAGTAGAAATGGTTAAGGTAACTAAATAGATGAAATTAGGTCCCAAAAATGAGATTAGATTAGATCAAGTTACTCAAACCACAACTCGACAATGTAGGACTTTATTTCTTGTAGTTACCTAACAAAAGATGAATGAAAAAGAAATGTTTACCAAATGAAACATCATAGTAATCGTCACTTATGCACATGAGTGAATTACAAATCATTGACAAGAAGGAAAATTGTAAGGAAGAAGATGGTCTAACTAATATCTCCCACCATGGTTGATTAAAAAAAGATTGATTTGTATGACTTATAAATGAGCCACACTAATGAATGAGGCATATCAAAATTTTGATCTCCAACAAATAAGAACAACAAAATTGAGCTATATGAGAAAGTGGGAAAAGAAAAAGAGAAAAAGAAAATAATGGGACCAAAATAAGAAGAAAAAGGGTTATAAGATAACTAAACAATTATTTTAGTTGGATGTAATAAGGTATATAATTAATAAGATAATATATTTTAATGTGTAAGCTTATGATTCATATTTAAGGTGTCATGTGGCATGAAGTAGCTATGTGTGGTCAAGTAGAGGATTTGAAGGTGTAAATAACTAAGAGTGAACATGACCTAATTATGGTAATGGACACAAGCTTGTTGTCAAACATTGTAGAAACATAACAAAAAAACTAGGTAACCGAGTGTCGACACATCTTCTCATGTTGGCTAACATGGTCGTGTCGATGGTGACACTTCCTTTTGTTGGTCAACACGATGGTGTCAATGGGAGCATTGCACTACCTCAAAATTGTTTATTTCTATTGTATTTTCCTATGACCCTATATGTTGATTTATTTATTCTTCAATTGTATTATATGGGGTTTTCTCAATTAGTACTCTATTATTCTTGTGAGAGACATGTGGGGGAACTTGGTCATTGAGTGATTAATTTATGATTCCTATTACATTTCTATGATTCATACATTAATAAATAAGATCATTAGTTTTCCCCCAATTCTTGTTCTTGATTGTTTTCTATATTAAATCTTGAAATTTCTAGTTCTACCAGATTAGGTCACAAGTGTTTACACTAGTAAATCTCCAATAAACTAATACCAAAGCTTTGGTTTGTATTTGAATTATAACGAGATAATGTTTACAAGATTTGATGTTGAAACATTTGATTGTTTTGTGAACTTTAGCTTGTGCAAATTGAAGATGAGAGTGATTTTGCTTTAGAATGGATTAGAGAAGGCATAATTCAGGAAAGTGAAGAAGCCTCTAACAAGAAGAAGTTTGAGGAGATCAATCTGAAGGCCCTATCTAGCATAAAATTATGCTTATCTAATAAGATCCTTTAAAAGGTGGATAAAGAGACACAATTATATCTTCCCTATGGTTACAGTAGGAATCTCTATAAATGACGAAGTTGATGAAAAATCGTTTATTATTGAAGAGCATGCTACATGAATTAAAATTAGGTGAGGGATAATCTTTAAAATATCCATGTCAAATTGGATGATGAGGATATTGCTATTAAGTTGTTATGCTATTTACCTACTAATTATAAATACTTTCATGAGACCATATTATATAGTTAAGATGAGTTGGTTCTTGAGGATATCAAGAATGCCATGCTAAATGGGAATTGATTAAAAATTAATTGACTAGAGGAAGTTCAAGTGAGCCAGATAGTGTGGGGTTTGTATCTAGGGGAGAACTTAGGAATAGGGCCCCGTTGATAATAATAAATCCATATCAAAGTTTAAAAATAAATATAAAAATCTAGTCTACTAAGGGTGTCATAAGATAGACCAAGATGACCGATTGGGGATCTTCAGTTCTTCTACCATATTTCTTCTAACAGTAACTATTTCTAGACTTATGAGATTCCTCGAGGTGGAGTAGTTTTGATGGGTAACAATGCTACATGCAAAGTTTATGGGACTAGGATTGTGAAGGTGAGGATGCATAATGGTGTGGTTAGGATACTATCTAATGTTTGATATGTCCCTAAGATAATAAAGAAACTAATTTTATTGATTTCCTTAGATTCTAATGGATATCATTGCGTAATTGAGGATTACTAGAGGGGATCTTATTGTGATGAAAGCTAAGAGAGTTGGGACATTGTATGAATTGATTGGTTCTACTGTTGAAGGTGCAACTATAATGACATTTGCGAGTATGTCTAACTCAAATGTTACTAGACTTTAACATATGCGACTAGAACACATGAGTGTTAAAGGCATGACCGGACTCTCAGAGAGAGTGTTGTTGGATGGACACAACATGGGTACTATAGACTTATGTGAGAAGTATGTGTTATGTAAGAAAAAGTGGGTTAGTTTTTTCACAACTACACATAGTATGAATGCACCTCTTGATAATATTGATTCGGATTTGGGGGGGTGTTATAAGAGTGGTTTTCAAGGGTGGATCATGTTACCTACTAAAATTTATTATGAACTTCTCTAGAAAGGCATGGGTTTATTTTATTAAAAATAAGAATTATGTGTTTAGTGTTTTCAATCATTGGAAGATCCTACTAAGGAAGTTAACTAGAATATAGGTCGAATTTCTTTGAATGAATAATGATCTTGAGTTTGTGGAGTAGAGTTTCACTAATTAATATGAGGGCCACGTGATTGCTAGGCACCACACTTAAGTTGGAAGATCTCAATATATTGGGGTTACTTGGTATTTGATTAGGGACCTATTAGAGAAGGATCGATGTATGTTATTACAAGTTGGATTAGACAAGAAGTTTTGGGCTGAAGTATTTTACATGATAGTGTCTATAGTGAACCGGTCTCCCACTCCTGTCTATAGTGCCTATGTGAATGATCAAAAGCTTGAGCCTAGAGTAAAAATATGTATCTTCTTGGTTATACATCCAAAGTGAAAGGGTATAGAATGTGGGACTCAATTGCATCCAAATTTTCAACCAGTAAAGATATTATATTTAATGAGCTTGTATTCCTTCAGAAGATTGATTCTCCCATTGATAGATTGAGAATATACATAGTGTTGCAAACCAGGTGGAGGTGATGGTTGATTTGGATCAAACAGACTCTTTTGATAGACCCACTATCCTTAAGATGGGCAGAACTAGGCAGGAAGTGGGGAGCAGAGGGGAATTGCTCTAGGTAGACCATAAAGGGATATTAAGCCTCTTATCATATATGACTTTAAGGAGTTAGCAAGTTATAATTTATCCAATGCAAAGACTGGTTTATGTACAAGAACTAGTGTCATACTCAGATGCCATTGTGTGGTAGTTTTGCTAAGTGGTGTGCTGCTATAGAGAAGGATATGATATACCTTTAGAAGAATCAGATATGGCAACTTGTGAAAGCACCCAAGAAGAAAAAAATTATTGATTGCAAGTGGGTATACAAGTTCAAATATGGAATCCCAAAAGTTAAGAGATCAAGAGACAAGGCTCGTTTAGTTGCACATGGGTTCAATCAGATACCTGGTGTAGACTACAATGAGATATTTTCTCCTATTGTCACACATACTTCCATTCAGACTCTGCTTGGACTTGTGGATATGTTAGATATGATGTTAGAGCAATTGGATGTTAAATAGCGTTTCGGCATGGTGAGCTTGAGGAGGAGATCTATATGTGTCAAACAGATGGTTTCATTATTGAAGGAAAACGGGTGTGCTCATTTAATAAGTCATTGTATGGTCTAAAATGGTCGCCTAGACTATGATACAAGAGGTTTGATTAGTTTATGATGGAGCATAGGTTCTTCGGGAGTGACTATGATGGATATGTATAATTAAAGAAGGTAGATGATGGTTCTCCGGTGTATCTTTTACTATATGTAAATGACATGTTTATGGCAACAAAATTGTTGTTTGCATTTAACTAGGTGAAAATAGGGTTGAAGATTGAGTTTGAGATAAAGAATTGTTGAGTTGTAAAAAGAAAAGTTAGCATGGAGATCATATGAGATTGCAGATAGAAGTGTCTTTAACTGTTATAGGACAAGTATGTGAATAAGGTTCTAGAGAGGTTTCATATAACAGATGCTAGACCAATTAGTACTCCTTTGGTACTCATTTTATATTGTCTGCTTTGGATTGTCCCAAATTCAAAGATGAGGAGGATTTTATGACCATAGTTTTCTACTTTAATGATGTGGCATGTGTGATGTATACTATGGTTTATACTAGGCCAAATATTGCTCAAGTTGTGAGTGTTGTGAGCAAGTATATGGTGCATTCTATTAAGGCTCACTAACAAGCACTGAAATGAATTTTGTTTTATACTTGAACGATATAATATCTACTTGTTTGGAGTATGGGAGGTTGACTGGTGCGCTGACTAGGTTCGCTGACTTTGATTATAGTGGGAATCTTGATAATACCAATAGTTATGTATTTTATCTTGGTGGTTCAGCAATTAGCTGGAGAGTGTCCTTGTAAGAGGTGATTGCATTGCATATCTCCAAGACTGAGTACATAGCTATGATTGAGGTGTTTTAGGAAGTTGTATGGGTTGGAGGGTTAGTTCATGAGCTTAAGTTTGATCATGGTCCCATTATTTGAAGCGATAGTCAAAGTTCTATTAGTTTGACAAAGAATCAGAATTATTCCCGCCATTGAATGAAGCGCATTAATATTAGGTACCTCTTTATTTGGGGTACCATTGCCACATGCATGGTTATATTGGAGAAGGTAGCTACTGTAGAAAATCCAATCGATATGCTAATGAAGACATTGCTTATGAGCAAGTTTGAGCATTGTTTGGACTTGATTAGTGTTCATATGCCATGAAGCCCTTTAGAGCGAAAGGATTTTTATGGTGATCTTGTATGTTTTGTGCTAGCATTTTTAAATACTCATAAAGGTGGAGAGTTATAAATTTGTGATTTATATTTAAGGCATTAGGTGGAGTATGGAGTGGCTATATGTGGGCGAGTAGAGTAGTTTGAAGGTTAGGAGTGACCAAGATTGAACACGGCCTTACCGTGGTGATGGGTATGAGTATGTTGTTAGACACTATAAAAACATAAGATAAACTAGGTAGCAAGGTGTCAACACATCCCCCTTGTGTAGGCCAACAAGGTTGTGTCAATAATGTCATGACCCCCAGTAATGTTGGTCAACATGCCCATATCGACAGGAGTGCTCCACTGCCTTGAAGTCGTTTATTTCCATCATCTTTCCCTATAACCTTATATATCAATGTCTCTATTCTTCGACAATATTGTATTTTTTTTTCTCAATTAGTTCTCTATTGTTCTTATGAGACACTTGAGGGATAACCTATTCTTTTTCTAGCCCATGACCAGGTTTTGACTGTATAAAAATACAGGTTAATGGATGATCCAGACATGGGAGAAAATCATATAGTGCTAGAGAGAGGAGGTTTGTGTATGCCATCTTACCAAAGTAGAAGGAATAAAATTATCCTTAATGAGGTAATGTAAAGGGAAAAGTTATCCCTATATTTTATGTACATTACATGGTCTATTTAAATTGGAAGATATTTGTTTTAGAGAAATACTCATTTTATATCCTTGTTTAGACTAAAATGGGTACTTCTTGAAAACTATTTTTTTCATTTCTAAATACGCTATTAAAGAGATCTAAAATTCATAGGTATATTTTTTACTCCTATTACCCTTATGCCAAACAAAACTAAAACTAAATTAGCTATTGAGGTGAATTTATGCTTAGTTTTCTTCACTTTATTTTCAGATCAGATCAAATCAGCACTAATCAGATTAATTTAGATCAAATTAGATTAGATAAGATAATAATAATTATTATTATTATTTCTAATAATTATATATAATAATATTTAGAATAAAATTTATTGTAATAAAAAATATCTATTATCATCATAGTTATTTTTTATAATTATAATAATTATAATTATTTTTATCTTTATTAGTATAATATTTATTATTATATTATTTATAATAATTAAATTTAAAAATAATAATATTTATAATATTATTAATAATAAAAATAGTGATAATAATAATAATAATAACAGTTATAATGAAATTATATTATTATTTTTAATTACTACTACTACTACTACTACTACTACTATAATTATAAGCATAACTATATTTATATTTACAACAAATTATTATAATACTCACATGAATATTATAATTAATATAATAATAATAATAATAATAATAATAATAATAATAATAATAAGTTACCTTAATTCTCATCAGCATTAATCAGGCCAAATAAAATTAGATATAATATGATCAAATCATATTAGATCTACACTCATTATATCATATAAGATAATGTCATACCAAAATAAATGAAAAAAATGTGTACGAGAAAAACAGGTTCTTAGAGACGAATGCATTGAACATAGAAGGAGATGATGGTGTTGAAGCAAGGAAGCCATCGGAAGGGGAAAAAATATTGGATCTTAGTGGCTAAAAATGATAAAGAATGTAATCTGGATTGAAGGCAAGGTTGCATCTTTATTAGGAGCCGTTAGGTACTCTCAGTCTCTCTTCAACTATCGGTACAAGTCATCGGGGCTCGTCACTGTAGTTAGGACTTGTATCGTTCAAAAGTTTTTTTCTTCTCCTTTGATGTTTGTATTTTTCTTCTGGTGGTCCTTACTTATTGGTTAACAGATGCTTGTCATCATGCTTGGTTGCTTCTTTGTTCGATCTCCTGGCCTTAGTTGCTTGATATCAATAAAATTAAATAAAAAGTATATATAAACATGTTGGACAAAGCAAGATATTGTTGATGCTAATTGGGATCAAGTTCCAAGTGGATAGATTACGGATGAATTTAGATTAATGAAATGATAAAGGAGAAGGGCAACTTTGAGGGAAACACAACTTAGGCGTGTTAGGGAGTACAATCATGTCATCCATCGAAGAGGCTCGAGAATTATAGATTGAAGCAGAAAGTAGAGGACAACACAAGTGGCCCACGTTGGTCAACACAGCCATGGCCTCCTGCATGGATAGCCTCGTTTCCGTCAGCATGGTCCAGGTCAAAATGATGTTGAGTTTAGGGATGGTAATTAGTTTTGGATCCGATCCGGATCTGTTTTATTTTTAACAAATCTAAATCTATAATTTTTGAATTTAATAGATTTAAATTGAGCCTAAGCTTATATATACTTAAACGAGTCTCAGTCCAACAGTTTCATACCCATACCTAGCCTGCCAAACTCATTTGATTTATATGTATGTATACATACACACTAATTTTATATTTATCATCATTTTATTATTTTATTTGAGTTATTTATTTATTTTTTTAATATTATTTCTGTGTATTTATTTCATAAGCAATATGTGATATTTTATTCCAAAAGTAATAAAATACCATTTAATAAATTAAAATAACTACTTTAAAATGTTTATATTTCCTTTCAAATAATTTTTTTTAACAAAAATCACATATTAACCTATATAAAACATAGATGTATTAGTATTTATATAAATCATTTTTTTTTCAAAAGTAGTCTAACTCGTTTAGAACTTATTTGCCCGCTATACTCGGTAGGTTTAAGTCTAAACTTTTAAGTTCCAACAAATTTGGATCTAAATATAGATACTGTAGACAGGTCTAAATGAGAAAACCCATTGTCATCCCTAGTTAAGTCCAAACTTGTTCCAATTTTTACGGAAAGACTCTTTTAGTCAGTTCTAGCCCCCTTTCGTTAGCCTATATAGTAAGAGTCTATCGTATTCATTAGAGTTAACTAATGGAAATGCAATGCAAGTATTGCGGAGATCTCTAGATACGATTGGAGAAATGTAGAGAGAAAGAGTAAAAAAATCTACTGAGGGAATTCTTTAGGAAAAAAGAATGGTTTTTTTAGATGAAAGCTTAAGCATAAGGTTAGGGTTGATTAGGATTATTGAGGGGAAAATGTAGTGAGGTTTTTTATACTCAAGTTCTTGTATTGCTTGGTGGAATAATAATAAAAACATTCAAGGTCTTTTTTTTTTTTTTTGAGTATCTTTTCACAATTGTTGTAGTAGGGATATCTTTTGTCGGTAAAAGTGTATTTAAAGATATAATTATTTTAGACTTTTTTATAAAGATATAAGTGTTTTTTAATTTTTTATAAAGACATAAACGTTTAAAGTTTATTTTCACTAAGATATAATATTTTTAATATTTTAAATGTTAGATAATTCTAATCATTTCTATTTGTATTTTAATGAAAATAAACTTTAAACATATGTCTTAATCGGAACGAAGTTCAAATTTTTATGCCTTAATTTTTTATTTTTAAAATATTTTTGCTTTAATAAAAATAAAGTCTCAACAATTGAATCTTTACGAAAAAATTTAAAAAAATTTATATATTTATAAAAATAAATCTAAAATATTTATACATTTAATTATATTTTTATCTATTTTTTAACATATGGGGAGCAGATATAGCCAGGTCAATCATGTACGCACGTTTCAGTCAAATAGACAAGCTACTTGTTAGGTTCAATCGTTGTACGATGAGAATCACTAGAAGAAGGAATATTTTTGATAAAATTTATCAGTACTCCGTTTAGATAAAACTAATATGATAAAAATTAAAATAATTTTAAAGTATTTAGTTTCATGGATAAAATATTATATACATATAATTATATTAATATCTACATCTAATTATATACAAATGTACAGGTAATATTCTCTATATATACATGTATATTGAGATACCAAAAAAATAAACTAAATACCAAATAAATTAACTAACTTTAATTACTTTGATTTTGATCCAAATAGAGTACCTACTATTTTTCCCACTATTTTTCCCGACATTGCGGTATCAGTCAACATAGTTGGTATTTGTTCCATTTCTAAAAGAGATGAACGAGGCTCAATTACATTATCGTTTCAAAGTTTACACGCTTTTTAAAAAAAATAATAAATTTTTTAATATTATTCAAAAAACTTTAATATTATATTTATATTCATCATTAAAAAACAGTCGAATGATTGATATCTAGATAAATGATAAAGAAAATTTAAGAAGAAAAGTAGTAGTTAGATATTTTAATAATAATTAAAATTTAACCATTAATTTATCTTAAAATATAATATATTATGTTATAAAAATATAATAATTATATTTATCTTTACGAAATGAATTTGTAATGTTATTGTTTTATTAATATTCATATTAAAAGATATAAAAGGGTTTCCCAAAAATGTCTTTTTTTTGGGGGGGAACAAAAATTCACTGTTAAAATTTGGAGCAGAAAGTAATACTATTTTATATATATATATATAAAGTAATACTATTTAATTACCTGCGTCTCCATAGACTTCCAAGACTGAGCGGAGATAGTTGGAGCAACTCTCGTTCTTCGTGGCAATAAGTGCAGATGCAGTTGTGGATGGCGAACCAAAAAATGATCCATTTTGCATTTGATGATTCATGATCATTCCACTCCAGTCTTGCCGCCTATGGCTCAATACTCCTTCAGCAACATATGCCAGATAAACATCCTTCTTCTCTGCACAGCATCTGGTCAGGCCATGAAGAAACGTAATTAGTCCTAAGACCGGTCTAAGTATAGACAGAAAAGGCCTATATACATGGGGTCTCTTTTCTTTTCCTCATCTAGGACCTTCAAAGCTAAAAGTTAGGATGGACCCTGATTAGTCGCTACATAGGGTAAATCGATGAATATATATATGAATTGTGGCTGACCCTGGTAAAGAAAATGGACCTTTCAATTTCCATTTCTCGTCGATGAAGCATCGCCTTAACAGAAGCCGTCTCAATTGGGGGATTTAAACCAGCTTCCATAGAAGATTGAACCATTTTGGGGAACGTGATATCAAAGCCGATTGGGGTTAGTTGATGTTCATCCTTGATTGCCCAACTATTCCTTGCAACGAAGTCGAGGCCTTCAATGTGAAAATCGAAACAAGAGAGTATTAAGCTCATTATTAAATTAACGGTTTTACTAATTATAGTCCTTAATTAGAGCTACAGACAAACGTTTAATTTTATTTCTAAGATAATATTTTTGGAATGCAAGAGAAATATATGTCAAATATTTTCTTCTAACCCTTCAGACTATCATAGTACCTCTCTTGACGAGCAGGTCGCCAACCTTCCACTGTTGGAGAGCCAATATGCAAGCCATGGTCGAGGAGAGGTTCTCTTTTACTAGCAATGGATGGCTTGGATTATGACCAATACTACTCCATGAACCGTCGGAATTTTGATTGTCCATGACCCATTTCAGACACTGAGGGAAGAGAGGTCGCAGGTTAGGAGAATGTTGTCCCGAGGGAACCATGGTAACCCATGCGGTATCGTACGATGAAATGGATGGCTTGATCACTCCAGAAAACATCTTGGCTAGGGATTGAAGGTAGCTGGCTGGTGGAACGAAACTATACGCCGACCGAGTAGTATTATACACGCCAAAAGTTAAAAATGCTAGGTACCCGTACTAAGGGTAACTATGAAATCAATTAGATATATATGCTCCCACACCCTTTTTCCGTCCGTCCTCGCATTGCTTTCTGTCGTGCAACTTTGACACCTACGTCCCTGAAGACGCGCGAGATATTATTGCATCACCCCAAAGGTCCGAAACTAGTAGCATAGGTACGCAAATAAAATCCGTTTAAATTAAATCTAAAATTTTAATAAAAAATATATATAAAATTAATGGTAATATTTATAATTATAAAAATATAAAAAAATTATTAACTATGAAGATAATAATAATAAATTATTAAAAATTTAATTCAAATAAAATCACTAAAGATAAGTTAAAGAGAACATGTCCTAAAACCAATAATTATATAGTAATAGACATCGTCACTAGTCATTGTAATAGAAAAAAATTAGGTTTTTGATTATTGACTTTTCATTCTAACCCTTGAATATCAATTATTTGAAAAAAAAATTATTAATTAAATTTTAGTTTATAGGCAAATTGTTACCACCAGGAATTCAGTGAGCTAAATTCGAAGTCATAATCCAGAGAGTTAGGATAGGGAGAATTCGATATAGACAGAAGGAATATTAGCTGGATTTCATAACCACTTTCTGTTACGATCTTACATATATATATATATATCCATGTATGATTATCTACGGTTGGCACCATGGCCTCATAATAGATTATTGCTACTCTTAATGCATTACAACCAACGTTGTGTTTAAACATAATTAACTAAAGACTCGGATTGAAGGGAGTTATATGAGTGTCTCTTTACTCTTCCACTATTGCCCGATCTTCCTTCACCTCTTTCCCAGCTTCCTCTTGATCTAGAATTGCTACATATCACAAATAATATTTTAATTTTAAAATAAAATATATTTTACATTATTAATGAAAGAAACTAAAATAACCAAACTCGATCATTTCTTATATGTATCAATATAGACTCGTCATTTCTATCTAATTCGATCCTCCAATTTCTCCATCTTTTTTTGAAACTACAAGATTCAACATGAGAGAATAATAATTTTGTCAAGATAAATTCATTTCTCCCGTTCTAATTTCATCCTATAAAAGTTGTGTATTCGAATTGGTATAATCATGGCTTGGTTTAATACTTATTTGTTTGATTAAATTAATTGTTATTGAATTATTTATATTTGTCATTTAATTGATTTGATTTATAATTTGAACATTATGATTGTCGAAGTTTTTATTAATTTTACATTGTGACACTACCAAATTTGTTTAAAGTTTCATAGTTATCTAAAACAATGTTCCACGATAATTAGTCTAATATATATAGACATCTCTATTTTATATATGGATGTCTATTTTTATACACATACATTATACATACCAAATGTATTTTTTTCAAATATAGATCTCTCTCTCTCTCTCTCTCTCTCTCTCTCTCTCTCTCTCTCTCTCTCTCTCTCTCTCTCTCTCTCTCTCTCTCTCTCTCTCTCTCATACACACACACACATACACATGCAGATGTTTGTTTAAAATAAGGACATATGTGTTTTATTATGAGCTTATGACTCATATTTGGTGTAAAGTATAGCATGGATAGTCATATGTAGGTGTTCAATGAAGCTTAGCGTAGAACAACAACTTTTGAAAGCAACACGAGGAGAATGTTTATTAACACGATTTGTGTTTTCTTTCATCTCTTTGGATGTGCAATTTTCCTAAAAGGTCAAATGTCTAGGAATAAACATGGGAGGTATAACACCCCTAAAATCATAGTTGAAAATTTTTGTTTAATTAAAACATACACAAGTATCGGGGGTGCTATTGTTGTGATCAGCACAAGCCTAGCCCCCGACCAGTCTTGTACCAACCACAAGACTAAGAATAATTTCACAAAACATTAAACACACTTAAGATGAAGAACTGTAGAAATTCAAAATATTCATAAACATAAAATCAGAGTGCGTGATTAGAAGTCAATACAACCAAAAAAGATTACATAGTCAAAGCCCCCTAGGGGATAGAATAATACAACATAATAAAACCAAAGCAGAAATAAGAAGAGTCTGGACTACATCTCTCTTAGGCCCCCATGCCAAGTCCCAAAAGGTCAACACTCAGCCCCCGATGCCTCAAATGTGTCATAGGCATCGAATATGGCGTCTCCTACCAGCACAAACTCAAAAGGGATCTCTGCTTGTGGGAATGAGCAGTACCCATGAAACGGGTGATCACTACGCTATGTATTGAATAAGGTAACCATGTAGCTAAGACCATACACAAAACATAAATAACACAAGCAAGTAACTATGCAGATAAGCCATACATGAAAGACATATGTACAAGCCATGATTCAGTCCGGTTAAACTTAATCACTAGATATCTGGTCAATATTCCCAATTCACACCATTCTTATTATATATTCATGCTAGTACGAGAACCCCACTATTATAATCAGTGGAATGGAAAACACCCAGGACATAATGCACCTGGCCAGAATTATTCGTCGGTAGAACAGTCTCTAGGGCATCAGGCACCTAGCCACTATTATTCACCGGCGGACTAGTCTGGCCCCGACTCTCAAGTATTTCACTGTAAATAGATAGTATCTTTCCATAACTTATCATCATTAGGTTTGGTTCGTTGAGCTTTGGATCTCCCACTATTATAGCTGGTGGACTAGAAAACACCCAGAGTAGAACGTGCCTAGCCACTATTATTCATCGGTGGAACGGTCTCCAGGGCACAAGGCACCAGGCCACTATTATTCGCCGGTGGACTGGTCTGGGCCTGACTCAACAATCTTTCTCTTTAAATGGTTAGTATCTTATTCGTTTCTTATTCGATAAATATATCCACCCTAGACATGCATGTCCTTTGGACTACCCACTCACACAATCCGTCTACTCTAATTCTCCTGAAAGGTCCGTCCTATATCTTGGGACTTCTACACATCCTAATACATCTAGACGTCCTTTATCCCCTTTCCTCACTTACCATAAATACCCAACTCCTATGTGCATGGGTTGAGGCCCACTTTCCCCCATCTCTGGGTTAACTCACTATTATCCTCTAGGGTTTTCCCCGAAAAAGCCTAATTTGGCCTATATGGCCCAACTTTCCTCTATCTCACACATCACATGTTTTCTTTACCTCCAACTCATCACCTCATCAATCTGTCCCTAAGAATCCCACTTTACTTCCCATTTTGTACATGTGGCCACAAATCCTAATTGGCCACCCCAAACCCTAGCACCTCTCTTTTCTCATATGTTGTTCCTCCATCACTCTCACTTACCATTCCCTCTTCCATATGACAAACATTCACCCCCATATAAAATCCTTCCACTTTCACCCCATACTCCAATCCTTCCCATTATTTCTCCCTTCCACAATCTCCCCCACTTAGGGTTTTCCTCCTGAACCCTATCCAAGTCCCCCATGCACCCTTATACCAACTTACATACTATTTTTTACCTATGGACTCCAATCACCCCAACAACTCTTCCTTTACCTTACTTAACCCTCAAGCTAACTTTTTCCACTTAAGGATAATCCCTATGCAAAACCATCCATCCCATGCAATCCCTAGACTCCCCATGCAAGATTCATTTCACTCTCTTATTTTATTCATATTATCCTTTTATTTGTCCACCCATAAGTCATGAGATACTTAGGTCATTCTTACTTCCCTCTAATCAACTCACTTCCTTTACTCCTTTTATCTTTTCATCTCCACGCCATATCTTCTAAAGCCTCCTAGCATGCATGTCCTAAAGGGTCATATCTCATAAGCACCGCAAAGCACATGATACATTATCATTTTACACATGTCGTAAAGAGAACACATACACTTACCTTAGCTTCACGTTGTACTACAAGTACATAGTCATAATCACATAATGTATACAAATATATCATCACACATAATATAATGCACATAATACACATATTAGGCCTTAACCACATCCTTAACTAAAATGACACGGGGCTTGAAGCACGCTCATATGCCTCCTTAGGGGTTGGACTTGGTTCACCTATAAGAGGGGAAATAATAGGGTTAACTTCCCTCTTATTAACATTTTCTTACTCACCTCTATTATAACCTAGTATTAGGGATAATAACAATAATAATAATAGTAGTAGTAGTAGCTTTAGTATTAAAAATAAGGATATTATCCTTAAAATGGTTAAACATGCTATTATTAGCCAATATAGGCTTAGGTAGTTATATTAGTCAATGACAATATATTATTAACAATATTAGCAATAATAATGATAATAACTTTAATCATAATAATAATAATGATAATGATAATAAGGTTAGAATAATAATTACACTAAACAAATTATACTTAAGGGCTAGGAAGTGTTAGGGAACAACCTAGTGAGGGTGGTAGTTGGGTGGCGGTGGCGGTGTGGAAGTGGTGGTTTGGAGAAGGTGGGTCTTTTAGGGCTGGAAGAGAGAGAGTGAGATGGTGGTTTTGGTGGTGGTGGACTCTCTATGCTAAGAGGGTTGTAGTGGTGGTGGTGGTGCAGCAAGGGTGGCGGTGGTTGTGGTTAGGGTTGTTCATGTTATCCGATATCTGCTTATTTGATCCGATATCCAAAGTGATCTGATCCAAAAAAGTAAATAACCGATCCGATTTTTTTTCAAATCAAATATCCGATCCGGTCAACGAAAAGTCAAACAAACCAAATATCCGATCCGACAAATACAAATAATATCCGATCCGAAGAAAAATATTTATACATTTTTTTATAATTTTTTATTTTATATATAATTGTATATAAATAAATTTATATGTGTCTGTGTATAATTTTTACTTACTTTATTTATTATTTGAGGAAAAATTTAATTTAATTGAAATTATATTTTTAATACAATCTCTTTTTAGATATTTATAAAAATAAAAATAAAAATACTCTGCATACCGATAGACTCCATCCACTTCTTTCTTATTTTAGTTTTAACATTGGATATTTGTTGAGTAAGTCGGATATTTGCTAAGCGAATTGGATATTTGCTCAGCATTCGCTCAACAAATCGGATAATATGAAATATATTTGTCATTTGGTAATTTTTTTATATTTGAAATTGTATTCAGATAATATCGATTATATTTGATATGCGATCCGAAAATTCAAATATCCGATCTTTCGAATATCCGAAGTTTCAAATCAAATATCAAATATCATTTTTAGATATCCGAAATTTCAAATATCCGACAATCAAATATCTGAAATATCGGATATTTGAACCGTGAACAGCCCTAGTTGTGGTAGCCTAGGGTGGTGGAGGAGGAAGGAGAGGGAGAAAGGGAAGGTAGAGGAGATCCACTGGGTTGATTGGGTGGAAGGGGAGGTAGTGAGTGTGGCAGAGGAGGTGATATACGGCGGCGAGAGGGGCGATGATGGGGTGCAAAGCGGCAAGTCGATTAGCCAACTTTGCACAATCGAGGTGGTTTTTGTAGGGGAATTCAGGGGTGATGAGTGGCTCGGTTTAGTGGAGGGTAATACAGGGAAGGGTTTGGGTTGTGTTTTGGGTGGCGGCATTGTATGGCAACGGTCGGGGCGACATCTGAAGTGGTGGTGGCAAAAATACGCATGAAATTTTGGGCATAGTAAATTAGGGCAATTGGGGGTCGATATAGGGTATTTATAGGCCAAGGGAGGGAGAAGGAGACAAAGGAGGAAGAGGACAAGGGGCAGCTGAGGCAAGACTCACTAGCCGGCGGTGGCAGGCCAGTACGAGTCTGTGAATGGTAGGGACAAACATGACAAGGGAGAAGAAAAGGAAAGGAAGGGGAACACGTGAGGGAGGCTGATGAGGGAGGTCTGGCTCGAAATGGGAAGGAAAAGGACAAGGGAGAGAGAGGGGAGGAGCAGGCCGATGGTACAGTGGCTGGGGAAGGACGGTGGTAAGTCGTAGAATAAGTTTCTTATTTTATTTTTATTTTTTAAATAAAGACCTATATCAATTAATATTCATATTTATATTCATATAAGTGTCTTATTTTATCTAAAAATTAGTATTAAAATATTATTATATAAGTTTAAATTATAAAAATAAATAATTTTTTAAAGCTTAAAACTATAAACACACAATATTTTGATTTATTGTTGAAATAATCATTAAAATATTGGATATTTGTCCGGATCGGATAATCCAAACAAAAACTGGATATTCTAAATGTCAAATATCCTTTTAATTAAAATTATATTGGATATCCTAAATGTCATATCATATTTTTTTATCTACCAGATCATATTTTTAGATTCTAAATTTCTTGCACATCCCTAGCAGTTGCTAGTCGTCGATCCTTACCTCTCTTCCTACCATCTTCTACTTTGGGTTTTGGCTAATAAATCCTTCATCTTTTCATTTACTTTCACCTTGCATAATATTATTATTTCTAACCTCTTGCATTATTTTAAAGTTGATCAAGTCTAGGAATTTTGAAGTAGTGGTTTAGCAGTATTTAGCTTTACAGTTTAGCTAGCTAGGTAATGTGATTAATTCTATAAACATAGGTAATGTCCTATCTTGCTGTGTTAAATTCATTGCTATGATAGCATATTATATCTAGTGTTTGTATAATTATATTTATTTTGAATATAAGTATGAGAACTTGGATGAGAGAATAAATTGTGTGATTTTAACATGATTTTATGGTTGCTAAAACTTTAATGAATATATTTTTTGTGCGTGGAAAAATATTCTATTGATCATTGATGAACATATAGCAGATTCATGATGAGTATATCTTGACCTCCAAGAATGTCCCTCGGCCTTTTTATTTTATATGGGTTTAAATGTTTAATTTTTTTTTGTGATTATGTTTTTATGTGTATTTTAAAGTATTAAATCTTTGGAGTGAATTTGGGAGTCATTAGTGTTAATTAAATTTATTATATATTTATTAAGTTTTACAGGTAATTAGTGTAGTTAAGGGTAGTTATGTAATTAAACATTAATTATATAAAATTAGGAATGAAATGAGTATTGCGATAAGAAGACGAGTTAGAGTAATAAGCAAATTTAGCGGAAAAATTATGCCTAGAATAAGTTAAAATTTTACAATAAAATGGCTTAAAATGAGTTTAGAACACCTAGAACTAAAATTATTATTTTATGTACTTAATTTTTAGTTTAATTTTTGCTTTTGGCTTAAGTGGGCTTCATATGGAATGTATAGTTGTTGTCTTGAGTTTGGTGAATTAATGAATTTAATTTTGGTGGTTAAATGACTTAGGTAAAGAATAAGGGTTAATAAAAACATTTTGGTCTTTTGACCTGTATTATATTCTTCTTATGTTATGTTTGGCTTTAGGATAATCTGAAGGACTTTCTTAGGCGAAACCTTTGAGTAGGTGGCTTTTATAATTAATTTTGGTTATCATTAGGTTTTGGTTCAGTGTCCTTATGATCTTCCATTTGTTATTTTATGTGGGATTTTCCTTAATTATCCATATGATTAATTTATGTGGGATTTTTATCTAGGCGATTTTAGAATATCTACACATTGGAATTTGACCATTGAAGTGGGCTTTGTGACTAACAACTTGTTCTAATTCTCTCTATCTTTTTAGTACCATATATATGAGTTATTGTAATACCATAGATTTTAGAACCCTAATTTGTTGGATTATTTTCCATGGAGAGAAAATAAGTCTACCCTTCTGTGTGTTTGTTTGTTGCTTTGGTAGAAATCTTAGTCCCCATGTAATTTTTGGACTTGGTGGTACACCAATGGACTGGTTTTGGGTCACAAGTCAACCTATTTTCATTTTGGGGTCTCTAATAGGACCGATCAATTGGTTTGTCAAAATCAGTCCATTGCCCCACAAGTCGATTGGTCTTGATGAACTACTGAAATATCCTAAAATCCTAATTTAGGGACTTATGGCAAAATAAGGATTTATTAGAAAAATTAAGTAAATAAATTATTTTATTTAAATAAAGGGGAATTAATACAGAGGAAAATAATGAAGAATTTAATTAGAAAAAATTAGGGTATTTTTCTAATTAAAATGGAAGTTAAGGAAAATTTATTCAAAATAGCCAAATTAATCAAAAAAGGAAATTTATTATTATTATTATTATTTTAAATATTATTAATTTTAAACATTCAAAAATACCAAATGCGCAAAATACCCTAACCCATCCATTTTCACTTTCTTCCCTTTTTCCTTTTTTCTTCTTTCTTTTCCTTTTTCTTTCTTTTCTCTCGTTCTCCCTTTTTCTTTTTCCCCTTCCTTCCGAGCTGGGCTAGCCCCTCGTGGCCCAATTTTCCCTTCCTTATTCTTTTCCTACAGCGTGGCCTAAGCCCGCCTCATTCTTTTCTTCCTTCACTCGTCGCCCCAGCTGGTCCACCCCCTCATTTTTTTTCTTCTTTTCTTTCTTCTTCCCCATACCGCCGGTCCAACCCTTTCCCCCTTCCTTCTTCCCCAACCAACCTGCAACCCCAACCTTGCAACCCTTCTTCTGTCGACCGCCACCACACGCCATTCGACCTTCTTTCCTTCTCTCCCCCGTCATTTTCCTTCCTCTTTTCGACCCAACCAACCCCCTCTCTCCTCATGCACACATGCCCCCTTTCCCTTCTCTCCCTCGACCACCAACCCTCCTTCCATGGCAGAACTACATTGCCTGCCACCACTTGGCCGGTGGTCCTGCCTCACCTGCCCCCATTTTCCTCTTCCTACTTCCTCATTTCCCCTTTAATTTAGCCTATACATACCCCCATAGGCAGCCATAATTGGGTCTTTGTTTTCACAACCTAGAAATTCTTCCTTTGTGCCATCGCACGATCAGACCCTCGTTCCGTCGCCATCTAACATTGTCGTTGCCCACCTAAGCCTTCCCTGCATCACCCTCTGTAGAACTGATCCTCCCTCTTTCCTCGATTTGCCCTGCACGAGCCACCACGGCCGTGTAAAGTGACTCTCCTGGTCAGCCTACTTCGACCCCCTACTGCCCTTCGCACCACCGTCCGCCACCAATTCCACCGCAACCAATGCCCTCTCTACCCCCCAAAATAACCAAGGGACCTTCCTCTACCCCCTATACCTCCATCTCTCCCTGTCTCCCTCTCCTTCTCCCTTCTCTACCTTCCACGGTTCCACCACCTTCGGCCACAACACCCGCCGCCGTGCGGCGCCACCATTGGCTACACCACCCCCTTCATTCCACCCCTCTCCACCTGAGGCACCTTACACCACCTCAAACACCCCCTCATTCCCTCTCCTCTAGCCTATACCCCCATCTCTCTACATCTCTTCCTCCTCCACCGCCGCCGATTCCACCACCAACCCTAGGTGGCATTCTAACTTTCCTAACCCCTAAACCTTTTTATATAAGTGTTAGTAATTTATAGTAATATTAATAGTTTTACTATTATTATTATTATTATTATTATTATCACTTAGGCTACTACTATTATGATTACTAGGACCTTTATTAGCATTATCCTTAAGATTGGAACTATTATTAATATTATTACTATTATTATTATTATTATTATTGTTATTATTATTATTATTATTATTATTACCTTGTCATTAATGTTAATATTTCATAATCACTACCAGCATTATCAATATAAGTATCATTATGGTCACTACTTTTATATTACTAATGTCACTATTATTATTATTACTAGGGTTTGGGTCGATATTGGTATTATCACTAAAACTAATAGTATTATTTTTATTAGTAATATTGAAACTACTACCTTTAATACTATGAATATCACTATGATTTCTTTAACATAAACCATGACGGCTACTAAGACTTATTTTGGTTAGTAGTAGTATGATTAATTATTTTGAGAATAATAACCCTACTTTCACTTATAAAACTACTATTATCATTATTAGCCCTAATAGTAGATTATGATAAGGGTAGGGTAGGAATAATGTTAATTTTTGGTAAGATGGAGATTAATCATAGTATTTTCCCTTTATAGGCGAATCAAGTCAAAATCCTAAGGAGGCATAGGAACATACTCCAAGCTCGACGTCATCTTAGGTAAGGATGTAGCTAAGGCCTATGTGTATTGTGTGACTTGTATGCCTTAGATGTTATGTACCATGCTATGTTGTGTGTCTTATGGTTATCATTGACTTGTCTTATGTGTAGCGCAGCTTGGAGTTGAGGTATGTTCATGTGTTTCCTTATGGCATAAGTATAATACGTATATGTGGTGATTATGATGTGATATAATGTGACCTTCTAGGACATGCATGCTAGGATGATTGATAATATGATATGGGGATGAAAGGATAAAAAGAAAGAAAATGGGAAGTGAGTTCACTAAAGGAGACATAAGGTTAACCTTACCACCTCATGATCCATGAGAGGAAAATAAAAGGAGGTTATGATCAAAATAAACGAGTGAGGTGAATCTTGTATGGAAATTGCTAAGGTTTTCATGGGATGGATGGAATTTTCATGGGGAGGATCCTTACGTGAGAAAAGTTGTTTTAGGGCGTAAGTAAGATAAGGGGAGATTTGTGGACTGATTGGAGATTTGGGACGAAAAATAGTACGTAGGTTGGTGTAAGGATATATAGGGGAGTTGATTAGGGTTTTGGGAGGAAACCCTAATCTAGGGGAAAATGTGGATGTAAAAATAATTAAGGAAGAGTGGAGTATGGGATAAGAGTGGAAGTTTATCATATGAGGGATGAGTATGGGTGCTATGGGCAGGAATAAATGTTAGGTGAAAAATAGAGAAGTTACTTGTGGAGGAAGAAAGGTGCTAGGGTTTTGGAGTGGCCAACTAAGGTTTCCAGTCACATGTGAAATCGATGAGCAAAGTGATATGAATTAGGTTGAATCTAAATGAGATGAGGTGTCCGGCGATAAATGAAATAATGGTGGTGTAAGTAAGAGGGAGTTGGGCCACATAGGTCCAATTAGGGTTTTCTAGGGAAAACCCTAAAGGGTGATAGTAAGTGGAGTTGGATGTCATAAGGTGATGTACCTTAACCCACACCCTTAGGAGTTGGGCTTTAATTATAGGTAAGTGGAAGGAAGAATGGATATCGGGGTGTGATAGGAGGTGCAGGAGTCTCAAGATATGGGACAGGCCCTCTTGGAAGGATAGAAGTAGAAGGTTGGTGACATGCATGTCAAGGGTGAAAAGTTTATCGAATAAGACACTAGTAAGATACTAACCATTTAAAGAGAAATATTATTGATCCGGGCCCAGATCGATCCATCGGCATAATAGTGGCCAGGTGCTAGGGTGCCCTAGAGACTGATCCACCGACATAAAATACTGGTTAGGTGCGTTATGCCCTATAAGTGACCGATCTACCAGCTATAATAGTGGGGGATCCAGAGCTCAATAAACCAAACTCTAATATATCATGGAAAATATACTATGTAATTACAGTGGAACACCATAAGAGTCGGGACCAGACCAATCCACCGACATAATAGTGGCTAGGTGCACCTTGCCCTAGAGACCGATCCACTGACAAAAATAATGGTCAGGAGCATTCTACCTTGTATGTTTTCGATCCACCGGCTATAATAGTGGGGTTCCCACAAAGTGATTATATTTACTAGAGATCAAAAGAATAAGTTTATCTATATTATTGTATATTGCCTATATGATCATGTTATGCTGTATGCTTTACATTTTTGGCCTTAGTGTATGGTTACCTTACTTAGTACGTAGCATACTGACCATCCGTTTCATGGGTGCTGCTTATTCCCACAAGTAGAAGACTCGTCCGAGTTTGTGCAGGTAGGAGATGGCGTCTTCGATGCCTACTACACTTACAAGACATCGGGCGAGGCTAAGAGTTGAGCCTTGACTTGGTATGGGGATCAAGAGCAGCCTGACCGGACTCTATCTTTCCTTTTGTTTTACCTTGTATCATTTTTATGCTAATTATGTTTTGTCGTACTAATTTTATGTTTTTGGAAAACTTTAGTTACTTACTCCTTGGGTTGTAACTCTTAAACCGCACTCTGATTTCTGTATGGTTATGAATGAGTTATTTTATGAATTCCCACTTTTAATTAATGACTTTAGTTTGATGTTAATCCTATTCAGCCTTAGCACTTAGTACTGGAACGGTAGGAGTGAGCTAGTCTGGTACTATGTGTGGCGGTAATATCCTCTAAATTTATAGTTTTGTAATTTCTCTTCTGTTAAACCTTTTCATTAAAACAAAATTTTTCAGTAGTAAATTTTGGGGGTATTACAACTACTCAACTGGTTATTCTAGGTTTTCTATTTTACATTATGTTATGAATTTGATATTTGTCCTATCCTTTCTAAGCCTTCCAATCTTGTTGATAATCATATTTTTAGGTTGTTTGATTATTTTTTTCTTAAACACTTGAGACTATGATCTATACAAATACATTGAACATACCCATGTAGAATAAAAAGAGATCAACGTACCCTAGGTTGATAGCTCTATCAAAGTAATTAAGGATATAGCAAGATGCTCAACTTATTAAAAAAATAAAAATGAGGGCCTAAAACCTAAGGTTTACAATAGGGTCATCATATATATATGTTTAATTTGTATAATTAAATCTTTAGAATCTAAGTCATTAAAGTTAAATGTTGCTTCATTCTTCGCTCTCCATTTAAGGTGAGTTGATGTAGCTAGGGCCAAGCTTCAAGCCTTATCAACCAAGTTTTTACCTTTTCTCCTCTTATCCACACACCGTACAACACTAAACAAGTTAATGAGAGCAACCAATTTTTATGCTTGCACTCTTCCTCATTTACACCTTTTGATGAGTCATCTTTCTCTGAATTTCCTTGGAATATAATTTTGGTTCCTTTATCACTTGATTATCAACCCTTATGCCTCCTCTTAATTCCCCTACCTTGTTAAAATAAGTGTTTCCCCTTTTAGTACCCCCTTTGGTTGCTCTCATTTCTCTTCTATTTGTTAGCTTTTGGTTGGTGTTTCTTAACTTTTGTCTCATGCCTATAATGTTGATCCTCCATCTTCTTGTGCACCTTGGTTCTTCATCATTTCTCTTCTATAACCCTTTAGTCTATCCTCTATTTATTTTTAATTAAATAAAAGAGGTGAGGCTTTAAGAGATTTGTGAATGTTTTCATATCTTTCTCCATTTGTTCCTCTATATTTTTGAAGGGTAGTCTTATTCTTTCCTTTAGAATTTCTTATTTTTATTTGTTATCTTATGTATGATTTTATTGCGTGCTTATTATTTTGTGCTTTTGATATTAGTAAAATTAATATAAGTGGTGTTTGAGATTTCCTTGAAGAAAGTATTTGTGTGTGTGTGTGTGTGTGTGCGTGTGCGTGCGCGCTTGAGCATTGGATCTAGGTAAAACTAATCAACTCTTAATATAGTAGAATAAATGGGTGTGAACATGTTTGTCTTATTATCATGCTAGGATTTTCATTCTATGAATGTGTGATCTTTATGTTATGATACCTAAAAGCATAAGGTTATGTATGAATTGACATCTACACCCTCCAACATGTGTGTGGAAGCATCCATTAGTTGTGTTTACCATGTTTATAGTGAAGTGTAGTCAAATATGTAAGCATCACCATGATTTGTCCATTTTAGTCTTGATATGGTAATGATGAGTTAAGCATGAGAACCATTGTGTAATTGATTATGAGTATGATTTTATATGTTTTGAAGTGTTAAGCATGTTTGTACATGCGTTCTTGTAGCGTAGAAGCATGTTAGAATTATGTGGATAAGTTAATAATTATTTATGGATGAATCGCATGTTACTTTATGTGTTTTTCCCAAACTAACCTGTTAGCTAGTATAAGAAAAAATAGTTCACTAACTCACCAATCGATTGGTTTAGTTGGAATGTCGTGTTAGTTTGACCTTGTGCTAGTTAATCAATTAGAGAGGAACCAATCCACTAGTTATCCTTAAATAATCAACTTGTTTATCTATTGCATGTGTTAGTTTCGACTTGCATAAGCTAACTAGTTAAGGAAGGAACCAATCAACTAGTTCACCAGTTGAACGGTACCCTCAAACGAGTTAAATGGTTTAGCTATCTTGCATGATCTGTTGATGTTGTTGTTCTTAAACCATCCAACTAGTTTATGGGAAAAGTTAACTAGTCCTCTAGGACAATTATTGATTTTATTATGGTTAACTCATCAGGTTGACTAAGGGTTAACCTTGACTTATGTTTTTGATCATTTATGTTATCCTTTACTTTAGTGGGCATCCTTGTTAACATTTCGTTTGGGTATTGGGATGGCTATATAGCTGATTTAGTGTTGACTTTAAATAATTTAAAAATAATTGTAAAACATAATTATATTAAATTAAATAGTTAATTGTTTGCTATGGCTTAATATAATACTTCCAATTTAACTTAATCATAATCTCGAGTAATTAGTATTTTCAATCTAATCCTAATTCTTTAATCTATATTTTATACCTAATTTTAACCTTAATCCATAACTTCTTTTCCTTTTTCCTTTTCTTTCTTCTTTTCTTTGTTTCCTTTTCTTCTTCTTCTTCTTCTCCTTCCTCAGTCTTCTTCCTTTCCCATGTGGTTTTTTTTCCTTTCCCGACTCATTCCTTCATTTTATCCTCCAACCATAGCCTACCTAGGCCTAGCTTCATCATCACCCCATCCCATCCCTTCTTTCTAGGGATGTATCATAGGAAAATTTTCCCCTAAATCCCCCATTCTCTGTTTACACCATACCTTATCTATGCTACTGTCACCTCTCGGCCTTTTCACATCTTAACCATACACACACCACCCCCAAATATTAATACCCCTCCTTCCCTTCTCCTTATTTAATTTAATGCCTTACAAAACTTTTTCCTAACTCTCTCTCCCCATCTCCATCTTTCTTCTACATCATCCCCCTATTTTCTCCATCATTTTCATGCAACAAACTCAATATAGCTTGACAAACCTCAAGCCGCATCACCCTTGTTGTGTTATCACCTCACGTTGCTCCTCCATGGTAGCATGATAAGATCATATGGCTACCTCATTCCAGCCCTATATTCAATCTTTTTCACACAGCAACACCCCCAAAACTACCCAGCCCTCATGCAACAAAACCACCTAACCGTGAGCACCTCACGTTGCCTACCTCCACTTGATCCCACACCTCACGCCACTCTATCCCTTACTACATGAGTACCTCACACAAACCAACCATTTTTATGTGAGTACCTCACGTAACTCCACCCCACTTTGCACTCTTACCCCATGTAGCAAGCATCCTTTCATGCCACACTTTCGCACAACTTCAAGCCTCTTCGTTTGCTTTAGTTTTTTCTCCTTGTCCATTATACTTTTCCTTTTTTTTCTCACATTATAACCATGTTTATTCTTCATTTTTAGGTGATTTTTTTGTTGCATTGGAGAAGGATTCTTAGGGTCCATTCATACTTAGAGACTGGTGTCAGTTAGGCAATGACACATGTCTTAGTTTAGGGTTTTGTGCTATATGTAAATTTGTATGTAATATCATGCTTGGTATTATTATATTTTATAATTCATGTTGTTAATGATATTTTATTGCAAACTTGTACTGCATTATGGGAAAAGTAAGTACTATGTGAATAACATGAGCTTATGTGATATTTATTGTGATAAGTCTTGTCTTGCAACCCTAAGTATGATAGTATGATATATGGTTTTGAAAAAAATATGGAAAATAGATACTAATTATGGTCAAGATGTATTGTGTTGTAATAAATTGAAGGTCGGGAATTAATGATGTCAGAATCATAGGGTTTTGTGAAAATTTGGGTGTTGTGGCTACCTTAAGGGTATTTTGTTCATTTCATGATAACACAAAAAAATTATTATGGCAAGATAACCATTGAGGGTTTTATAATTTATTTCATAAGTAATATGATCGAATGGAGGTTGAATAGGACACAAGTTATCTAGAATGAGACTTTGAGGCATTTAGTTAAGATAATGGTATTTTTGTTAATATAGGTTAAATATGGAATTTTTGGTATTTCTAAAGTGGTAATGGATTTAAAATTTGCTAAGTATGTTACATAAAATACTTAGGGTAATTATGAATAATATAAGTTTAATAAAATAAGAAAATGGCTTAAATTAGGAATAATAACCCTATAGACAGGTTCGTTATTGCATGTGTGAGACGTTAGAGTTGGACCTTAAAGTTCGAATATGTTGTTAAGAATGATATTTTAGTATGGTGGTTAGATGAGTCTTATGGGAAAAATTATACTCGTCTTGTGAGTTTAGGGTTTCATAGGGGAGTTGTGGCTATTTTCCTTAAGGAATGATCCAAATCACATCTGGTTGTGTTTTGTATGCTTACACATTTATGATTAATGTGTATAACCAACATTATAATAAAATATTAATGCATAAAGTGAAAGATCACGTGAGTTAGGACTGAGGTGTTTTAGTCTGTTATACTAAACAAGAATATTGGCCATGAGCATTTTACCTTGGGAGGTGTTTTAGACCATTCCACTAGTTTAATAATAGTCGTCAGAAGTGTTTTACCTTGGAAGGTGTTTTATACTGTTCCATCAAACAATAATAGTAACTAGGAGCGTGTGACCCTAAGAGGTGTAGAGTCCATTATACCAAGTTAATAATAGTGGCTAGGAGGATTTTAACCTAGGAGGTATTTTATCCCCCTCCGTTGTATTAAGAATAGTGGGGGTTCCTGAACTCAATGTAAATAAATGAATTATAATTATACCTGATAATAGAACTTTGGATTGGCTATTCTCTTGCATCGTATCATGTTTAATTAATGCGTCTAATGAGTCTTTCCATGTTGCTTTATGTACTTTGTATACCCTTTCTATGACTATATTGTTTCCTTACTTAATATATAGTATATTTATCATATTTTTTTATGGGTGTTATTCATTCCCACAAGCAAACAACCCAAATTTTACTATGCTAGTCATTGAGTATTCTCTGAATGATTTCACTACTTATGATCCTTTGCCTATGGAGGAGTGATTATGTTATCCTTTGTGGTTGGATGTAGAGTTAATGTTATTCAGTTGTTAGTTTTGTGCGAATACCTTTTTATATCTTTGTTCCAATATATCCCTTTTGTATTTATTTTTATTTAGTATACCTCCAACACTTATTTAAGTTTTATAGAAAGTTCCCTCGTTCTTTGTCTATCTTATTTTAAGTTCTATGTGTTTTTCCTTATATTCAATATAAGGATAGTATGGTAAGCCAGACTTATGTCGAATATGATAGTAATACCCAATTATCTTGTTATTATACTTCTGCTAAACGAAATTTTTGTAACAAATTTTGGGGTGTTACACTTAATGCCTAACCCTTGTCCTCAATGGCATTAAATTGGTATGACCCTTGTAGTCTTTTGGATTGAATGGCTTATCATTATGGATCTTCGTATCCTTGGAATAATAATATTGATATCAAATAAAATACTAATCATTTAAAGAAAAATACTTGAGTTATAGAAACATATCTCGTACCTTGGAATAGGTCCCCAAGTGCATAGTTAGACCTTCGGGTTAAATGGCTCATTTCTTCTTTTAGGGACTCATAAACGTTACAGGAGATACATGTACTTAAGGAATTGAGTTTTGAGGTTGTGTATACATGGATTATTCATGTGAATTCCTTGACTTATTGTCTTGGAGGTTGGTAATTTATTTTTTTTTGTTTCATCCCTGGTGCCAGTGCCTTAGATTATAAGATTATTTTCCACTCAATATTTGAATTCACCTTTGATTGAATTTGGCTTAAAAATCCACCTCGGAACCTCTTGAACAATCAAATTAGGATTGTATTCATAAGAGTTTGAGATATAATCACTTAAGTTGGACCTTTGTTATGGTTGTAAGTTATCATAAGGTGTTGAGTTGTGAGACTATGTTTTATCCTTAAATATTGTAATTTCATTGTATTATCATGTTTCTAGGTATGTTTCTCATGATATTATAACCATGTGTAATGTGATAACACTACCTTTATTCAGGAGATATTGTAATTTACTCAGTATAAAGAAATCACACTAATGCTATCACTTTTTAGATGAGTATGTGTGCAATATCCAGTGGTTGAAAGATTTTGAGGAGCTCTATCCTAAGGGTCAAAAAGATGGAGGGGATGAGGGTCTCTCTTTTGTGAGTTGTATAGCTTGTATTATGGCATATGATTGGGATAAGTGTAAGAGTAAATCAGTGTTATACTATGAGGTGTTATTTTATGTAAGTTTCCTTTTGGGCTCTTATGCCCCTGTTGTATTTGATTAGTGTTGTTGTACGAAGGTTGTATTATTTGTAAACCTTTATCTACATTATTGTCTCTTCTTTCCACCAGAAATTATTTTAAGTTGAAATGTCTTGAACTTAGCACTTGATATAAGGATGGTTATTTTCTTAATTACACTTTCATAGAAATAAATTTTTAAGTAGTAAAAAATGGTGGTGTTAGACCTATTGGAGTTTTGGTGTTAGACCTATGTTGCTGAGAAAGTGGACTCCTAAAGTATCCATGTCTGCCAAGGAATGGCGCATCATACCATTATGGGTTCTTTTTCCTGGGTTACCTTTACATTTATGGTCTGATGACAGCCTAAGTAGAATGGCTAGTCTCTTGGGACTTCCCATTTGTGTTGATATAGTCATGGCTCAAAGAGGAAGAATATCCTTCCCTAGGGTATTGATTGAAATAGACATTTGCATGCCTCTACCTAATCAAATTGCTATTGCCCTGCCTAGTGGTAATGAATTGAAACAGAATGTTTCCTATGAGTGGAAACCTAAATTCTGCTCTCTGTGGGATGTTATTAGTCATGATTCTAGACAATGTCGAGGGAAACTGGGGCAAAGGACCAATAAATCCCAATACTAGATACCAAAACAAAATCCTTCTCTAGCTGTTAATCATCCTATGGTGTCTAATTCTGAATAGAAAGATCTCCAGATTAATCCTGCCTCTGGACTTATTATTAACCAAGACCAATCCTTAAATGCATATTATCCACAAGTTGCTTCATTGTCTCTTACTTTACATAAGGGTCAGATGGCTCTATTGAAGGGGAAGGTGTTTTATAGGATTGATGAATAATCTCCTCAGATTAAACTTTATGAAACTTGCACTCCTAGGTTATATTCTACCAAGGCAAACAGGATTGCAAGTAATGTGGATAGGGGTGGAGGGGGTGGGAGTACCTCTTCACCATGACCTTATCCATTTGGAATATAAGAGGGTTTAATAAAACCCTCAAGCATAAGGTTGTGGAAAACCTTATATCGTTGCACAAAGTTGGTTTTCTGGGTCTTTTAGAAACTAGGATAAAACAAGGTAAATCTGATTCTATTATTCATAAACATGGTTTGCGTTGGAGTTGGGTGAACAACTATGATCACCATTCTAATGGTAGAATATGGTTATTTTGGGATGATTCTAGTTATGACATTCAAGTTGTTGAAAAGAATGCTCAGGCCATCCATAGCTTGGCCACCTTTGTCACTTCTTAACTTTATTTTTCCATTACAGTAGTCTATTCCTATAACACAAGGGTTCTAAGAAGAAATTTATGGGATTGGATGAGAAAATTTTCTACACAATCCCTTCCCTAGATTGCATTGGATATTTTAATGTTGTTGCTTCTTCCTAGGAAAACATTGGGGGTGATATAGACCCCCAAGATGCTTTTGAGTTTTCCCACTACATGCAAGATTGTGGTATGGGTGATTTGCCTTCTTTTGGATCTTATTTTACCTAGACTAAAAGACAAGATCATGAGTTCGGAATTTATAACAGGCTGGACAGGGGGTGGGAAATAATGATTGGCTAGACATTTTTCCTGATACAGCTATCAATACTTTTCATCATCCAGTTTCTTATCACCATGCTTTACTTGTTTCCCTAAAGATGATCTAGACTGGTGTTGCAAAACCTTTTAAAATTTTCAATTTCTAAGTTAGAAAAGAGGGTTTCCTTGATTTGGTTAGAGGTGTATGGCAGGTTAAAGTGTAGGGATCTCAGGCTTTCCAATGTATGAGAAAGCTCAGGCTGCGAAAGACTAAACTCAAAAATTTTAACTCCTGAAATTATGGTAATGTTACGCAAAAGGTGACTCGGGCTTATCAACTCTAGATGGAAGCAAAAAAAAACCTTATATCGGCATCCTTTTAGTTAATCATGTATTAATACTGGAAAAAATGGCTAGATTGAAATGGGAAAAGAAAGTAAGGGAGGAAGAGAGATTTCTCCAACAAAAAGCTCATATTCAATTTATCAAGTTGGATGATCATAACAATAAGTTTTTCTATGCTAGTATTCAGGGAGGGAGAGCTCATAATAAGATATCTCAGCTCATTAATGACCAGGACCAAGTCCTTGTGCAGGATGATGATATAAAGGTTGAGATAGTTAATTTCTTTAAAAATTTGCTTGGTTCCTCTTTTGCTACTCTTAGTTCCCCTAACCCTGCAGCTTACCACCAGGGTTTGTTGGTGTCTACTGGTCACAAGCATTTCCTTCTTTCCTGACCTATAGCTAAAGAGGTAAAGGATGCCATTTTTTCTATGGGAAACTCGAGTGCCCCAGGGACGGATGGACACAATCCTTACTTCTACAAACAAACCTGGCCTATTATTAAGAATAATTTTGTTGTTGTTGTTCATGAATTCTGGTACTCTAAAAAAATTCTTAGGTAGATTAATAACATAGCTATTACCCTTATTCCTAAGAAGTGTGGTGCCACAAGGATCAAGGATTTCAAACCTATAGCTTGTTGCAATGTATTCTACAAAATTTTTTCAAAAGTTTTGGCTAATAGGCTCCGGAGGATATTGCCATATATTATTGGTGATTCTCAGTCTGCCTTTATCAAAGGCAGAAATCTTGGAGACAGCGTGCTTATGGTTGCAGAGCTTATTAAGCACTACCACCGTAAGAATATTTCACCGAGAATGATGATCAAAGTGGATATCCAAAAAGCTTTTGATTCCCTAGAATAGCCCTTCATAAAGCATTCTCTCTTCGCTTTTGGCTTTCCTTATCATTTCACTAAATTGATAATGGAATGTGTTTCCTCTGCTAGGGTTTCATTTAATGTGAATGGATCCCTCACATATCCTTTCAAGTGCAAAAGAGGTCTTAGGCAGGGTGATCCTTTATCTCCCTATCTTTTTGTTATTGCTATGGAGTACTTACATAGGGATCTACATTTACTATGGAATGACAGTAAACTCTTGGGACACCATGGTTGTAAAAAATTGAAAATCATAGATCTATGTTTTGCTGATGATCTACTTATTTTCACAAGAGGTGATATTTACTCAACTTTCCTTATAAATCAGAAGTTGTAAGATTCTACTCTTTGTTTAGGGTTGAAAACAAATCCATCTAAGAGCTTAGTATATATGGCTAGAGTTACCTTGGTAGTGAAGACTCAAATACTATACATTTTGAAGTGTGAGGTTGGATCCTTCCCTTTCAGGTACCTAGGAGTACCCTTGAACTCTGCTCGATTGAGTATTTCCCAATTTTAGCCCTTGATTGATTCCATCTCTACCAGAATTTTATCTTGGACTAACAAGCACCTTAGCTATTATGGTAGATTATAGTTTATCAAGTCTGTTTTATTTGGAATCCAGAACTTCTGGTCTCAGGTGTTTGTTCTTCCCAAGGAGGTCATTTCTTGTGTTGATAGTATGTGCAAAACTTTCCTTTGGGCTAGTTTGGTTTCTGGATCAAATAAAGCTCTTGTATCTTGGAAGCAAGTATGTCTCCTCTTAAAGGAAGGTGGCATAGGTCTTATAAACTCTTCTTATTGGAACATTGCTGCTATGAGCAAGAGGTTATGGCAGATTATGTATAACAAAGAAGTTCTCTAGATCAAGTGGATACATGGATATTAAATCAAAGGAGCTTCCTTAACTGACTTGCAGTGTCATTCTAATCAATCCTAGATTTTCAGACGTATCATGTAGCTCAAGGGTTCCCTCCTCCATATCTTCAATCATAATAGAGAGTTATCTAATGGAATTTAGAGGACTCATAGTGTTTATGATATTATTAGATGGAAAGGTTATGACAAAGTATGGCGTAATCAGGTTTGGAAACACCCTGACCCTCCTAGACACAAATTCATTTGCCGGTTGGTTTGTAGATAGGCAGTACTTACAAGAGAAAGTTTAGGTAAATGGGGTGTCACAAATGAAACTTATTGTGGTCTTTGTGCAAGTGAGCTTGAAGATTTTAACCACCTCTTCATGTGTTGCCCATTTTCTCAAGAGCTATGGAAGATTATATGTAATTGACATGGTATTACTTTAAAATTTAAAAACCTATGAATTATGGGGATGTTGCTGCCACACTTAGTACCAAACTAGTTCTCTCCGACCATTTCAACCTTCCTCATCCCTCGATTATTTCTACACAAGCCACCACGGCTGTGCAAAGTTTGTTCCTCAATCAACCCATTCTTCATCTCCGCCACCCTTCGAACCACCATTAGCCACCTCTTCCGTCGTTGCCGCCGCTTCTTTCACCTCCCACTTTGTTCTGCAGACCCTCCTCTACCTTCCCTTACCTCTTTTTTCCCCTTCATCCCTCTCCTTCTTCCCCATTTGACCACCACCACCACCACCCTTATTCTGTTCCTCTCCTTCTAGGCAACCATAATTACCCCCAAATCTCACCTTTATTCTTCCTATTTTGTTCCCAGCCTTCAACTTTTACCCTTTTCTTCTCTTTTTCCGGCCATCGACGGCGCCATTGTGCACCACCACCAATGCCGCCTGTCCCCACCAGCCTAAGGTTGAACCCTAGACCCTCTCAGCCCTTCTTCCTATTTTTATAAGCCTTGTTTTATTTTATTTCATTTATTTGAATATAAATACTATTATTATTATTATTATTACTATTTCCATTATTAATATGTATTATTATTATTATTATTAATGTTTTTATTCTTATTTCTGTTGAGGGCTGAAGCCCTATTGTAATTTTTATTTCGATTTTATCATTATTACTTTTATTATTTCTATTATTACTATTAATATGTGATTATTATTATTATTATTATTATTATTATTATTACTCTTTCAAAATTAATAATAATATTATTATTATTCTATGATTATTATTATTATAACTATTTTACCATTAGTGTTGCTATCATCATCATCATCATCATCATCATCATCATCATCATCATCATCATCATCATCATTATTATTATTATTATTATTATTATTATTATTATTATTATTATTATTTTCAACTATTAGTATTATTATTTTATATAGGGCTGAAACCCTATTGTGCCTAGTTTGAATTATAGTAGTAGTATTATAGATATCAAGTCTTATTATTATTAATATTTTCATTATTTTTATCATTAGCATTTATTATTCTTATTAGTGTTATTATTATTATTATTATTATTTAATAATTTTATTATTTTTCAATGTAGGGTAGAAACCCTACTTCATTTTATTTTCAAATATTATCCTTACTATTATTACTATTATTATTATCATCATCATTTTTGCAATATTATTATTGTTCATATCATTATTATTATTATTATTACTATTTCATTATTATTGTTATTACTAAATTTTGTTATTTATTTTACTAATATTATTATTAGTATTATTTTGGTAAAGGGGGCGAAGCCCTTATTTCACTTTATTTTTGGATAATGCCCTTTTTATTATTAGTGTTACTATTATTATTATTATTATTATTATTATTATTATTATTATTATTACTACTACTACTAATATTATCATCGATATTATTTTTAGTACTTTTGCTATTATTACTTTAGTATTTTATCAAAAGCCTAGTCTTAGAGTAAGTTAGTAATTAATAGTATTTTTAGTAGGAGGAAATCTAATTTTAGCTTTTCTCTTATATAGGTGAGACCAGTCAAAGCCCTAAGGAGGTGTAGGAGCGTGCTCCAAGATCGATGTCATTTTAGGTAAGGGTGTTACTAAGGCTTATTGTATGTTGATGTGCATTAAATGCCTTGTATGTTATGCATCCTATGTTTATTATTGTAATTATTTTGTATATGGTAGGACGTGGAGTTCAAGCATGATCTTGTATTGTTATTTGGCATCTGTATCATGTGTATGTGATGAAATATTATGGTATGTGATGATATGTGTTGTGGCCCTATAGGACATGCATGTGAGGATGCTCACATGGTTTGTGTGGGGAAAATTATGAAAAAGGAGAATGGGGAAATAAGTTGACCAAGCGATGTGAGTTGATCTAAGTATTTTAATGATCCATGAGTGGAAGAATACAATGGGGAATTTTAGGGTTTCGTGTGGAAGAATCTAAATTATGGTTTTGTATGTGAGAATATAATTTATGATTTCATATGGGAGAATCTAATCTATGGTTTTGTATGGGAGAATCTAATTTATGGTTTTGTGAGGGATAATTTAATCTATGGTTTTGTATCGAAGAATCTAATTTATGGTTTTATATGGAAAAATCTAATTTATGGTTTTGTGAGGGAGAATTTAATCTATAATTTTGTATGGGAGAAGGTGATTTATGGTTTTATATGGGAGAATCTAATCTATGGTTTTATATGGGAGAATCTAATTTAGGGTTTGGTCAGGATGAATCTTTGGTTTGGTATGGATTGAATTAAGGGTTTGGTATGGATGAATCTTTAGGTTTTATATGGTTTGAATCTAAGGTTTGGTATGGATGAATCTTTGGTTTTCTGTGGATTGAATTTAGGGTTTTGTATGACGGAATCTTGGGTTTTGTATGAAAGAATTTAGGGTTTCGTATGGATGGACTTAGGGTTTGCATGAAAAATTTGAAAGGTTGCATGGGATGTGTAAAGTCTGCATAGGATTGAAATTTACGTATGGAACGTTGGTTTGGGATGTGAGGAAGGTAATGTAAATGTTGTTTGGGTGTTTGAACACTTAGATGAAAAATAGTATGTGGAGTAATATAAGGGTGCGTAGGAGACTGAACTAGGGTTTGTGTGGATAATTAGGGTTTGGTGTGGTGGCTTAGGGTTTTTGTGGTATCATGTGTATTTGGTGATTACAGTGTAATTATGAGGGTGGAATTTATGAGTTGTGATGTGTGGAATGTTAAAATGATTTGGGCCATGTGAAAGGGAGTGGGATGAACCACAAAATTTAAAATTAGGGTTTCGAGGTAAAACCCTAAAGTGAGATGGGGATTGGACTTGGAGGTGTGTAGTAGTGGGCCTTGACCCACGTATTTTGGTGTTGGAGTTCTGGTGTGAGTTGGAGTATAGAGGAGAGGTTGTTGGAAAAGTTAGAAGGTGCAAGATTATCATGATATGGTATGGGTCAGTTGGAGGATAAGTGTAAAGGGAGTGATTCATGCATGTCTAGGATGAAAGCTTCTGAATAAAATACTTAAAACATTAATCATGTAAAAAGGAAGATGTTGAGCTGGGCCCAGACCGATCCACCGGCATAATAGTGGCTAGGTACTACAGTATCCTGGAGATTGATCCACCGGTGTATAATAGTGGTAGGATATGTTACCCTAATGACCGATCCACCAACAATAATAGTGGGGGATCCCGAGCTCAATAAACCAAACCCTACATTTTGCTAAGATATGGGAAGATAATAATTACTTACAGTGGAACATCGTGCGATCCACTGACATATAATAGTGGTAGGGCATGTACCCTAAGTGACCTATCCATAGGCTAGAATAGTGGTCAGGAGCCAAAGTGTCCTAGAGACCGATCCACCGGCAAAAAATAGTGGAGTTTTCGTACTCGTATGAACTTGATAAAGAGCATGGTGTGAAAATAATTTGATAAAGGATTGATGAAGTAATTAATCTGGACTATAAATGGGCCTTTATGTATCTTTCCCGAATGATTGTATGATATTATATTATCATGATGGATTATGTTCTTTTATTTCTTTTGCATTATTTGTATGATTTTGTGTGTTGGCCTTAGTGCTCGGTTACTTTGCTCAATACGTAGCATACTGATCACCCTTTTTATGGGAGCTGCTCATTCCCACGAGTAGTTGACCCTTCTAACTTTGTGTAGGTGGGCGAGAAATCCAGCAAGGCTAAGTGTTGAGCATGTTTTGGCTCAAAGTTCGAGAGTAGTGTGGCCGGATCCACTCTTCTGATTATTTTATCTTCTTCTGCATTTTCCTTTGGATCGGATTTGCCCTCTTATGATTTCTTACTTGTATTGAGTATTTTAAATGAAGCTTTTTATCGGTTGTAAGCTATTTCTCTTTTGAATATGAATAATAATTCTTTATGCATACTCTGATTTTATTTTACAACTGTTTAATACTTATTTGGAGTTTAGTTTGTCTTGATTTATAATTGATTATTAATCTTTTCTTAGCCTTAACACTTGGTACTGAAACGGTCGGAGAAAACCGGTTTGGTACTAAGTGTGGCAGTAACATCCCTATAATTCACAGGTCTTTAAATTTTAAATTCTTCCGCTTTAAAAAAATAGTGAATTTTGGAGTGTTACAATTACTCCCCTTCTCAACTCTTGGAACAAATTTCAAAGCTGGACTATTCATAGGAATCATTTTAGAAAGGGTGAAAAAGATATCATGTGTATGATGATTACAAGAGTTATCTATAAGATTTGGTATGGTAGGAATCTAGCTATTTCCAAGCAAAAATTTCTTTGATTAAGAATGTAGCTCGTGAGATCATTCTTCAAATCTTCATTAGAATATCTTCCTTCAAGAATAAGTCCAAATGGATTGCCCTTTTGAACTTTATTGATAGATTTGTTTAGTTCTTTTTTTCTTTTGTAAATAGTTCTTTTGGATGTACTTTTCCTCTTTGGTAATTAATGAAGGTTCTTATTACTTACCAAAAAAATGGTGGTGTTATAGTTATTGTACTTTAATGAGGATTGATGAAACTTGCAAAAATCTTATAAGATTATCATTTTCATACATTACAAATATAAAATAGAGTTTTGATTTTACACTTTCAAATCCAAATCAAACTTCTTTAGAGATCAATTTGTTTTTCATATTTAGTTATAATGTCCATATACTTGTAATTCTTATTTCTATATCTAGATCAAGTTCTTTACTAGTGATCACTCACTTTCATATACTATCTAGTAAATATTCATATTATATTCATTTCAAGTCATCATCTCAAACACACGTGAAGAGTGGTGCATTGTCTAGTATTAATAGGAGAGATTCTAAGAGATGATGTATCTTGAATCTACGGGAGTATAATTAGGTAAAGTATAAGTCATATTTAGATAGGTAATTGAGGTAGTAGGTTCATAAACCTAGTATAGTGATCATATCAAACACCCATTATAAATAAAAAGATATTCAAATCTAAAAGGTAAAATATTTTGGTAGTGGATGTAAAGAAATTTTGTAAAGTTTCTTGAATTACTATAAAGCATGTGTTCATTATTTACCAAATTCTCTACTAATTTCTCACAAATTTTAATTTGACATTATGATTACAAAATACTATATCCATCCCCTTGAAAGTATTCATATGTGCTTTCAATGATTTTCATGCTTATCAATATATTTTAAAAAAATACATGATTTAGCACAAAATAAATCTAGCATGCTTACTAAACTATAAAAATTCCTATCATGCTCATGCATTATTTCTACCATCTTTAGAGTTAGTTAAATTTACTTGCAATCAAAGATCAAGAAAAAGAAAAAATAAAGAGGCCTTCCAAATCAAGATTCAAGATCTTCTCAAATCCCCCTTTAAATCACAAAAATACTATATAAGAAGAACATATAACAAACATAATAACAAAGAACAAATCAAGACCTCTAAGAAAAAAAAAATCTTGTACCCATACAAAATGAGGGATGAAATAGACGAAGAGATGTATAATAATCTTCACAAATAGCCAATAAACTAAATTACTTTATGTTGTTAAAAATAAATGAAGGTCAGGTCAAAGGCTTATAGAAGAAAAGAGTTGAAGAATAAAGATGAACAAGAATAAGAAGGCTCGTCTAGCGCTAAGAATAAAGGGAAACATTTATAGAAAAACCCAAAAAAGAGGGAATAAGAGAGAGAAAAATATATGAAGAGATAAGTATTTGATAAACAAATGAAACAAAAAAATAAATGAAGAGGGGACAAAGGGTGTAAAAAATCTAGCTACCGAGAGAGTGAGAAGCTAACTTGTAGCACAATTGAATGGATACATGATGGTAAAGTGTGTAATAGAAAGACAAAGGCATGTAAGTGTACTTATGGGTGAAAAATTGGTTGAATAAATGAGACAAGGTCAACTTGCTATAAAATATAACCATAAGGGGTATGGTGCATCAGATTCTGATCATGCATGACCTAGGATGGACAACAAATATTTTTAAATAATTTAGTTAGCTAGGAAGTCAAATAAATGGGTATTATTGGGGAAAAAAGATCAAATAAATTCCAAAAATTAGGAAAAATATGTGGAATGAATTTATAAACTCTAATATATATAAAAATATTGGACAAAGGAATTAACTTAGAGCTAAAAAACTAAAATCACAAAAAAAAATTAAATGATAGCAATTTGTTGTCTGTTGTCTCTTTCGTGCCTATAGCTATCTGCCACCAGCTCTAGTCGTTTAGCTACCATCTCAAGTCAATTGTCAGTCACCCAAACCCGTATTATAACATAATAAACCATAATTAGTCTAATACTTTTATCCCAATAAATGATTATACATAAAATATATAATATCCTACAATAATTCTAATAACTAGTTTTAATAAAAATAAAAAGTTAAATTTAAGGTTCTCAATTAGGGTTTGTGAAAAATGGGTTATTAAAAGATCTATTAACCAAAAAACACATCATAGTACGAAATTCTATCTAGAAATTCTTCCTTAAACCAACATTTGACAGTAAACATCAAGCTCTCTCAATAAGGGTCTTACAAATATGTAGGGATATAAATGAATTGTGTGGAGCTAAACTCCCCCGAACTCGGGATCAAATTATTTAACTAAATAGATGAGCCAGATTGAACTTTTAATGAGCTTATTTAGCCAATTTTGCAAGTGTAAGACTATAAATGAGCCGAGCCGAACTCCCTTAAACTCAGGTTAGGCATGTTAATAAATGAACTCAAAAATAAGGCTTGAGATTGAATCATTTAACTAAATGAAAGAGTTGTGAGCCAACTTGACTCATTTACAAACCTAATGATACACTTAGCTATACCATTTTGTTGAGGCCTAACAACACACATGTGATGGCAAACAATACCATTTTTCTTATAATAATCATTGAATATCTTCTCAAAAAGCTCCAACCCATTATTAGTATGGAGGACTTTCACCTAATTTTCAATATGTTTCTTAATAATAGTTTTCCAATTTATAAATGTGTGAGAGACATCATTCTTATGGTTGAGAAAATATAACCATCCCTTCCTAGAGAAAGCATCTATGAATGATAGTAAGTATTTGGTAACACAACAAGAAGTAATCAATGAAGGTCCCAATAAGTCTAAATGAACATAATACCACTATGTTGAAAATAAACCCTTTGTGTTTACCATAAACATAATGCTCAAAAAACTCAAACATTCTCACCTACTATCCATATAGTAGTCCTCTTTTATTTAAGGACACCATGCCTTTCTTGTACATATATCCTAGCATCATATCCCACAACTTTGTGGCATCAACATTTGATAAGGCTGACAAAATGGTTGGTGAACCTATAATAGTACTACCTTGTCAAACATATAAAGTGTAAAATTCTTCCCATTCATTAAGACAATATCACCTATGCAAATCCTCATCACTTTACCTACAACTAAAAATCTACACTCAATTCCATCTAGTGTGCCTAAGGAGATAAGATTATTCTTAAAATTAAGAACATGCCAGAAATTAGACAATATTTGAATCACACCATTATATATCTTGATCCTCATGGATCCAAGACCAAGGTATTGTTCTTAGTTAATGCATTTCCAGTGTCAAAGGACTCATAGCTGGAAGAGAAATACATGTAAGGACTCACGTGAGAAGAAGAACTAAAATTAAGAATCTAGTTAGTCTTATCATTGAGCTAGTCAACAATGATAATCAAAACATCTGAATCATCTCCACCACTAGCAAAATTTTCTCTAGTCAAATACCTTTTTTTTTATCATTCTCATGTCATGTTGGGATATTTTCTCAAGCTTCCAAACCTACGATTATATATACCCCTTCTCATGATAGTAATTGTAGGTGAAATTTTAGGTCTTATTCCTATTTAGTCTAGAATTAAGCTAATTCTTCTACTTATTACCTTGGAGGTTAAACCCTTTCTAAAAGTTCTACCCCACATAACCAAACCATCACCAAGAGGGTTAATGAACTATGAAGCCAATAGGCTATCAATCAAGTATCAATATAACAACACATCCCTTATATCATTTAGGCTAAATTCATCATTGTTTCATGAAAGTGCATATATGATAGTGGTAATAAACAAATCAATGTAACCATTAAATCCTCATCGTCAACAACCACATCAATATCCTATAGGTCCATGATAAATTCAAAAAAAAAAACTCATCCAAATGCGGTATTAGAGGACTATCTTTAGCAAAATAATGATTGTGAATTCTAATTTTTAGGAGTAAACATTTGGTGACTCCAATTTAAAAAACAAACCTACTATAGATATCTCCTTTACAACTTCCTACAAAATTTATTAGTGAGACACAATTAGAATGTTAACATTACCTCAAGATCTATCTCACCCCACTAATTATATAGTATCATTACCAAATTCTTAAACTTTCTATCCAATGCCTTGTATAATATGTTTTGGAAAATAATTACTCTCATCTTCAATTTCTAAAGACTAACATTAACTAGTCAATCAAATTGCTCAACATCAAATTTGGTAGCCATTGTGGAATTAGAATTGGAATAAAATCAAACACCCCAAATAGCCTCTAATACCACTTGTTAAGAATTAGATTGAATGATGGTTAAATTGATCTACTGAAATAACAATTGGAACTAAATAAATTACAAACACAAATTGAGAAATGCATAAAAGAAATCAAGAATACAGATTTATATGGTTTATTTAATGGACCTAAATCTACTAGAAATAAGAGTTGGATAGGATTTATAATGTATGAAATTACAAAAAATAATAGAACTCTAATCATACTCACTCTCATATCTCAAACTGGTTGTGTACTGAAGTGTATACTAATTTCCTTATCTTTATACTATATTTTGAACTAGAGATGAAGTAAAACGTGCATTGGAAGAAGCCAAGTCACACAATTAATTAAGCTAAAAATGCGTACAAACCAAAAATATAAATCATGAAATTTACACGGGTCCCTCATGTAATACCCCCAAATTAGTGGTGGATAGTGGAAGCTTAAAAGGATTGATAAGGCTACCTATATCAATAAGGTATACCTTCTTTTTGGAAAACCTATCCTTAAAGAAACATTTAGTTAAGCGTGCTTGACTTGGAGTAAGTTAAATATGGGTGACCTCTTAGGAATTTTTTCCATGATACGTGTGAGTTGATAAAAAAACACACATGAAAAGACTTGTGTTGATCTATGACTCAGTCATTAATCCTAAAATTGCTCTAGAGTAACTAGTCATAACCCTAGTGAGGCAAGATGATTCTTGGGATAGATTGTAATAACATAGTTAGTGGTTGAAGCGCAACAAGGACATTGGATTCTTGAGTGGAGGTGTATGTAAACATAACACCCCCATTTTTACAACCAGATTTTTTTTACAAGACATTTTGCAAAAGATAAATAAAAAATGTAGGGTGATATTGCCATATCCAATATAGGAGAGGTACAATCATTACCTAATCTATGTTGGATGCTAAGCTAAAAAGTAAACTCATATCCCATAAGTCAGGTATGACTGTCACCTAACCTAAGTCCAATATATGACTTACAATACTTTACTAAAAATAAATATAAGATCAAAAGATCTAACAAATCTCAACATGAGCAAAAACAAAATAGAATGCGGGATCATAAGGTTCCAAAATAAAACAACTATTGAGCTAACTAGTGACACAACACTTTCAACCCCACATAGCCACGCACGACACAAACTCAAATGGTGTTCTATCAGTATGACTAGCATACTGAGTAAGACCTAACTATCACAAATAAGCATGCTTTTCACAAAACACGTTATCACATTATACAACATCATGTTGACAAATGAATTTGATCATGCATAAGCAAAGAGAATAAAGCTATAAGATAATTCTAGAAATCAATTGCTATCCATATTAAATTATGTTGAAAATGAAGCATACGTGTTACATGCTCACACTTCACCATATAGGGCAACATAAAGGTAGCAACCTAGGACATAAAAAATTTAGAATTTAGAATCATACAAGATTTGATAGGCATAAAGAAATCTAGAAAAGCTTATAACATCTTTATCAGGCTTTTCAACAAGTGTCGTATAAGGACATATAGGCATTGATTCATAAAGAATGCGATAGGCATAGAGGAATTAGGCAAAGCCTATAACATCTCTAGTATAAATTTCAACTCATAATCTATATCATTTGACTCATAGTAGTATAAGTAATTTCAAGTGATTACACTAAACACATTTCAATACTCATGTACATACATCATATCCCATCACAAATCGACACATAGGTTAGGTTCACAATCATAACCATCATGGTAATGGAATTATACACATAGCCATCTCAGCCAAGAATTAATAATAGGATCTTTGCACATGAAAATTTGGACCGAGGGATTTTTCCAAGGATGACATACCCACCTCATATAGATCACTAAATGCCACAACAACTTGGATATTGAATACTGACCTCTAATGGTCTCCTACTATGGTGACCTCACTAATGGTATCCTAATATTTAAGTGTACACACCCTCTATAGGGTTCATAGGGACCTATTGGCAACCCCTTGTATTTTACAAAAGTATGAAACCAAAGTCTAAAGGGTTGTGTTATAAATGACAACACCAAACATATTCCACAAAGGAAAAAGCTCAGAGAGCATACATATCACATAATACACATAAATGTTTAAGGATAACACCAAACCCTAGATATGATCAAAGATTAGTCAAATAATAAAAATCTTTGATCCAAAAGATCACCATAGATCTAATTATCCCTCAAAATGTTTAGGGAAAAACCAAGCATCAAAAGCCACAGGACAAAATCCAAAATTAGAGGCAAAAAGCCACAAGAAATTTTTTTTTTAAAGAAACAGTGGTGCACCTCTTACCAAATAAGAGTTCCAAAAATAATTGAAAGTCAAACTTAGATCAATAAGGCCTTAAAGTTTAACATATCAAATTATTTATCTATTTAGTCATTCAATTACTAAAACACATTTTAAAGATCTAAAACCCAATTTAAAATTTCAAAAGATCTCAAATTAGGGTAAAAAAATGCTTAAAAAATATTTTTTACCATTATGACCAAAATTAGTGAAAATGGTATATAAAATTGACTTAATAAAGTCAAAACAAAAGTCCCATGTCAAATTTGGAAATGTTCGCTCTTCAAAAAATACTATTTATGGTATGATATAAATATCATTTTATACCTAGAAATTAATATTCCCTAAGGTTCACTATCAACCAAGATTTACTATTCATAAAGGTAAAATGATCACACGTCAAATGTTGAGGTCAACCTTTGACTCTAAAAGTCCACTAAAGCCTTTAGGGGTATTTTAGCCATATTTAGGCTAATTATCTCCAAAAATATAATTATTGAAATATTAAACCCTACATAGAAAAATTAAGGTGTCATTAGCCAATAACACTTTGAATATTGCAAAGATCACGAAGAATACGAAGAACATTTTCTAATCCTTCAAGAATTTCAACCAAAAATTAAATCACCTCACGTACTCCAATCAAAGCACATTATACATGAAAAATCACCTAAAAATTCCAACCTATAATATGGTATAATCAATTTCATAAAACACTTAAAGAATAAAAAATACCTAAATCATCCAAATCTTCAACCAAAAAATAAAGCATGCTTAGGATCATCAAATCATAATATGTTATCTACCAAAGTTAATCTGCTAATTACCAAGAATAACATTATATAATCAATATAAAAAACACCACAAGAATTAAAACCCCCCAAATTGGACTGAAAACCGAAATTCACAAGTCATGGCATAATCCATCAATTTTGCCAAATTAAACATGCTTATATGAAGTAAAGTGATATTACCCAAACCTAAGAACTTAATTAGCAAAAGAAAGAAAGATTTAGGGACCAAATCAATTATTACATCAAACCTCCAAAACCTATAAACCCCCATGAAAAGATTAGAGAAATAAACACATATAAATTAAATAAAAAACATGGAAATAAAGAGGAAAAAGAGGAGAATCCTTAAGTGTTGGAAGAAAACTAAGCTTCAACAATGGAGGAAAATGAAGGAAGAGCCTAAGAAGTTGGATAGGATAAAGAGGATAAAATTCCCATGAAATGGAGAGTAAAGAAGAGGATAAAAAGGAAGAGAAGTGGAGGAAGAAAATGATTAAGATTGGTGGTGATTTGGTGGTGTTTGTTTGGCAAATGGTGGTGTACATGGTAGTGGATGGTTTTAGTGATTCAAGCAGCCAAGGAGGAGAGTTTGGAGGTTTAAGATGATAGGATTAGTTCATGATAAAATCTTGTGGTGGAGGTTGCAAGTTAGAAGATATTTAATGGTAAATTAGTACTATAGAAAATATGTTAAGGTTATTTAGGTAATTTACAAGCTTTGATATTTTTTGGTTTTGTGGAGGGAAGATGAATCAATTGTAGGTTATCTCAGCCCTTTATTGGCTTGGTTTTGACAAATGGAAGGTTGAGATTAAATCTCATAAAGGTTAGGATAGAATTGAAGAAGAAAAATCCAATTTAATGGCATACACACTTCTAAAAATATCTAACTAAGTCTAATAATTATAAAATTAATTACAAAGTATTCTTAAATCTTTTTGAGCTTAATAAAAATAAAATATAGTGATATTCAATTATTCATAAGTTTAGGATAGCTAAAAAGGTTGTTTTAGAGCTTAAAATGTTGAAATAAGGCTAATCGGGACATGCATAGTACTTTTTCTAAGATATCTCCTAATAAAATTTAAAAATAGCATAGGAGACCAAAAAAAAAGGCCAATGATTCCAAAAATTATAAAATTAGGATCATCTAGAATAAGCTTAATACCCAAAAGAGGCTTAGAAGATCTCGTAGAAATGAACTTGCGAGAAAAGGTTAAGAAATGAAAACAAAAGATTAAAAAAAAGGGTCCCCAATTTGATAAAAGGTATAATAAAATAATATAAATTAATTTTTAAATACAGAAGATCCTAAATAGGCTTGGATTTTTTTTATATAAACAGGGTATTATAGTAATACTAATAAATTAGTGGTGGATAGTAGAGGCTTGAAAGGATTGATAAAACTACCTATATCAATAAGGTATACATTATTTTTAGAAAACTTATCTGTATAAAACTTTATAGTTAAACGTGCTTGACTTGGATCAATTTAGGGATAAGTGACCACCAGAAAAGTTTCTCATGATATGTGTGAGTTGATAAAAGTACATTTGAAAAGACTCGTGTTGATTTGTATCAATCCTAAAAGCACTCCAAGTAGCTACTTACAATAGATGTGTTGGGGTGTTACAAATGGTTTTAGAGTGAAATCGTGACCACAAGCTAGACTTAGATGAGCCTATCAGTCACCTAGTGAGACAATTCTTATGATAGACTATAATGAGATAGTCGATAGTAAAGGTGCAATAAGGAAGTTGTGTTCTTGAGCGAGGATGTATATAATACCCTCTAAGTAGTGGTGTATAGTAGAAGCTTAAAATGATTGATAAAACTACCTATATCAACAAGGTATACCTTCTTTTTAAAAACCTATCCTTGGAGAGCTCCATAGTTAAGCGTACTTGATTTGGAGTAATTTAAGAATTGATGACCTCTCGAAAAATTTTCCAAAATGTGTGTGAGTTGATAAAAAAACACACTTAAAAATAATCGTGGTAATTAATGGGGTCTGTCATCAATCCTGAAAGCACTCTAGAGTAAATACTCATTTCCTTAATAAGGTTGAGGTGTTACGCTTCATGTTTATTTTATACACTTTCGATTTGTAACAAAAGTATAAGAATAAAAAAGTTAGAAAAAACATGCAGAATGTTTATAAATATGGGCACCTATGTTTTTCTATATACATTCACATCTGCACTAATTTTTGCATAGTGACTCCCCTAGTGGTACTCAATCCCCAAGTGCTACATTTTCATAAAAAAAATACTCTTAAACGACATCAAGTCAAGGTAATAAATCAATATATAATATTTATAAAAAAATAAATACAAATAACGTTCAAAGTAAAATAATTATTTAATCTGAAAAGAGTAATATAAATTTTATCATTGTATAACACATATTTTATTTAGAATATTTTGTTATAAGTATTTACACGGGCCTTGACTATCTTAGATGTATTCCAATATTAATTTGACCTACCAATCATTATTTGTCCATATGAGCCTCTATCAACATGCATTAAATAATGCAAATATTTAGCTCCTTATCAAAGGTGCATTTCAAGGACTCTACATGATTCTTATAGGACTTGGATCTCTTACAAGTGATCTCCAAGTCTCCTAGAAGATGGGTCTTTTTCATATGTCAGGCTACCTTCTTCTAACCGCTCAATATGCTTAACCTCTAAGGAGCCTCAAAATTGGTTAAGCCAATAGCTCAAATCCTCTGTCACTTTCTTAAGGTCTTATACCTTTACCTTTGATTCCACCTCAAGTTTAAGGAACTTCTCAATTAACCTCTATTGACTTCATGTCGAGATTAGAAGCATAATTTTCATTCTCTTTATAAGGAAATCCCCTAATGAAGTCTAAAAAAATATGACATCATACAGTAAACTAATAAAATATATGGATTTAACATAAAAACAATGCTTACCATGAATGCCTTAATGATGATATTTCCAAAAGTGCCTCACTACTTATATTTTCTAGCTTGGTCAGTAGAAAAGATGATATTACCTAGTTTTCCCTCAAGGGATGGAACGCTAGCCTTTGAAATCCTACAAATAATGGAGACAAGCACTAGTTAAGAAAAGAAGTAAGTTATATTTTATATAATCCTCTATGTCATCCATAGATATTGCCTTCTCACTTAACAAATTCACTAATAGAGGCAAGGTCATAATCATTTCCCTGGTATGGGGAAAATTTCTTAGTAGACTAAGAAAACCCATAGTTTGGCATGCCACTCAGTGTTGTCTTTTAGTGAGCATCAAAATATTTTCCATTCAATTTCTTCATCAAAAGCTAAGTAGCACTCTTTCTAGCCGCTTATGCATGTCTGCTTACTAACACATATGTAAAATAAGGCTCCTATAGGGATAAATGCTTAGTGAAAGAAAGACTCTTGTTAAGACACTCAAGCCACCAAAGTTGGAATAGCCTAGACACATGTATCCAAGAAATAATTCAATAGTAATTGGTTTGGCTTAACATAGAGACTATTAAGAGGTTAGCAGGCCTAAAAGTATCTTCCAATCTTGCCTTCACACAAGAATATATAAAATCTCTACATTATCCTACTTGATTATATCTAATTACTTAGGCATTGTGGATTGAGAAAACACTATAAGAGATTGAGAGGGAGAATGAGAGAAAGAGAGAGAGGATTCTCAGTTAATACTATGGGCCCCAAAATATGTTCTAGAGATACTTACAAAATTATTTCTTATCATTGAGAATTCTCCATTGTTTTCTCTCTAACTCGATCATTTTCTAATCAAAAACGAAGTATGCATCTTTCCAATAATAGTCACAAAATATATACCCTAGGGGACACTTTCCCTAAAAGATTAAGCAAGAACTTTCCTAGAGCTTTGTTCTAAGATTTAGGGGAGTACCATAACAAAAGTAACCTCAAATTCACTCTAAAATGTAATTACTTAACTAAACATTCTAAACCCAACACAACTCTCCATGCATTATACATTGAATGAGAAGAAGTGATGCCAAAATGACCTATTAAATCACCCAAAAGGTTAGGAAGTAGTAGCCAAATATCAAACTTGAGAGGATATTCATAAAGACACATATATCCCTCCAATTCACATTCAACCCTATACTCTAAGGTTAAGGCCCTTAACTCTAAATTATCAAGAATGTCATGCATCACTCGTAGTAGAGTAAGTAAACCGTTGTGCTTGATTTGAGATCATATTAAACATTACACTTTTTTTTAAAAACCGTGTGCCCCAGAATCTTACACTTCTAGGGTTAGAAATAGAATGCCTAGTTCCACATACCCAACCAACTAATCATAGGCCACCATCAACAATAACCATCCCTCTAAAATTGGTATAGGACAACAAAACCTCAACTACTACCCCCTTAAAACTATACCCAACATTTGTAATGGTAGATACATTTGATAGGCTTGCATTACATTCTCATGTTGTGAGGATTCCCTAACAGCCTTATGAAAGAATATCTCATGATCACTTATGAAATTAAGGATGCTTCTTCATACCATGAACTAGGCCTTTCTTCTATTTTTTTCTTAAGAAATAAATCAAACCACAATAATATGGAAAGAATAACTCATTAGAGAATAAACATGAAGTTCTCTCTTAAAATCCTAAGCACCCACAATTGATTTATAAATACATGAACAACCAATATTTGGATGTCTTAAGAAAATAATTTCAAATAATGATGTTGATTTGGAAAAAAGTTTCCTTTAACAATAACAACTATAAAAATGGAGTCCTCATAATCATTATCAAATATCTATATCACAGTTGGAGGATTTTAAGGAGAGGAAGAAAGGTATTTTTGTTAAATGAAAAACTTAAACTTGTGATGATGTAAAAATTGGAGGGATGAAGAAACGAGAATTCTTGATTATATATGATGTTTCTAAAGCTCTATCATAGTAGCATGTATGTTTTGACAAGTATCAATATGGTTACCTTAGACAGAATTGATCATGGGTAGGTGTTGGACTCAAGGTGTAACTTCCATAAGTGCCCATATAAGTTGAAGCTTTTAAATTATCAAAAAGTCTGTGGTGGACATGTATTGATATGTTATAACAAAACATTCCCTATGGTTGGTGTTGGGAAAATAAGGATCAATTAAGTCCAAAAATGTGACTGGGTTCATGTTGAATAAAGTTAGATATGTGCTTGAATTAATAAGGGACCATATTTTTCTTGGCAAACTCTATAAGCATGGTTATTCTATTAAAGCAAAATAAGGTGCTCTCAAAGTGATGGAAGGATTGATGGTGGTACTTAGGAGAGACCTTCATCATGGGTTATATTTTTTGCAAGGTTTTGATCAAGATAATGCAAATGTAGGACAAAGTAACAAAGAGAGTCGATCTTAGTGCTAATAAACTAGGACACCTAATATTTGGCCATGTAAGTAAAATAGGGTTGAAATTACTACACAAGAAAAGTCTTATTGGAATATGTAAGTTAAGAAACCTAAAATTTTGCAAGAATTGCACCATGCATGCAAAAATCCTATAGGCTGAGATTATAGCACAATACACACAAGAATAACAAGCTCTTAGATTATGTGCTTGGAGATATGTGGGGACTCTGAAGAACACCTTTTCAAGGAGTAGCATGGTAATTCTTAACCTTAATTAATTATTTTTATAGGTATGTTTGGATGTATTTATTAAAGAGAAAAGGTGAGGATTTTGATTATTTCAAAAATTAAAAAAATGGTTGAAACTCAAAAGGAAAGGAAGATGAAGAATTTGATAATAGAAAATGGGTCAGAGTTCTATAATAAACTATTCAATCTTTCTTAAAGAAACATGGAACAGTAAGGCATTTAATAGTCCGTGGCACACCTTAGTAGAACAATCTTGTCAAAATAATGAAATTGACATAATTAGAAAGGGTTATATGTATGCTTTTTACTTTTGCTTTGCTAACAAGTTACTAGGCTAAGGCTTCAAGGACAACATATTATCTAATAAATGTGTGCCTTTTCTCTACCATAAACTTTGATGCACTAGTTAAAAGATGGTATGGTGAGCAATTATAAACATCTTAAAGTGTTATGATCATATCAAAGATGAGAATTTGGATGCAAGGGCTAGGAAGCGTGTCTTCATAGAGCGACTTAATGGAGTTAAATGGTATGAGGTGATGAATTTGGATCAAGGAGGAAGAAAGAATTTTATCTCAAGGGATGTAAATTTTAGAGAGTTAAAATTTTACACGGATTGCCTTGCTAATAGAAAGAAAATCTCAAGTCAACATAAAGGTGATTTTAGGTTTACTTGAGATTTGTAGTGGAGCTTGAAAGACAAGACGGTGATACATTAGATTTGTATGAAGAATGGTGGATGACCTTGAAGGCTAAATAGGTTAAAAAATATATCAAATAGCCAATGATAGATCTAGAGGAATATCAAGCCACCTCAAGATGTGGTTAGGCTAAAATAGTGGCATTTGTCTTATTTTCTAACACTATTATAAAATATGAACCTATGAGATACATACAAGCTATTTCTAGTAGTGCAAGATTGGTAGGAATATCAAGCCACCTCAAGATGTGGTTAGGCTAAAATAGTGGCATCTTAGTAATATGTGTGGATGTTAATGAGTATATTGTTGAAGTATAATCATTGGTGGGATTGGATGATGAGAGTAGAGTATTAATATTAATATTTATGTAGTGATGATAACTTAATAAAAGTAAAATGGTAATTTGCAAGTGAAAAGGGTAAAATGATAATTTTGGAAGTAAAGGGTAAAATGGTAATTTGTAAGTGAAAAGGGTAAAATGGTAATTTTTGAAGTAAAGGGTAAAATGGTAATTTACAAGTAAAAAGGGTATTGTGGTGATTTTGGAAGTAAAGGGAAAAATGATAATTATAATAAGGTAGAATGATAAAATGATAATTATGATAATGGAGAAGGCTAAAATGGTAGTTACGATAATGGAGAAGGAAAATTTGGTAGTTTAACAAACTAAAGGGTAATTTAGTAATTTTGATAATAGAGAAGGTTAGTTTGGTAATTATGATAATAGAGAAGGACAATTTGGTATTTTAACCAACTAAAGGGTAATTTGGTAAATATGATAATGGAGAAGGATAATTTGGTAATTATGATAATGGAGAAGGATAATTTGGTAATTATGATAATGGAGAAGGGTAAATTGGTAATTATGTTAATGAAGAAGGGTAGTTTGATAATTTAACCAACTAAAGGGTAATTTGGTAATTATAACAAAGGAGAAGGGAAATTTGGTAATCTTACCAACCAAATGGGAAATATGATAAGTGTAACAACTATAAAAGGGTAACTGGTGACCTAATAAGTGTGGAAGATAACTTGGTAACCTAAAACGAGTAAGGATGTGGCTAAGAACAACTATGTGTGTGTTATGTGCCTTGTGTGCCATTTGTTATGCCATGTTGTGTACTTTATGATTATAATGACTAATTACTTGTAGCGCAGCTTGGAGTTGAGGTATGCTTATGTAAATCCTTTATGGCAAGTGTGTAATAATTATATATGTTGTGCTTATGACGTTATATGACGTGACCCTCTAGGACATGCATGCTAGGAAGTTTAATAGTATGATATGAGATTAAAGGATAAAAAGGGAAAGAGGGGAAGTAAGTTGGCCAAGGGGAGTAAGTTGACTAAGGGGAAGTAAGTTAACCGGGGAATGTGGGATTGACCTGAGTATCCCGTGATCCACAAGAGGGAAAATCAAGGTGAGAAATGGAAGGATGACATATGGAAAGGAGGATGCTATGGTTTGGTGTGGCCACCTAGGGTTTTGTGGGCACATGTGTATCTGGGGAGTAAAGTGAGATTATGAGGGTGAATCTAAGAGGTTTGAGGTGTGGGGTGTTAAAACAATATGGGATATGTGAGGTAGAGAAGGATAGGCCACTTAGTCCCAAATTAGGGTTTCTGGAAAAAACCCTAGTGTAAGACTGTGAGTGGAATTGGAGGTATAAGGTAGTGGGGCTTAACCCTCACACTTAGGAGTTGGGACTCCAGTGTGAGCAAGTGGAATAAGGGAAGGATGTCGGGGTGAGTTAGGAGGTGCAGAAGTCTCAAGATATGGGACGGGCTCTCTTGGGAGAATAAGCGTAGATGGTGTTATTCATGCATGTCTAGGGTGAAACTTGTTGAATAAGATTTAGTAAGTCACTAATCATTTAAAGTGGAAGATTATTGAGATGGGCTCAGACTAATCCACCAACATAATAGTGACCAGGTGTCGAGGTGCCCTTGAGACCGATCCACTGGCATATAATAGTGGTCAGGTGTGTTCTACCATGTGCATTTGCTATCCACCGGTTATAATAGTGGGAGATCCCGAGCTCAATAAACCAAACTCTAAGTTTGATAAGACACGTAAAAAACACTAGGTACTTACAGTAGAACATCATGAGAGTTAGGGCCAGACCGATCCACTGGCATAATAGTGGCCAGGATCATCTTGCCCTAGAGACTGATCCATAGGTATATAATAGTGGTCAGGTACGTTCTACCCTGTACGTTTCCAATCCATCGGCTATAATAGTGGGATTCTTGAACTCACATGGATTAATAATAAACATGGTGTAAAATGAGTATTGATAAGAGATTAAAGAATATGATTACCCGGACTATCTCTTAGCCTTACTTATCAGTATTAGTTATACGTTGTTTATGTGATCATGCTTGTGTTATATGTTTTTTTATGCTTGGTCTTAGATGCATGGTTACCTTACTCAGTATGTAGCGTATTGACCACTTGTTTCATGGGTGGTTCACATTCCCACGAGTAGAGCTGCCTACTGAGTTTGTGCAGGTAGGTGATGCTATTTTTTATGCCTTCGATGCTTACGAGGCATTGGGCGGGGACGAGATTTGAGCTTGGACTTGACTTGGGAATCTAGAGCGACATAGCTAGATTTTTTTTATGTTCCTTTATTTTGTATCTGTTTATTCAAACTTGTTTTTATCGTACTATAGCTTTTATTTCCTTTGATGAATTTTAATTATGTACTTTTGGATTATAAACCCTTTTTCGCGTACTTTGATTTCTGTCTTTAAATGTTTCAATGCTTTTATGAATTCTTAATTTAAGTTTGGTTTATGATGGTTGTTAATTTCTCTCTAACCTTATCGTTAGCACGAGATCAGCCAGGGACCGAGCTTGTATTGATCATGGCGGTAATATCTCCAAAATTCACAAGTTTCATTAAACCTGGTAATAAAATAAATTTTTTTAATAGTGAATATTGGGGATGTTACAAATACTACTGACGCCATCATGACATTAGCAATTTTTTTTATAAAAAAAAATCTCTTAGTAGGGTCATCATATATATATATATCTCATAATGTTAGTGAAAAGTTTTCTACAAATAGAGATTGATATTGATATATTTTTGGCAAAAAAAAATTATGGTGAAAAACATTGATAAAGTATAACATAGTAGTGATGAAATATGAAGGTAATTATGATGAAATATGACAAGTTAGTTTTCTAAAAAAAATACAAGTAACATGGATGAAAAATAACATAAGTTATGGTAAAAACATAAAGACAATTAGTGTGAAACATGGATGCAATAATGATGAAACATAGAGACAGTTATGGTAAAATATAAGACAATAGTGGTAAAATGTGACAATAATTATGGTAAAACATAACAAGTTATTTTTTTTTATAAAAGAAATCACAATTAACATGGGTAAAATATAACAACAACTATGATGAAACATATAGACAATAATGGTAAAACATAAAGGAAACAATGGTGAAACATAAGCATAATAATGGCGAAGCATAACACACAATAGTGGTGAAATATAAAAATAATTATGGTAAAATATGAAGACAATTATGGTGAAACATAACAAGTTAGTTTTTGTACAAAAATAACAACTAATATTGGTAAAATATGACAACAATAATGGTGAAACATGGATGTAACTACGGTAAAACATAAAGGCAATAGTGATAAAACAAAAGTATAAAAGTGTTGGAAATATAAACATAATAATTTAGAAACATAAATATAACAATGGTGAAATCAATTCTACTATTAACTATGATTACAAATGTGGTGATACATAACTATAACTATAGTGAAATATATAATAATATTTTACATAATAATTTTTTAAGCCAGAAGTATATCGATATAAGTTTCGATTAGTAGATAAAATTCTCGGCAATATAATGGTATAATTTTTTTTTTCAATAACTATAATGTAAAATAAACTAACTTAAGCATATATATATATATATATATATATATATATATAGTGTGGGAACCGATTATGTTGTTCATACTATGTAACCGGTTATACTATATACTGATTGTCTAATCCATTATAGAAGTAAGGTATATAGCTTGTATAGGAGCTATAAAGGAAACTTTGTGGTTGAAAGGTCTTATGAAGAAGATCAAAGTAGTTCAAAGATCGATGGTTGTTTAGTGTTATAACTAGAGTACAATGTTATCTCTGTAAAAAATGTGTATCATGAAAAAAAGAAGCATCTAGATATGAGGTTACACTTCATAAGTGAGGTAATTTCACGTGGTAAAATAAAGTTAGAAAAGATGCACACGGACGACAAGAGGGCTGATTTACTAACCAATCCACTAGTGACAACAAAGTTTCTCCCCGATTTAAGGTTAATGAATTGTATTAAAGACATATTCAAAGGTCGATAACTGTAGAGCGTACTACTGTTTAGTTGGCAGTACCTTTCATGCCTAAATGCTGTGATTAAGTAAAAGTTTTGGTTAGCTGGTTGTTAGAGTTTCTAATCATTGCCGACGGCTAAGTTAGCTAGTTAGGTCTAACTGATTTCTTGATGCTATGTATGTAGTGTGTGTGTGTGTGTGTGTGTGTGTGTGTGTGTGTAGAAGAATGTTGTATCTAGATCAGGAGAATTGTAAAGGCTCTCGTGATACTATTTTACTGTCCATAATACATCAATAAAACCAACATTGTTCTTTATCTATTATTGCCCCTTTTTTTCTTGATCTTGCTGAATGATCAATCAGTTCTTTTGAGCTTGTTCTGTTTCATTCATTGATTATTGTACCAGAGAGTGTATAAAGCTAGTGTTATCTATTCTTGAGGATTAACAATTTGCTTAGGCATACTTTAAAAATCTAAAAGGATAAATCTCATTTAATTATATGTTTAATTAACGTTTATGTAAAAGAATATAATATTCAACTCATACAACAACATATAAAATTAAAATAGTAAGATTGTTATCTTCACTTTATTTTATATCAGATTACCACCGAATAGATTAGATCATATTTGGTTATATTAATTGTTGTTGTTGTTATTATTATTATTATAAAAATAATAATAATAATTATATTCATATTTATTATAGTTATTACTATAATATGTATTACTATTGTTATAATAATAAATTTTATAGTTTTAATAATAATAAATATTTATATTTTTAAACATAATAATAACCATAATTAATATAATAATTATAATTATTATAACATTCATAATAATACTTATAGTTATATTTATAATAATAACTATAATAATAATAATAATAATAATAATCTTTTTTTAATATTACTTATATTATGATAATAATTATTATAATAAGCATAATAATAATAATAATAAATTGTAAACTTTAACTTATTTGTCATATTAAGTAATGTTAATTTGAATTCTGATTCGAATTTAGCCAATTAAAATCCGATGCTACCAGAAGTTTCTAACCCAAAGCAAACCTCATCGGACACAAAATATGTTGATCCAAATTCTAATAAATCTGATAAATTAGATCTTAAGACAAACTAAACTAAATAATCACAATTGAATTATATAATAAGCCCGATCTAATCTAACTTAAAATAACTCGATTGAGAAGACCTTTTTTTTTTGATAAATAAGGGAGTAATCCCAAAAAACAAAAGCAACCTTACAAGAAAGCTTCAGCATTGTGGACCATTTTCTGGATACGATAAGGAAACTCACGTCTATTCGCCTTAATCCAAGAGCCTATCATAACTTTAATAAGCAGGAGAAGCCACCTATCGCACACTTTGTAGTTATCAAACACGACTTTATTCCTATACTCCCATATGACACCAACTATAGCAAAGAAAGCCGTACGCCAGAGATCCTGCCTCATCCCGACTCCTTTGAAGCCAAACCACGCATAAGCATGTGTATCAATAGATCCTGACATCACCCATGTAACACCAAGCCACTCACTGATCGCGTACCACATCTTTCTTGCTATAATACAGTGAAGAAACACATGGTCCACCGATTCTCTTTCAAGCAAACAAAGGGGGCACCCTATGTCCTCCAACTCCACAACATGTAATCTAGCTAACCTATCCTTGGTATTAAGTCTCTGTTGGACCGCAAACCAAGCGATAAGTTCAACCCTTGCAGGGGAAAGCCCGCTCCAAATGAAACTGAGATCAAGGTTAGTAGGTCTGTCTCCAACAGTCTTCTGCATCGCTGCCATACAAAACGATTTGACGGAGTACGACCCATCCTCCTCAAGAACCCATCGAAACTTGTCCTTCCTTTCTCTACTCAAGGGATGACGGTTTATAGCCCCTTTCATCTGCACCACTAACTCGCTCTCCCACTCAAAAAGAAGTCGTCTCCATCTGAAGATCCATATACACTGATTTCCGTCCCATCGCCCCATATCGGCAACCCTCCCCTCCTGTTGGCTAGATACACTGAAAAGTCTAAGGAAAGTAGCACTTAGTGCTCCTGATCCTGTTCAATCATCATGCCAGAAGCTAACGGATTTTCCATCACCAACAACAAAAGACAACCCCTCTCTTATGACGGGGTCCCTACTGTTAGGGATGGCAATGGGTCTCGGACCCGACCCAGACCCGCTAGACCCGCCTCATTTTTAGCGGGTCTGGGTCCATGATTTTTGGACCCGACGGATCTGGATCGGGTCTGGGTCCACATATACCTTAAAGGGTCTGGGTCTGGATCCAATTCTAGATCCAGACCCGACCCGCCGGACCCGTTTAATATACATATGTGTGTATGTATCTATATATATATATATATATATATGTGTATGTATATGTATGTATGAATGTATACATATATAAATACATACTAATATTATGTTTGTCATTATTGTTTTAATCTTATATAAGCTCCTTATTCATTTTTTAAAATTTTATTTTTGTACGCTTACTTTATAAACAATATGTATAATATTGTATTCTAAAAGTTAGGATATAAATGGGACGGATTTTACCCGAAACCCGACGGATTTTGTCCAACGGATATGGATAAACGAATATGACTACGGAATGGATGATAGAAAAAAAATACTTATTGGGTTCGAGTACGGATATGGGTATAGGATATCCATACCCATACCCGTATCCATATTCGTACCCGTTTACCCGATATATAATTATTTTTTTACCCTTAATTTTGAAATAATTATAGTATAAATTAAAGTTAGAATTATCATTTAGCTTAACTCTAAATGGGTTTATCTGTCGGGTGATAGATTTATCCATCGGATAATATCCATTAACGGGTAAACGGATAATCCGTCGAGTAATGGATATCCAACGGATACGGATATGGATATGTTAGCGGATATGGATTCGGGTACGAGTACAGATTTTATTATCGGATACAGATATGGGTATACCCGCCCTGAACCCGTCCCATTTACATCCCTACTAAAAGCATTAAAACACCATTTGAAAAGTTAAGATAACTATTTTAATATATTTATTTTTTCACTTAGATGATTTTTTTAACAAAAAAAATACATATTAAGTTATATAAAACATAAATGTATTTATATTAGCATAGATTATTAATTATTTTTTAAAAAAATAACCGGATCCATTTAGGATCCGTTTAGGACCCGTTTACCCGCTAGACCCGATGGGTCTGGATCTGGGTCTAAACTTTTAGGACCCGACGGGTCTGGGTCGGGTCTGGGTCTAGGTAATATAAACGGATCCAGGTCTGGGTATGGCTGGACCCGGTCCAGACCCGACCCATTGCCATCCCTACCTACTGTCCCCCTTAATTATATCTACCCACGGTGACCAACCTCGTTGATTCTCCAGGCAAAGCCTACTTCCACTTCTGTCCCCATAGTGAATTGAGGATATCACGTTCTTCCATGCAGCTCCATCAACAAAATAATACCTCCACCACCATTTGAATAACAAAGCATTGTTCATCATGGTGAGATCCCCCACACCAAGACCACCCAAGCCTTTGGGTCTTTGGATCACACTCCATCTGACCAACGATAGTCTTTTTCGATCTCCATTCTGCCTCCAGAAAAAATTACGCTGGATGCTAATAATTTCTTTGACCACGCCCTTCAGGATCCTAAACAGACTCATAAAATACATGGGAAGGCTGTTAAGAACACTTTTGATCAGAACCAATCTCCCTGCTCTAGAAAGAACCTTCGATTTCCACCCTACTAGCCTCTGTTTCACTTTATCGATCACCGGCTTCCAAGTCTGACTTCTTCCCCCTTTTGCCCCCAATGGAAGGCCCAAGTACATAGTAGGTAACTTGCCGATGGTACATCCAAAGATATCCGCGGCCTCCCTCTGGAAATGATCATCTACTCCGAGGCCTATAAGCTCTGTTTTCTCAAAATTCATCCCCAGGCTCGATAATAAGAAAAAGCAATCTAGCAGTCTCCTCCAACTTCTTATGTTCTCAGAAGAAGCCCTGCAGAATATCATCGTATCGTCAGTGAACTGAAGATGAGTTACATGACACCTGTGCCTACCAACTTCCAAACCTTGAATTAGCCCCTTATCAACACCTCTACTGATCATCTGACTAAAGGCCTCTACTGCAAGTACAAATAAGAACGGAGATATCGGATCCCCTTGTCTAAGTCCCCTACCCATAAGAAAAGGAGGAGTAGGGGTCCCATTCACTAGGATCGATATACTAGCAGTCGAAATACACTCCTTGATCCATCCCCGAAAAACACCACCGAAACCCATAATCCTCAACATACCATCCACAAAATCCCATCTGATACTATCATAAGCCTTCTGAAAATCCAGCTTAATCATAACCCCTTCTAATCCCCTTGTCCTCCTAGACCATTTTCACCTCCCAACCAGCAGCGTCCCTATTTTCACCTCTAATTAAATGTGAACGTATCGACAAAAAACATTTACAAACAAAAGAATCAAAATCCTCGAGTAGCCCTACTAATGAGAAACTTTGTCAAGATATGAGAAACCTCCTCAAGATATGACCTCGCCCATGTAAATACCCCCTCCCAACCAGCAGCGTCCTGGTCTAAAAAAAAGAGGACGATTCGTTTGATTTATTATCTCCGTTCGGAAAGTATATATTTTTTTTAATGTATATAAATATAATTTATAATTTAAAAAATTTCTACCCATTTCTATTTTCCTATCCTGTTTGGGTATAACATGGTGATAGCAATTATAATCAAGGTAGAGTAAGCGATGATTCACAAGTCGCAACAGAATAAACGAGAAGGATTAGAGGTGTCGAATTTCGGTCAGGTGTTACTAATTTATTTATAATTATAATTATTATAATTATAATAATAATAATAATATAAATTTATATGATATAATTTAATTGATGTTCATAATATATTAAAATAAAGTGAGAAAAATATAGTCTTGTTAGTTTTATTTTATTTATTATTATATTGGTTGTATATTTTTATTTAAATAAAATTTTATTAATAAGATATTTTAATGATGTTTATGTATTAAATTATGTAAGATAAAATATTAGTTTTGTAAATTATATTTAATTTTAGTTTGGATTAAGTTTAAAATTATATTTTAGTTTGAATTATTAAATTTTTATTTGAATAAGTAGGTTATTTTTTTAATTAAATTATTTTAATTTAAGTTATTTCACATTTAAATTACTATTGAATTAGTTAAATTCGAATAGCCTTCGGATTTTTCTAAATTTTTTCACTTGAGATCGGGTCAGTCTAGGAAAGAAAGACCCCCCGTGAGCTCTGCCTAGGCTTGTTCAATGGGTTGGGCTTGCTATGGTAAATTATAATCTAACCTATGAACTTAAGTTATAATATATGTGGGCTGAGTTATTATTTTGTATAGATTATTATGGGTTGAACCCATATATATACTATTTAAATATGGGTTAGTATGAGTTTAATTATAATTGGCCATGGGTTGCCATGGAAATATTTATGTTTAGAATTTTTTTTTTTGTCTAAGCCATAGTACTAGCATTTTGTTCCTCGTTTCCCTTAGCTAGCAACTAGGAGTGTCCAAATGGGTAACCATGGTTTAATTCAACCCATAGTATCTTAACCCATATTACTTATATAACTCATGGTCTAACCCACG